>CM072518.1:44186975-44251975 GCA_036898135.1 Oncomelania hupensis
GGAAGAGTTTTAAAGAACAAAAAAAAGGTATGTTACTGGTCTAGCGAAGAAGAAGACAGTATAGTAGATTGATCGAATAGAGTAGGAATGAGAAAGAACAAATGAGAAAGACAGCGACAGTGGGAATTTAAAGCACTAAATTCCCAGAAAGTGGGGATACTATTTATACTGAAACCCCCGGCACTCCCACGTGGGGCCAAAAGAAAAGAACCAAAATAAGAGTTAAGATGTTTCTCTTGATAGAAAAGAGAAGATAGAGGTTAATAGAGGGGTGAGAGGGAGAGGTGGGAGAGACGGGAAGGAGGGAGACAGACAGATAAAGACAGAGGAAATCTCAATGAGATAATCAATCCTCAAAGAGATTAACTTTAGAACACAAAATATGTCAAGGATTTGATCCAGATTGCTCAAAACATGGTAGTTGTGAGAACAGGCGGTCTTTCAGCGTCAATCGATATGGTGGTTATTTCAGTACAACATGGGCTGGTCTAGGCAGGTGTAAGTTCAAATCCTAAAAGGTAAGCTTGACTTTTGAGTTGCACAACACAGTGGTTGCCCTGCTGCCCACGGCCACCCCGAAAACGACCGTCATTTGTCATTCCTTTAGGTGAAAGATATGTTTACAAACATCGCCACCACTACGACGACGACGACGAAGACGAAGAAGAAGATGACGATGATAATTATGACGGTGATGATGACGGTGATGATGATGATGATGATGATGATGATGATGATGATGATGATGATGATGATGATGGTGATGATGATGATGATGATGATGATGATGATGATGATGATGATGATGATGATGATGATGATGAAGCAGGAGTAATATATGAGAGAGTTGAGACTCCGTCACTCGATCCGTCGTTTTACCAGCACTCAAGATCTGGTGAGGCAAGGGTGGTGTTGTGGGGGGGCTGGATGGTGTGGCTTTAAGAATTTCGCCGTGAGCTTTCTTATTCCATACAGGTCGCGCTGGCCAGCAGGGCGTCGTCCAGTCAAAACTGTTTGTTGTGAAATTCGGGAAGCTTTTCATTGATCTACACAGATTGGAATTGTCCCCCTCAAAATTCAAAATGATGTTAATTTATAATGGATTCTGTAAGAGAATTGACAACACATTGGAACTCTCCTTATCCTCCTCCGTCTCCTCCTTTTTTTCCTCTTCCCTTCGTCCTTCGGTCTTTTTGTTTTTGGTGTTGTTGTCGTCCTCGTTGTCTTCTGCGTCGGTTTACATCTGAAGACTGTCAACGATATAAAAGCAAAAATGCATTTAACCTGTTAGGATAACACAAGACTCCGCGGAATTTTACAAACAGACAAAATATTTGTTCTTTAACAGATTTTAATCTTCTCTCCTTGTCCTTCCTGGCCTCTGCTCCTTCTTCTTCTACTCCTTCTTCGTTGTGAAGGAAGTCAATGACAGCCAAAAAGAGTTCAACTTGTTCACAAGACGTAAGAGTGACAGCAAAAGAACGTTTGACCTTATCGAAGTTATCCGTACATGGAAAGGGATGTCAAAGGATTCACTTCTGTCTGTCTGGAAGCTCAAATTTGGAACAAAAAAGAGTGGGTTTAACTTTTAAAGAAGAAGAAGAAGAAGAATGGGTCAATAAAACCGATAGACAGACACAGACAAATAGCAGGGTGGTGAAAGGAGAGGGGAGGGGAAGAAAGAGACAGACACATAGCCAAAAGAGAATGACAAGAGTGTCGAAATGAGAAGTAAGATGAATAAAGAGATGAACAAAGACACCGAAATGCACCCACCCACCCCCATTGCCCATGCCCTCCTAATATAACAGCTACTGCAATTCAATTCTTATTGGTATGGCGCACAATTCCAAAGAAAAATATACGCAACGACCACCTATTCAATTATTACAACACCGCGTGTATAGGGTGTGTGCGTTCGTGCGGGGTGTATGAGATTTTCGTGTATATTGAGTCCATCTGTGCGATTGCCTATTTCTCAGTGCCTCTATCGGAATCACAACATCCTCCTCGTCCTCATCACCACCAGTTGCAGCAACAACCAATGACGCTCAAGCTGAGGGGTCGTTAGTAATTCAATGACGAGGGGGAGAGATCCAAAGGGGGGAGGGGAGAGTGGAAGGAATAAGAGGATAGAGAAGGGGGGGGAAAAACCGCGGGGTGTTCGCTTCTATTGTTAGCAAGTATGCACTGATAATCTGGGAACACACAACAACGTCCACCAGAACTGGTTATAGGGGTACGGAGAGCAGTATTTGCTGCGGAATCTGAACGGAGTCAGATACTCAGGATGGGGTCGGGTGCACACCTAACTTCATTACCCAGCGCCACCACGCAGGGCCAGTAATCCACACACAATCACCAAATTGTCTCCCTTTGCCCAGCTCTTCATTGCAAGGGAGGCCAAGAGGGAGGGAGAGGGGGAGACAATAAAAGCGAACACGACATCATGGTCAGCGTGTAGGGGATGCCAGAGCGAAGAGATGTCCCCTGTAGCTCTAAATCCGATAGCTGACATTTTAGGGAGCCACATTCAAGAGGTAAACAGATATATATTATCGTTGGAAGTACGCAAACGCTACCGCAATCGAAGGTTGGTGGTTTAATCGTCATTTACATCAAATATATGGTTTCAAAATGTCAAAGAGACAAAAACATCTTCATTATCAAATTATTTTCCACGAACTCGGAGATTTCCCATTTAAGACCTCTCAGAGTTTCGATTAGATAGGTTCTGGACTAAAGGTTTCACCGCGAGCAGTGTCTGGGTGACAAAGACCATAAGTAGTGTCCAGTCGTGAAAGACAGAACAGTACTGCCTTCGACTCGTGAATACTGTCTCCAGCCTCTGTCGGTGCCGCTCTACTGTTGCTTGCCGATGATACTGGGAGGCTGCTGCTGCTGCTGGACAATCAAACCCTTCTGACCCGTTCTTATGAACCCATCTCTCCCGATCGACCCCCTTTACTTTTGACCCCCTTCACTTCCGACCCCCTTTCCTATCCTTCACTATGCTACTAGTTCACAATACAAACCTGCTCCTTTTCCCCTTTTGTCCGTCTGTCTTGTCCAGTTTCTCCTCAAATACACTCCCCCCCCCACTCTCTTATGAAGTGGGGTCAGTGCATATGCTGGTCATTTTGTGTCTCGGGCTTTAACAAGTTTGCCCAAGGCTGGTCAAGTATTGGTCAGTCTCAGGTCAAAGACTGGACAAATATGAAATTAGCTCGCCAATGGTGTGCAAGTCGTGTTGGAGGGACGCAAGCTACTCGATCGTATTTGATGACAAAGAGTGCAGAAGCAGTGGGGCTTCTTTGAGAACATCGTTAGTGCGATGAAGCTGTTGCAGTCGCTGTTGAAAGTGAATTTTGAATGAAACGAACAGACGCCATAGATGAAAGAGGAGAGGGCAGTAGAAATGACAACACTGAAGTCTTGTCCTCCTACTCCCCCCACCCCACACACACACAAATAGTTTTTCCTCAGACGACAGATTTGGAGATGAACTGGGATTTATATTTTTCACACATACACATGTATAAAGTCGATTGCTGTAAGTTTTTGAATAAACTGGTTTTTTTTAATAAGCCGTTTTGTAGCCCGACGAACTTCGTTTTTGCTTCTTCTTTGGGATCAAATAACGAGAACCTGATGCGAATGGCAGCGCTGGCTGTGGCACTGTTAAAACCTGCACGACGATTATTTCAGTGCACATCTGGTAGAATTAAACGTACATATGAAAGCATTATCTATTAGAGGGTGGTTTGGAACAATTTTCCCATGTCCTGTCCCCGCCTCACTGCAGCTACCGTGTTTCTTGAGAAAACTACCAGACGTTCACCGTAGCTACATGAATAACAAGTACAATTCTAGGTATGTTTCCTCTCTATATCGAATAATAACACTTCATCTCTTTCTATATACTGCAAACATAATCTACAATCCATTGAATTCATGCAAGTTTCGGGTCTCAATATGCAGTCGAGCTTATTTAGATGCTGCACAAACTGCAACAAGACTGTTTTCTCGTTTTTTGTTCAAGTTCTTGTTCTTCGTCCTCCTCCTCATTCTTTATATTTTCTTCTTGCTCATCAGCTAACAATATACCTACAGCTCCATTGCAGGGCCAGGCTGGGACATAGAAGAGCGGACAGAGGACTGACTGCACGGTACACGACTCCCAGGCAGCAGCACACAGCAAGCACACAGTGGCAGTGCCAGAGCAAGGAATCAATCAGCTGACAAACTGCTATTGATTGCGTCCTTGTTCTCTCCTTCCCACAGGCACCCTTTTCCTTCTCCCCTTTCTCCCCTTCCTCTTAGCAGACTGTACTCCCTCCACTGCACCCCACCCCACCCCACTCCACCTCACTGATGAACACATGCGTGGACCCCAGGGCTAATCTCTCCTTATTCCTCCTCCTACACACATACACACACACACACTCACACACACACACACGCACACACACACAGTAAGCGCACCAATCTTTCGCACTGCAATCATTCTTCTTTTAACCCACACATAAAGAAATCATGTACTCTTCCAAGTGGTGAATTCATCTCTCTCTCTCCCCCCCTCTGTCTCCAAGTTGTAAGACTGGGATTTTATAGCATAAAACGTGTATCCTATTAAGTGATCCAAAGTTGAACTCTCTCTCTCTCTCTCTCTCTCTCTCTCTCTCTCGCTCGCTCGCCCTCCTTACATACATATTCGCGTGTGCAAGCAAGCAGACCCCCACCCTTTTCATCCTCCTCCCCACGCACCCAAAGGCAGTTTGATGGACACTCTACAAGCATACTAGCACACTCACAACTTACACACATAGACAAGTATAGAAGCACTCGCAGCCGCCTACTTTCTCTGGCTCATACCTGCGAATCCCCAAGTGGCCCAAACACGGTATTATAATAATACTTGTGTTTCTTTTTGTTTGTTTGTTTGGTTTTTTTTGGCCGAGACCATTTTGCAAGCGTTCTTGTCCACAAATTGAGTTCGTAAAACTATTACTACTTCTCCTACTGCTGCTTCTTCCTCCTCCTTCTTCTCCTCCTCATCTACCACCTTCGCCTTCACACGAAGTATCCTCTTTTTCCCGTTATACTTCCCTCCGTCCTGCTTCTCTGTTTTGGCTACTTCCAATTCACGCCCTCGCCTGCATTTCCATAGCTTCGCCCTGGCTCTCTCCCCCCCCCCCCCCCTCTCTCTCTCTCTCTCTTTCTCTATCCCTCTCTTTCTCTTTCACTCACTTCCTTAGAACTTGACCTATCCACCGAAAAAGAAATTCCAGCGTAACAGTAGGGGCATCATCGCAAGCTGTGCCTTTGGTCTTCGCTTTCAGCTATAACATTATATACTTCTGATATTTATTGGCCTATGGAATTTGACTTCACATATTAATACTCCCCGACTTTCTCACAAACTTGGCCTATGCGTCAGTCCGCACCAGGCATACAAGGACAGACATTCTTGTCATAGATAAGGGTACAGACACATACAACTGAAGACTTCAGCTCAGTGGTACAGAAGTATACGTGTCCATATTCAGTCCTGGTTCTAGTCTCCTAGCCGTTGCTGTACTCATTAAAATGTTTTTAATAACCATTTAGGTTTCATTTGAACGCAGTCACACTATACTAATATTTTTTAACGTGGTTTTGTCCTCGGCCACAGACAGATTGTTGAAAATGTCGAAACAAATCCTTTTCAACGGGATAAAATAACCATTGAAAATGAATATCCTAAACAATTTTTATGTAACACAGAGAAATTGTTGGTAAAGGTGGAACAAAAAACGCTTCAAAAGAATTTTTAAAAAAAGAGCCAGTCCAAATGAAAAACAGGCAAAGAAGGTCAAAACGAACGAACGAAGCAGACAAAAATGAAAAAGGCTTAAGCTAAGAATGGTATGCATGTCTTTAACAATCTAACCGCATCCCGTCCTGGAGGATTAGGCTATCCCTACACCCCTCCCTTCTCTCTCTCTCTCTCTCTCTCTCTCTCTCTCTCTCTCTCTCTCTCTCTCTCTCTCTCTCTCTCTCTCCAATCTTAACCATATCCTCAGCGCTCTGAATGGTGTCTTGTGCGTGAGTGGAAATGCTTATCTGCATCATACATTTTCATTTATTCTGCCTACTCTGTCTCTCAATCTTGTTAATCCACCCGTACGCTCCCCGTTTTCTCTCTCTCTCTCTCTCTCTCTCTCTCTCTCTCTCTCTCTCTCTCTCTCTCTCTCTCTCCCCTTCATGTCCTTTCTCTTCACCCCCACCCACCCCCTTCCTACTGTACTTCCAAGATAGGGCCAGCAGCAAGTACGGCAATCTATCCCCAATGCGACTGTGAAGGTCAAACGACTTACTTGCGGAGCATTGCTCCTTGTCAGCTAGGCTGCTCAGACCGCTCCGGTCTAGACCCCTCCACGCTATCCTATACTATACGGAATTCGTATAAACTGTTATGGACAGGATGTCAACACAATGTTTTTTTTTAACATATTTATCATACTTACTGCGCATGCACAGAGTTTACTCAAGACCTCGTCTCCATGCTTTGTGTTCTTCGTTGTAGATCAGCTGTGAGGGTCCATGTTTGGCAAGCGTATAGGAAAATGGAGATGACAAGGGAGCGCAGCAGCCTTACCTTAAAGTGTAGACTGATGTAAGGAAGACAGGATCACCTATTTCAAAATAACAATAATAACCCCCAGCGCAACTTACGAAAAATAAGGGAATTTTCCTTGACATTTAGAGATCCTGAACCAACGTCGAAGGACAGTCCTATATCCTGCAAATTACCCGTAGGCCAGTGTACTTCCTCTAGACTCACGGAAGACCTAGTGCTATAACCGTGAAGAGGCTCGAACCCCCACGCAGTCCACAGCGGGGCTCGTCGCCAGAGACGGTGAAGAGTCGTAAAGAAGGTCTTGACACTTGCCTTGCTATACCGAGTGTCAGAGATCTCTTCGGTCTCCGCTTAACAACAACTGCAGGTTACAAAAAGAGGACCTTAAAAGCATGATTCGGATACTCATTGTGGACAATATACCGATTTCTTTCTACTGTATTGTAGCTGAACGTTAAATGTTCATAGAGCTTCAGAGACAAGTGGAATAAAGTCAATCGATGATATGAAGACTTTTGTGACTACAAAACACATCAACAAGAGCGAATACAAGAACATTTCAATTTATTTAGCTTATATTTAAAGGTTCAATTCATATCAAAATGTAGAAAAGGTTATGAAACGACGACTTTCAAAGAACCGAATACCTGCCGGTAAAGTACATTTACTATCATAAAAGGTGGGGAGTCACAGATTAAAACGCTTTCACGCAGTACAAAGTCTCGCCTTTGAAAACGGGACTTCAACTAGTGGATTAATGCATCTGAGATATATAATCCCAACATACAGGATAAAATTGAGCACAACGATAAAAAAAATAAAACCAAACAGAACAGAACATGTTATTACCATTTCAACCTGTAGGCAATATGACAATATAATATAAATAATAAGAATGGTTAAAATCCCAGTAGCTTGTAAGAATTAACTAAAATAAATAAGGACAGTAAAATGCAAATAAGGGCATAACAGGTGGGGTTTTCCTGTCCCCAGGTCTTTCTAAAAACATCGTTCCTCTCAGGATACTCTGGCTGGAGACTTGTACCCTGAAGGTTTGGTGATTCTGCAAGTCTACATCACCTGTTGCGTATTTTCTTCTCCGCTTTTACTTTTGCTGGCAGCCCATAAACTGCACACAAGCATCCGCCGAACGCATAAACCACAGCCTGTCAGCAACCAGTTGGAATGCGCTGCCATTCTTTGCTTTTGCTCAAGAGCTGAGGAGAGAAGGCGGTAATGGAGGTCAACCCAGACCTTTAACTATCCTAACATTCGGTTTAGAGCTTGATAGGCTCAGAAGAGGAGATAGGTTAAGGTTAAGGTCAAAGAAAACATTTTTTTTTATTCTTATTCGTTGACAATGAGCCGTTTCCTGGCTAAATAAACACAAATACGAATTAATGTATTGTTCTCATCATGATATTACGCTAGGAAATTTTTATTGCGGGGCATACCAGATAATTAAGAAATATAATAAATTATGACAGAAATAAAACAAGCTTACTACCTGCTCTAAAAAATGGTCCAACTAAATAGGTACATTATGATGCATCCTTACATATTAGATCTCTTCTACAATTAAAGAGTCCAAGAATGGCGTAGGAGAGGTTCTTACGGGGTAGGTCTCAGCAGAAAAGGAGGTAGCCAGATTTCTCTGATACACTTGTGTGTGCGGAGTTGTTGCAGACGGTAATGAAAATGTCAAGTGATAATGTCAGGGATGGCCACCATCTGTCACTCTCCTGTCACGCAGATAAACCGTCGCCAACCACAGCAGCAGCAGCCCTATTATATAATCATCATTAGCCTTGTGTAAAGCTAACGATAGCGTAGCGAATATTATACCAACAGGCTCGCTGGATCTTGCAACCGTTTTATACGCAGACTGGCAGAATTATGCAATACTCATCCTTAGCGGGACTGCAATACTAACCTGTCACGTCATCGCGTGTGTCTAATAGACTCGTTAAACCATCCGTTGTTTTCCTTATAATGCAAAACGTTATTAGAAATAGACATGTATGTGGTTGACATGATACATTGGTGAGTACTCACTGCATCATGACCAGTACTTGTAACTGACTCCTTGAATCAACAACGGTGTTTTCTTAAAGCAAACACGGAATACTCCTGGAAGATGATAGACCGACCGGTTCAGGAAACTCCAAGTGAAAAATGAGATACATGGCACAAACCGAACAAACCAAAACCCTCGAGTAGTTCTGCCTTCGCGAGAATCTCATTAAAAAAAATATTAACTTACTTTACCAAAGCAACCACTGTACAGCTTTCCCACCGGCCATTCACATAATCTTGTTAATGAGCTCAGGTGTGTATATGTATATAGGAGGGTTTTGTTATCTCCAGAAGCTCAGGCTAACTTAACCTATAATACACAACAAGCTTTCCTCCAGATACAGGCACTGCATATACCATTATACAAAATTTTCCTTCACAAAACATAAAAAGTATTGCCAAGCTTGTGTTACACCTTACATCATAATCTTGAGCTAGAACACAGCTGCCAGGATGTATAAAAGACAAGCCAGGATATCAGCACGTAATATATCAAAGGTTTTTTTTTGGACTAGTGCCATTATGCATGCAAAGTTGACATGTAAGCAAAAATGTCAAACATATGGAGTTCAGTTTTACAGCTGTTGTTGAGAGAGAGAGAGAGAGAGAGAGAGAGAGAGAGAGAGAGAGAGAGAGAGACAGACAGACAGACAGAGAGACAGACAGACAGACAGACAGACAGAGACAGACAGACAGAGACAGACAGACAGAGACAGACAGACAGAGATAGAGAAAGTAAACGGAGATTGAACAGGAAAAAGGGGGTGAGGAAGACGCACAAACAGAAAAGAAGAAATGTTATCATAAAGAAGAACAATGGATGGATGGATTCAAGGAGGATAAGAAACAACCACACACGAAGAAGACAACGGTGCAGAAAACAAGGAGCAGTAGGAGAAGAAGAAGAAAAGACGTTTCTGCTGTTGATGATGACCATTACAGCATCGGCGATGCCGATGATGATGATGATGATGATGATGATGATGATGATGATGATGATGATGATGATGATGATGATGATGATGATGATGATGATGATGATGATGATGATGGCGACAACGATAAAATGTAACATCGGCGTCAGTCAGCTGCATTAGCGCCAGCCCAGCTACCAAACGATCAACAATAACAACCAACAACAAATACACCCAGTCAAGAACACACAACAGCAGCCACGGCAGCCGCAGACAAACCCAAATCAACACCAACCAAATCATGGGCTATGAAGAAAAGGAAAAGAATCGCAGGAACGTATTTCCGGTAAGCCGAAGCCCAGGATCAATATTCTAATTGATTGCCTTTCTTATCCACCCATGCCAAACCCCTACTTCCCCCTGCCCCCTTCCCCCTTCACCCTCCGCGCTATAAAAACAAACAAACAAACAAACAAAATAACTTGATCCATCTCTTACACTCTGCCGTCTCGCCCCCGGCTGCTGTTGCTGCAGTGGTCAAGAAAAAAAAAGAAGAAGGAACACAGTGTACACAATGCTGGAGGAAAGATTTGCGCTACATGAAAGAAGAAAAGAAAACAGAAGAGTCGGCATGGTAGGGAAATAAAGACTACATTTGCAAGAATAAAAGAAAGGTACAAAAGATCAAAGGTAGTACAATGAGCACAAAAAAAACTCAAGATCAATGCGTGCTAGCTGAAAGTAATGACTAATGGTGTATGCCGAGATTAATTTTGGTGGTGGAGGTGATGATGATGATGATGATGATGATGATGATGATGATGATGATGATGATGATGATGATGATGATGGCGACGACGGGCACTATATTGATGACGAGGAAAATCACAATGATGATGACGACCATGCATGATAATGGCGACGACGACTACGACAACAAGGATGACGAATACAAAGAAGATAATAACGACGATGATGATCACGATGCAAACAGTAGACTTCCGAGTTCTTGAGGATTCAAATTTCCTCCTCATCCTCCTCGACATTATCAATGAAGCAAATTCACGGGTATTGGGAAAGGCAATGCCATTCTAGGCAGAAGACACAAGAGGGAAACTGACAGAATGTTCCGCACTACTCATCAATACTACTTCTAGTACTCATCAATACTACTACTACTTTATTGTCCCTTTTAATCGAGAAATTCTGGGCCGCCTCCCATTGGGAAGGCGTAGTCGCAGCCTGTGGCGCGCCCAAACCCAACCTACTTAATATTATATGTGTTTTTGAAATAGACTAGTATACAACCACAAGACAACGTGAAACTATAACTGTACATAACAAGAAACGTACACAAAGGCTGTAGTGCTAGTAGTGGTAGTTGATGTACTAACAGCAGCAACTATTAAATAGCACTCCATAACAACCCTAATCAGGAATACCAACAATGTCATCAACAGCAATAACAATGGCAACGGCAGTATGGCTGTTTATTTAGTTTTACGTGTTTTTCACCGAATTGAGTTTAAACTAAGGATTTGTATTGGAGGAGATGGGATATGGGTTACGCAGTACGAGTAGTCATTGTCACGTGGGGTTTATGGGCTCTGCACAATGGAATTATGGACCCTCACGTTTATTCGGTGGGAACTGCTAGTAAGTCACCCTATGAACTACTTTAATAAATTTATTTGTTTAGCTCGTTCTGTGTTAAGGTTGGGGTACAGAGATAGATAGAAAAATGGTAAAAGATTACTGTCACACTAGCTTTCACACGGCTATGAATCATATGTAGTCCAGCCACTTGATAACAGTTAAAATCACACATTTATTTCTTCTACTCTATACAAGATTCTCTAAGTACTAATCTAACTTAAAAAGTCTCTTTCAATGCTAATAGTTCGATCGCTGATAGTCTATGTAGCTGTTATTTCTTCCTCGGGCACTTGCTATAATATCTCATGTAGATTTGGACTACTGTGGTCCGTTTTACAGTTTCTGAAGAGTTGGACTACTGTGGTCCTGTTATGATCAGTTTAAGTGCACTTGGGATAACACACTTAACTGGCGGGTGGTGCGGTCGAAGTCCTTCTGTGAGGTAGCTTCTGGTCCACCTGTGTCGTTGTGTAGTTGGGTTCCCTTGCCACGCTGTGGGGTCTGACAGGGTGTTTTTCAAGGTAGCTCCTTCCGACTTGTGCGGTAGAGTCTCCTCAACCAACTTGTTTCTGTGGAGTGGGGTTCACAGGATAGCTCGGGATAGCTCGGGATAGCTCGCCTGCCCGTCTGTTTGACAAGTTCAGGCCCGTGTTGACTAAATAGAATTCCAAGATTCTAAGTCCTGCTTCCTGGTCTATGAGTGAAGAGATTTCTCTACTAGCTCTTTAGCTGTTGACTCTCCCTCGTCCCACACACGACTGACCAAAATGTGCGGGGTTTTGACCCAGTCAAACGGGCTCGAACCGCTTTGCCTACTGTTGATTGGTTAAAAGGTTTACGACTCTCGCACACAGTGTGGATTAACTACGCAGCGTGGGTCGGGCTCGCGGTGTGCTGTAATTTAATTGCTGCTGTGTACTATACTAACTCTCTACTGTTACAAAGGCTACACAATGCTAAATAGTCGATAGGCAGAGTTTAAACTAGCCAATTCGTGACAGGCTCCCTCAACTGAAAAAAGGCGATGACTACTGGATTCGACCTTTTTCTACTACAGAGCCTAGTTTAACGCTGCACTATCCTAGGGTCCTATTTACAAACTAATTAAGTTGCTCTACCTGAGCTGCAATGCTGTGCCAGGTAGCTATGGACACTAGTGACAGGGTATTACTGGGCGGGGACGAATTCTGGTGCTGTGGCCCTTAGTTGTGTTGGGTGGGCGACAGCTGCTGTGTCCTCCACGAGATGGCGACTGAGGTAGTCGGCTCCGTGGTTCTCTTTGCCGGGGATGTACTCGATCTGGAATGAGTATGCCTGAAGGGTGAGTGCCCATCTCATCAGGCGAGAGTTCAAAGACTTGGAGGCTGCCAGGAACGATAGTGGTTGGTGGTCCACCTGAACTGTGAAGTGGGTCCCATACAGGTAGAGTTGGAATTTCTGTATGGCCCAGACTAGTCCAAGACATTCTTTCTCCGACGTGGCGTAGTGGGTTTCGGCGGGTCTCAATTTTCTGCTGGCGTAGGCGACGGGGAATAGCGTCTCTGCATTCTTGGGGTCGCGCTGTAGCAGTACTGCTCCGAGGCCTAAGTCGCTTGCGTCGGTGCGAAGAACGAATGGCTGAGTCAAATCGGGTAGGTGGAGTACTGGCGCCGATGTCATTCTGTCCTTGAGTGTTTGGAATGCTGTCTCGCATTCCGCTGTCCATACTACTTTGTCCGGGGCGACTTTCCGGGTTCCATTTGTCAGTGGCACGGTGATGCTGTTGTAGTTGCGGATGAACTTCTTCCGCGATGGCGATGGCCATCCATGTGTGTGTGCCGGGGGTCGCTGGTCGGTCCGTGTATTTCTTGAGGAGATTGATGTGGTGGTATCGGGCTCTCCCGTTCACCTCTACTTGGTAGACTGTCTTGGATTTCTTGGCAGTCACCCGGTACGGTCCTCTCCAAGCGATGTCCAGCTTGTTGGTTCCACTTGGAAGTAAGAGTAGCACTTGATCGCCGACTTGCAGTTCTCTGTCCTTCGCGTGGCGGTTGTAGTACTTCGCCTGACGGGCTCGTGCCTTCTTCAGCGCTTCACCAGCTTTCTTCCACGTTGCTTTGAGGGTTTCCTGCAGGTCTGCGACGTACTTGGTGGCACCTCTTGGTGTGTCGTCTATCTTGGCCTCCGTCCAACTTCTGCGTAGGGCTTCTAGCGGTCCTGCTAGAGGTCTGCCGAATAGCAATGTTGACGGGGTGTAGCCTGTGGCTGCATGGGGTGTTTCTCGGTATGCGAACAGTGCCGCATTCACGTAGGTGTCCCACGCTTCTGGATTGTCGTCGGCGACTTTCCTGAGTATGGTGAGAAGGGTTCCATTCAGTCTTTCTACTTGTCCGTTGCTGGCGGGGTGGTATGGTGGTGTGCGAATGTGATGGACTTGTATCAACTCGAACACGTCTTGCATCAGGCGGCCGGTGAACTGAGATCCGTTGTCCGTTCTAATGCTGTCCGGGAATCCGACTCTGGTAAAGATGGCGATGAGTGCATCTGCGATCTTCTTGGTGTCTATCGCTGGCAACGGGACTGCTTCGCACCACATCGTACATGCGTCGACGAGTGTGAGTAGAAATCTGTTCCGCTTCTTGGTCATGGGCAGTGGTCCTACTATGTCTACTGAGACTTGCTGGAATGGCACGCCGACTACTACCGATGGTCCTAAGGTAACTGGTACGGTGTGATGTCGCGGGGAATATCGTTGACATTGGTGGCAAGATTTCACGTAGCGCTTGACATCCTCCGTGATTCCTGGCCAATAGTAGTGTGCGCTGATTCTCTGTACTGTGGCTCCAATTCCCATGTGTCCGCTGAGTGGCATGCTGTGGCCTAGTTCTAGTACTTGGGCTCGAAGGGTGGCTGGCAGTACTAGTTGGGTGTGATCTCCATCTCCTTGTCGATGTAGAACTCCCTCTTCCATGTAGAAGTCTCCCTTGTGCGGGGGTGTGTGCGCCTTGGGTAGCTTCTGGAAGCACTTCGCTATCGAGGTGTCTTCTTTCTGTGCTGTTTTGATCTCTTCGAGTCCTGGGTTCGGAGCTAACTCGGGCTGGGGTGGTTGGGTTTTAGCTTGGGCCCTGGTTTGCACTGCAGCTATCTCTACAGTTTTAGGGGGCGTGCCTAAGAACACATACCTACAACCTAGCACTAGATCATACAGGGGTTTCTGTAAAACAGCTGCTTGGATTCGTCCTGTGACGTACCTACTCTCTACTTCTATCCAAGCTATTGGGCAAGTAGTCGTCGGTTTCGTCAAGTCTGCTCCTTGTAGTTCGACTGTCTTGTCTGTCAAGTCCGCGCGCGATACAAGAGATTCGCTAACTATCGCGTCGTATGATAGACCTGTGTCGTACAGACAGTTCGCTTCTTTACCGTTGACCTTGACCGTGTCTGTCACCGATGGGTGATCTCCGATAGTGTGTGGCTTGTTACCGCTACTTTGAGTTAGAACTCTGTGCGCTGGCCGGCTTTCGCGCTCTTCCCTACGTTGTGCGGCCAACTTGAAACATTCTGCGGTGGAGTGATTGTTTCTGTTGCAGAACGAACAATACCGTCTCTGTTCTGCGGGACCTCTTTTCCCGAATTCCGCGTTGGGTCCTTTATTTTGCCCAGGTCTGGGGTTATTCGGCTTATTCGCGGTGCGCTCTTCCCGGTTAGGGCTTCTTCTCTGTGCCTCTTTCCCGTTAGGCTTTAGGTCTCGCCTGAAGCTCTTGGCTTCTCCGTGTGCGGCCACGTACCTATCTGCGACCTTGACCAGATCTTCCAGTCTTTCCGCGCCCTGCTCTACTGAGAATGTCCTCAGCTCGGGGGTCATGGTTTCCCGTAGCTGTTCCCATACTAACAGTTCTGTCAGTCCATCATACGTCTTAGCCGTGGCTGACTGGCTAATCCACTTATCCAGCATTGTGGACAACCGATCCGCGAACTGCGCATAGCTCTCTCCTTTCACCCTCCGATTGGTGCGGAACTTTTGCCGGTAGCATTCTCCTGTCAGTTCGAATCCCGTTAGGAGTGCCTCTTTTACTTTGTGATAGTCCGTCACTCGGTCAGTCGGTAGCTTACTGTAGATGTCATAAGCCTTTCCTCTAAGCCCTTGACTAAGCTTAAAAGACCAATGAGTGGGATCTAGTTTGTACTCTGTTGCTAGGCGCTCAAACCTAGTCAGATAGAGATCTAGACCTTCTTCTCTCTCATTGAATGTTCCCAGTGGAAATGACATTCCTTGTACAGGGTTGGGTGCTACATCTAGCTGATCTGAGTGGGAAGGGGTTGAGGAAGAACTTGAAGCTCCTGATCCCAATCTTCTTAGCTCTAACTCATGCTGTCTGTCTTTTTCCTTTTCTTCCCTCTCTTTTTCTTTTTCTGCCCGCTCATACTCCCATCTCCTACTTTCTGCATCTCTCTCTGCTGCTAACGCTGCCTTCTTCTGTTCTCTTTCTGCCTCTAGCTCTAATTTCCTCGTTTCTCTCTCTGCCTCTAATTTCTTCTGCTCTAGTTCTAATTTCTTTTGCTCTGCTTCTAATTTCTTCGCCTCTCTCTCCGCTTCTAACTTCTTTGCCTCTCTCTCTGCTGCTCTCTCTGCCTTAGCCTCCTGTTTCTCTACCTCTGCATTGATATACGCAATTAGGTCTCCCCCTGCTAAGTGTAAAGCTTCTCCTAGTTCCTTGAAACGCAATCTCAAGGCCACTGGGTCCGACATTGTCAAAAGTGTCTATGAACAACCTCTGAATCACGTGGAATACCAAAACACTAGCAATATTGCAATTCAATAACAACAATGCAAAGACACTCAAATTCGCAATCAATAATAGAATAAAACAAGAGTCAAATGGCATACAACAGTTACTTAAGCAAAACCTGCAAAGGAACAATGCAACATACAGACACAAAAATAATTGAAGCAAAAAAGTTGTTAACTAAAGAATAGTGCACCCAAAACTGATCAGTGTTATACCCTTACACTATTCTAAGTTATTCTACTACTACTACTGTTATCTAATTTTATTGTACTTAGGTCCGGTTATACCCAATTCCTACTATACACAGATCCTAGCTAGGCTCGCCAATTAAAGTGTCACGTGGGGTTTATGGGCTCTGCACAATGGAATTATGGACCCTCACGTTTATTCGGTGGGAACTGCTAGTAAGTCACCCTATGAACTACTTTAATAAATTTATTTGTTTAGCTCGTTCTGTGTTAAGGTTGGGGTACAGAGATAGATAGAAAAATGGTAAAAGATTACTGTCACACTAGCTTTCACACGGCTATGAATCATATGTAGTCCAGCCACTTGATAACAGTTAAAATCACACATTTATTTCTTCTACTCTATACAAGATTCTCTAAGTACTAATCTAACTTAAAAAGTCTCTTTCAATGCTAATAGTTCGATCGCTGATAGTCTACGTAGCTGTTATTTCTTCCTCGGGCACTTGCTATAATATCTCATGTAGATTTGGACTACTGTGGTCCGTTTTACAGTTTCTGAAGAGTTGGACTACTGTGGTCCTGTTATGATCAGTTTAAGTGCACTTGGGATAACACATTTAACTGGCGGGTGGTGCGGTCGAAGTCCTTCTGTGAGGTAGCTTCTGGTCCACCTGTGTCGTTGTGTAGTTGGGTTCCCTTGCCACGCTGTGGGGTCTGACAGGGTGTTTTTCAAGGTAGCTCCTTCCGACTTGTGCGGTAGAGTCTCCTCAACCAACTTGTTTCTGTGGAGTGGGGTTCACAGGATAGCTCGGGATAGCTCGGGATAGCTCGCCTGCCCGTCTGTTTGACAAGTTCAGGCCCGTGTTGACTAAATAGAATTCCAAGATTCTAAGTCCTGCTTCCTGGTCTATGAGTGAAGAGATTTCTCTACTAGCTCTTTAGCTGTTGACTCTCCCTCGTCCCACACACGACTGACCAAAATGTGCGGGGTTTTGACCCAGTCAAACGGGCTCGAACCGCTTTGCCTACTGTTGATTGGTTAAAAGGTTTACGACTCTCGCACACAGTGTGGATTAACTACGCAGCGTGGGTCGGGCTCGCGGTGTGCTGTAATTTAATTGCTGCTGTGTACTATACTAACTCTCTACTGTTACAAAGGCTACACAATGCTAAATAGTCGATAGGCAGAGTTTAAACTAGCCAATTCGTGACAGTCATCAATGACAGCACCATATCATCGATAGCAGCATCAGCAACAAAAACAACAGCAATAACATCAGTACCCAAAACAGAAGCTTCAGCAGCAACAACTGCAGTAACCGCTACAGCCACAACAGGAAGTTTGGAAAAAAAGGTTTGTGTCCACATCAGAAGCCCCACTCTCCGGCGTCGGAGGAGGAATTGGCGTTGTCATTTCCGGAGCTGAGAAATCTGACCGCTTCGCATCTCTAGTATCCATCCGCCGGTCCTACTTTTTATCCACCCAATGCCGGGGAAGCCAAGAAGATTCCAGAGTATTCAGAGCATCCAAGAAGCCAGAAGCTGGCAAGTCTCTACACTAAATGAGATAAGAAAACGTTCGTTGCTGAACCATGGATAATCGGGCACGAAAGAAAAAAAAACATGCAGCGAAAACATCCATCTTCAGTTTGAACTGAATCGTTCTTAAATAAAGCTCTTACACGTAAAAGATCTTCTGAAGGCGTTAGCCACTGACACCCAGCATGAACACAACAGCTCGCTGAAGTCAAGGTCGAACTCGACGTCAACTAAAAACCCACGAAGACATACCTAACGGCTTTTGGCCTCGAACCAATAAACCAACCTTGCAAACCCTACCGCTACGGCTAAAAAATACATCCTTACCAGAAGATTCTACGGCTAAAACATAATATAAGATGCTCTCACTCACTACACCTCCCACCCCCCACCCCACCCCTCTCTCTCTCTCTCTCTCTCTCTCTCTCTCTCTCTCTCTCTCTCTCTTTCCTTCTTTCTATCTCTCTGATACACAGTTTGTGGGTAAATTAGGTTTAACACAATCTCTATTATCATCATTTGCCGACATCGTGACTCGTTTACACTCGCCCAGCAATCATCACATGCGCACAAGACGTAATTAATTTTGGGCTAGTCTCGAATAACCACCGAGTCAGCTTCCACCAAGGTTATGATTATTACTATTGACTGATGGTGTAGTTGTTTTTTCTTATTATGAGAGAGCAATGCTGCAATGCTAGTAGTGATAATAACGTAATAATTATTTCACGTACGCACGCATCGTTAATCAACAATAAAAGTTCAATTAGTTTCAGTACAAGTGAAGTTCGGTTCATTAAAGTCAAGAAGCAGGGCCTACTCGAACTTATATCCGATCTTTAAATTCCATCGATTCTTTTCCCAAAATATCAATCAATCAATAAATAAATAAATTAAATAATTAATAAGCAGAAAAGGCAAACCACAACTAGAGCTACCTACAACATAATTGAAAATAAACGGCATTTGAATATAAGCAGAACTGAAATGAACTTTGCTTTACGCAACTCTATTTCCACACTTCACACAGAGATGGCACAAACACGCAAGATGTCATTTTGGAAAGCATGAGAGACGAAGATGGCACAGGTTTCTTAGACAGCGTGCGGATCATCTTGGGCCCTCAGGACTTGTTGAATAAACTCCGCAATTTTAGAAAGTAATGATGAAATCAAATATTGCTTTCAGTGGGGAGTTCCTGTACTCAGAACGTCTGGTAAAACTAAAATGTTATATTTGTTTTATTTTAATCATTGTGATATTTAAAAAAAATCAACTCTTACCATTGTTTTGTCAGATATTATTCAGAAAACAAAAGGACAAATGTGAGCATCATTGTTAGAACAACATGTGAACATAATATAAGATGTTACTATGATAACGAAATGTATCAACTGCTCTTGGAGTTTCTCTTGAGCAAAAAGGCGTAGAGTTTTTTTTTTAAATATAAAATAAGTTGTGTGTGTTCCAGGCATACTGAGTTACATTTTAGTCGGACATACAAAACATACATACATACATACATACATACATACATACATACATACATACATACATACATATTATTATTATTATTATTATTATTTTTATTATTATTATTATTATTATTATTATTATTATTATTATTATTATCTCACTTCCCTGGCAAGGTTGAAGCACATTTGGAAAGACAGGACCACCAGTCTACATTCCAAGGTAAGACTGTTGCGCTCCCTTGTCTTCTCCATCTTCCTATACGCTTGCGAAACATGGACCCTCAAAGCAGATCTACAACGAAGAATACATAGCATGGAGATGAGGTGCTACAGAAGACTTATGGGCATTTTCTATACCCAGCACATCACCAACGACGAAGTCCGACAGACCATCCTACAAGCCATTGGAGAACATGATGACCTGCTCACACAGTGGTGAAAAAACGGAAATTCCGATGGTACGGCCACGTCACCAGATCATCAGGCCTTGCAAAGACCATGCCGCAAGGCACGGTGCAAGGAGGTAGAAAAAGAGGGAGACCGAAAAAGAAGTGGGAGGACAACATTCGAGAATGGACTGGTTTGACACTGAGCGAGGGTTGCTGAGGACAGGGAAAGATGGAGTGTGCTGGTTAAAAGTTACGGGATAGGATAGGATAGGATAGGATAGGATCTCACTTCCATTATTATTGAGGGTTTCGAGGGATTACAATTAAAAGAAAATATGAAACAAGCTGGTAAAAGCCATTCATATGTATTTCCATACACTCTCAAACCTAGCTGAAAATCTGCATTTTCAAAACTGTTCTATTAAAAACCCAAACTGAAAACATGGAATATAAGCCACTTTCTGAATATCTGCACCAAACATCATCACATTGGTTAAGCCAAGTATGTGAAACAGCGCAAAACGTGAAAATTATGAACCATAGCGACACTGACTTTTGACAAAGTGCAAATATAAATGAAAAAAAAAACACTGAGCAATAGTTAAAGCATCTGCGTGGTAAAATATAATCAAACCGGTTCAGTTAGTCATAAGTCAACAATGGCGGAATATTCTAACATGAAATAGGAAGAAACGGTTATGTTTTAGTGAGCATTACGAAGACAAATTCCACACGCGAGTACGCAGACAAAAAACACAACAAAAGAAGAACTACATCAGATACATACTTTGTTTAATACAAAACGGACACTAAAAGGGTATTACTGGGATAATAAAGTTTTCTTTTTTAAAAAAATGCCATTGAAAGAATCTGGCATAAAAGCTGAAACAAAGTTATTAATCTGTAGCGGAAAGGGAGGCGACTGGTTCAGGTTTGAGCGAGAAGTTGTCTACCTTGCATTTTTTGGGTAGACTAACCTAGGGTGGCTCCTGCTGTGCAGATTCCTTTGGTGTAGCCATTGGGTTATGCAGGACAAGGCGACACGACGTTTGTTCTCCCAGGCTGACCATTCGTCTTCTGCTTTTGGTGGTGACCGGGACTACATTGTCGGCAGGCATTTTCGGCAAGTCGGTGGCAGCGACTTTGCAGAAGAGTGTCGTGGCACTAGTAGCCGGCAACCCAGTTTATTACCAGCCATGCTTCACCGCCTCGCAGGGCAAATATTACTATGTACCTCTTATGAGGGATAAATAAAAATAACAGCTCGGGTTGGGCCGTGTTCTGAAGATTGGTGATCGAGAGACGGGAGTCATATAGTCCGCTCGGCTACAAGAAGTTTCATATTTAAAAGTGAACCCAAGATGGCAAAAAACGGAAAAGATCAGCTTGATGTCATACATCCATGCCAGACAGAAAACGTCCAAGAACTTACAAAAATAGTAAAACTTAAAAAATATAACCAAGTCAAAAAGGCGTTGAAGCTTACCCAGTCAAAGATGCATTTGTACAGCGCACAATTCCATGATGTGTGAACATGTTCTAGGTGCATACCTGTATGAGGCTAAAAGGTCTGGCACGCTACAGGTAAAAGTCAAGGTACAAATATATCGCCTCTGAAGACACGGGTAGAGGCAACAGTGGGGATTGGCGGGAGAGATGTAACAGGTGTAACCAGGTAAGCCAAGAACTCCGTCATTCTCCTTAACCCTGGGGCATGTCTGGCTAAGCTGAGAAAAGGTCTGGGTTGTTGTTGTTCCTCCTTGTACAGATGTACAAACACACATTTTTGTTGGAGGAAAAGACAGACAGGAGGAACGAACAGAAGGTAGACCAAACACGAATGGGCAAGGACATCACAGTATTAAATATATAGGATAAAGCAATAGAATGCGAAGCATTTAACACGTTACAACCAATCTTTCTCTCTTCTCTCCCCCCTCCCCCCTTCTCTGTCTCTCTCGCACACGCACATGTTTTAACACGTAAGAAACTATCCCACACACATGCACGCACATACACACACATACACACATCACTAAAGTTTATACTACAACCCAAGCTTCAACCTAAGCTACAACTGGACGGAAAATAATCCCGTCAAAGCTTGGACCCTAATGTACAGAGTTCTGAGAGATGTAAACAAGGGGCGAAGGGAAGTAAATGTTGCTAAGTCGACCATAGTTGAGCGACAAATGAGACTTGTGAGGCTTTATCACGTCACAGTCATCATCACGAGAAGGCCATGACCGAGTCCAAGGTTGCAGATAAGTCTTCAAGGTGGAATCTTCGCCAGGTGTTAAGACAATTTTGTAATAAATGGACAAACCACAGGTTCCTGAGAGATAGGGGTGGAATTGAGGTGGGGTGATTGGAGAAATTGCACACATCTGTAAAAAAATATGTTATTATTATTATTATTATTATTATTATTATTATTATTATTATTATTATTATTATTATTATTATTACGTCTTTAGTAAATGCATTAGATTCGATAAGATTAGATATTCAATATTTATAAGTCCAGGGGACTGCTAAGAGCAGTAAATGCATTAATAATAATCACTCTATGGCTTTAAAGATAATAACTTTCTTTAATTTAACGTCTATTCACATTTGTGATATTAGACAACATATTAAATTAGAAACAGATTAACTTAAAATTAAAATAAAGGAGCTAATATGAACAACAATTAATAGAACGACATAATTATATAAAAGAAATCTATTGTTAGTATTATTATGATGTACGAATGAATAAGAAATCAATATGACAACATATATGCTTATTGCAATCATCGCGGAGAATGCATTTTAAAATATATTAATTGCGAAATACTTACAGATTAATCTATGAATAAAACATAAGTAATGAAAAATATAACTATTTAACCTAATTCTTTGAGCATAAACTTTTTTGATGAAACCTCTGTTAAAACTTAAATTTGAACTCTACGGATCGTTTTAAATAATCAGTATTATTATTATTATTATTATTATTATTATTATTATTATTATTATTATTATTATTATTATTATTATTATTATTATTATTATAAGAATTGACCAATTGGAGAATATATTAGTGCTTTAGATATATTTACATATGATTTTAAGTCTAAGTCTTGAGTGCTATTTAATTTATCATAACTGCTAGGTAAATATTTCTTTATATCTTTACAATGTAATATTAAGTGTGGGATGGTTATATTTTCATTACAAATGCAAGTAATATTTTTACAAAATTTTGTTTTCCAAGAATTTAAATATAATCTAAATGCTAAACTAGAAATATGTCTAGGGACTCCTGATATACTAATTAAACAGGAATCTGAAATTTCTTTTTTAGTAATATTATTAATTATACAGTACATTTCTTTAACTGATAATCTAATATGAATTTTCATAGCATTAATATTTTTTGCTCCCTGTTTTGCTGCCATATCTGCTACATCATTATGTATTATTCCGCAATGTGATGGCAGCCAGCAAAAATTTATATTTATTCCTATGCTTTTCAAAGAGTGAATGAGATGTTTTATTTCAAATATTATATCATATCTGTCATGATTTTTATTAGAATTTAATGCATATAATACCGATTGTGAATCAACACATATGAGAATACCATACAAAGCAAGTGGTGTATTAATTAATGTATGAAGAGACATTAATATAGCCACCAGCTCTGCAGTGGATACTGAATGATTTTTACCCAAGTAAAAGGATTTTATAATTTTAAGGTCTGGAATTACAAATCCTGCTCCTGCATCTCCTGAAGAAATTACAGACCCATCTGTATAAATTTTTAAATGTCTATAATAATGTTCATTTATATGTTCTCGGGCCTCTGTAGCTATTAAATAAGGATGTTCATGTTTCTTAAAATTAGTATAATTAATATCATATTGTGCGCTTTCCATTTCCCATATGGGATATGGAGCATTCATGATTTTTGGCGCAACTTGTTGTGGTAAAATATTTGCATCATTAAAAATATCCTGAGTATATGTTGAAATTGTTTGTAATGAAATTACATCTTTTGTTCTCTTTGGAAAATCAATATCAGATCTAGTATTTAGATCCCCTTGCATATTATTTTCTACTGCATGACTTCTAATTAAATATTTTGCGCATGCAAGTTTTCTATAATCTCCTAAAGATAAAACACCTGCTGCTGCATACTTTAAAGATAATGACTTGGCACAGAGATGCCTCACGAATTGTTGTAATTATGCGACTACATCATTATTAATTAAGTTGTGCCTGTACATTATCATTTTAAAAAAATAAAATAAAGGACAGGCCAACGCTTGCCCTGCCGTACATAATCAGTTTTAATCCTTAAGACACCCCAGACAAAAATATATTTGGAAACAAATGTAAAATGAATTTCATACAAATTATATATAAGCTCATACAACAAAACCCCCGTGGGAGTGCCGGGGTTTCAGTATAAATAGTATCCCCACTTTCTGGAAATTTAGTGCTTTAAATTCCCACTGTTGCTGTCTTTCTCATTTGTTCTTTCTCATTCCTACTCTGTTCTATCAATCTACTTTACTATCTTCTTCTTCGCTTGACCAGTCTTGTTTTGTTTGTATGTAGATTATAGTCACACGACACTTTCGCATATAGGTGACTACTGGACCGATTTATACTGACACCAGCGGGCCAGTTGTTGGTAAAGGGGAAAATAATATGATCACACGTTGACCAATCCGGGATTCGAACCAGCGACCTTTCGGTTACTAGCAAGACGCTCTTACCAACTGAGCTACCCGGCCCCGACCTTGACCAGTCACCTACCTTTTCTCTTGAAAACTCTTCTGGGACAATACTCCTCATTTGTGTATGAGTTTGTTGGATCAGCTTTCTGCGAAATGGTCACTGGGGCTTCCTATGATGTTATTATTTAGCAATGTAGGCATTTTATATGTATGTGTTTTGTTGATATTGTATAATTATGTTGGTATTCTATTTTGTTTTTGTAAACGGGGGTTCGATAAATTAGAGTATAGCCTCAGCGTCCCCTGCGTGGGATGTCCTTATTGTAAAGTGACCGGCTGGTAGATTGCCTTCAGTATTACCACTAGGGTTGTTTCGGCAGATCTTTTATGCGGATGAGAGGTGAGTCCTCTTTCACTTCTCTGGTCCTGATTTGGCTCGGAAGAGTCCGCTGGACCTAAAGCAATAACCATGTAATGTAATGTAATGTAATGTAATACAACAAAACGAATTGCGTAAACAAAATCAAGTATTGAATCGATGCCTAAATCCAGAGTGTGCAATGGATACACACAAGGTAGTGTGTGAGGTATATCTGACGCGCTACAGTGTGTGACTTCCATAGTTCGCATTTGACGCGAATCCACAGCGTATGACGCCATTAGTTCATACTTGACCTGGACACATAGTGTGTGACGTCAATAGTTCATACAAGACATGAATACATTAGTGTGTTGTGAATAGACTGTGAGACGTGCAACCACGGTGTTTTGATGTCAACAATAAGGTATCTTGGCCGTGAATCAACACAGGGTCTATCACGTGGAATACTAGAGATTCATAGATGCTGCAACGAAATCACTTTCGCTGGGGGTTTCGGTTGTACTACGTCACACATTTGTTCTTCCTTTACGCGATACGACTTTCGTTCCAAGAAGCGAAGCCACTTTTGTTAAAATCCAAGCTTACACCATTTTGTAATTATTTTTTAAAATGTTATTTTGGTTAATTATCACCTTGTTCTAATACTTTGATAATCGGACTATTGATTCGCGCGTCTTAGGCTATTCAACATGCTGTTATGAGACAGTAGGCATTTGCTGACTGATGCATGTGTTGAAAGCCTGGGAATTGAGAGATCCAAAAATGGCGACAAGAGGAACCCCATCGATTGGCATTTTATTCCGGCTTGTTTGCTTTAAGGTGATATAACATTTACTTGTTGTAGTAAGTACCGTGTTTGGCAGTCTTGTCCCTTGGAAACACGATTTTTCTGGTTTCACCATAAGAGAGTTACTCCAAGAGAATCACTAAAACAAAAGGTTGCGTCCCTTATTTCAACGACGCGAAGTTCGCTGACCTGTCTTTCTATACTGTTCAAGTTATACGAAAGTGGTTGACATGAAACGAAAGATTAACGAAGAGAAACTCCAAAGAAATGCGATCTATATTTCTCTACAGTTTGTGACGTATGGCAGGCTTTTGTTTTAGCCATAAGACACGGGCCGTTAGGAGGCTGGCGAGACGGATTGAACACTAAGGTAAGGTAATTGCGTGTTATAAACACACTAGACGCCAACATCAAGGTTTGCCAGCACCTAACTGACACTCCATGTCTGTAATAAATACACGATGCAAAAACACGCGGCTGTTTATCGTACGCAAAATCCAACTAAAATGATGTTTCATCTGTTGGGTTCCCCCCCCCCCCCCCCCCCCCCCCAATGTGTTGTTGCATTTCCAGCTAATCTGAATGGAAAGGGAATGTAGAGAAAGGGAAGAAGGGAGAGAGAAAAATAAAACAATACTTTGAAATCAAAACGCACCAAATGTGGGTCGGTCGGTCGGTCGGTCGGTCTTTCAGTCTGCCACATCTCAAGAAGCACTAAACAGACTTTCACCAAACTTTATAGAAAAATACCCCCCCCCCCCCCTCTCCCCTCCAACCCTGGGTCCTCGCTCGTACATTTTTATCTTCCCTTCATTCTCTTGCCTACCCTGCCCCCCCTCTTCCCCCCGCCCCTCCTCTCTCTCTCTCCATCTCTCCCCCATCCCCAGGGGACGAGAGGGAAGAAAAATTGCCCTGTAGTTTACATTGCCCTGTGCCCCCTTGCCTCATAACAAACACATCGTTTCCTGTTGACGTTCAAACACCAGGATGGGGAAGGAGGAACTCTGGAGGGTGCAACAGCGCTGATGTACGCTGATAACAGATATGAGGTAAACGACAAGCAGGAGGGAAAGATAAAGAGAGAGCACGAGGAAAGAAGGAACAGAAGTAACAAAGGGGGTGGATGGATGGGTGTTTTGAGGCAGAGAGGTGAAAAGTCATTGTTACGTAAGAGTTATTTCCTCGTCTTCTACTTCCTCTCATCCTCCTCCTCATTCTTATTCTTTCTCCTCGTTCTCTTTCTCCCTCTTCTTCTTCTTCTTCTTCTTTTTATTATTCTTCTCCATTTTTTCTTGTTGTAGTTCTTCTTCTTCTTCTTCTTCTTCTTCTTCTTCTTCTTCTTCTTCTTCTCCTTCTTCTTCTTCTTCTTCTTCTTCTTCTTCTTCTTCTTCTTCTATAGTGATATTGGATGCAGTAAAACTAAATTTTCAAAAATAAACATTGATTTCTCTTGAAAAATCGCCTTCTGTAACGGCGATCTCTTCAGATCGGCAATCTTCGAGTTCTTCTTCTTCTTCTTTTTCTTCTCATCATTATTATTATTTTTATTTTATTATTATTATTATTATTATTATTATTATTATTATTATTATTATTATTATTACAGTGAACTCCGGATATAATAAAGGCCGGATAAAGTAAATATTCGGTTTAAGTAAAGTCCAGTCTTGGTCCCGACCAAAACTCTTCTTTGTCTCTGTTTTAAAAAATCGGATATAATAAAAATATATAGTAAAGTCCGCTTATAATAAAGTGTTTTCTAAGTCCCCTGGCGAGTTGTGCTGCCGCTTATAATAAAGTTTCAAGGGAGATTACTGTATTAAAGTTTCAGGAGAGTTACTGACGTTCATAATGACGCAACATCGGCGCGTCATGCTTACCCTGAAGCCTAAAATAGATCTAATTCACGCACTTGAAGATGAAAAGATGAAAAAAAAAAAAAAAAAAAAGGGCTGAACAATTTGGAATTTCCGCATCAGCAGTAACGGTGACTATGAAGGAGAGTGAAAAACTGAAGGAGAGATTTAACTGTTTGGCAGAAAAAGAGTCCCTAGCTTAGAAACTTACAAAGCAAATTAGACTTCACTTTCGCTATACATGATGAAATGCGTTTATGACTAAATAAGGGTGTTATAAGTTGAACACATTATAATTATACCTTTTGTACTGAGATGAATCCGAATCAATGGAGAACTGGGAAACCAACGTTTTGACTGGACTGCACTTTCAAATGAGAAGTAAAGAAGAGATTTATTCCTAAGCTGTTGCATGGCTTTGCAAGACAAACCATTTTTTTTTTAAATCCACCATATTGTTTAGGTTTTGTTCATGTCTTTGTTTGCTTTAATTTTGTGAGCTTTTGGGTTTTCCACAATGACGATAGTACAACATGTACAATTCATGATCTACTTTTATGATTTATCCTTCCGATTAAAGGGTTGGTTTGAAATAATTAGGACACATGTTATCTCTTATCCGTAATGGACTCTCTCTCTCTCTCTCTCTCTCTCTCTCTGTCTCTCTCTCTGTCTCTCTCTCTGTCTCTCTCTCTGTCTCTTACCCTCTCTCTCTCTATCTCTCTCTTTCACACACACACTCACACACACGTGAACTTACACACACGGACATCAACAAATAATACTGTAACATTTCAATCAATATACACAAACTGGGTTATAAGAGAGGTATTCTTGAAGAGTTTATAATACCCGAGTTAATAAACAAAAATAATCAATCAACATATGTGAGCGTAATGGAATCCAATAAGGGACAATGGACCTACTGTAAGTGTTCATAAAAAAAGTATCTTTTTCAGCTATTTTCCGTGGATTTCCGGTGGCTTCACACGAAAGGCTAAAAGGACCTTTTCACTTTCGTGAAATATCACTTGTTATCATGTGGCTGTGTCCAGAAACAATAGATCTTGACGATGAGTGCATATTCATAATGTTCACTCAAGTAACGTAATTGCTATTTACCTGTAAGTACGATAGCAATAGGTAATACCCATTGGGGGTGGAGGGGGGGGGGGAAGGGAAACACAAAGAAGAAGAAAATCTAAATTTTGAAAAGGCCATGTTCGACAAAGAGAGGGAGAGAGAGAGAGAGAGAGAGAGAGAGAGAGAGAGAGAGAGAGAGAGAGAGAGAGAGAGAGAGAGAGAGAGAGACTTCAGACTTCAGAACTTTATTTTAAAAGGTTAAGATTTTAGGCATGAGCCTATTCTTACAATCAGACCTTTTATAATAAGATAAAGTTAGCATCAAAATATACTATACCATTATAAAATAAGAATTAAAAAAAAACGTTTATTACAACAAATACAAAAAGACAAAAGCCCAACCACCATTACTGCTACAACTATATATACCACTACTACTACTATGATACACGGCTAGAAACATTAAAAGCAAGAGAGAGAGAGAGAGAGCTTGTCCAACCACTCAAATAAATACTTTGAATTTTGTTCTTGGCAACTCTGGTAAGACAAACGTCTCCACGACGACTTATGGACGGCTGTCCGGGGGTTTGGGGCTGGAGCTGGGGAGGGTGGGGGTGTAAGTTAAAATGGGAAAAGATAGTTTTTGTGTGGAATTCAGCAAGGGACAACGAAATATTAATCTAAATTAAAATATGTAATAACGAAAGCGATTCGTTCGATTTGCACTGTCTTATTTTAACTGTTCAACTATGTGAATCTAATCAATTAATGGGACCCAATTCCAATGTACATGTATATAACGCGCCAAATGTCAGCTCAATTTAGAACGATGTTGAGTTACGTGAACACACAGACAAATAGACACACAGACGATTACAGTCTGCAGAAATCTTGGTAAAAGATGGAAATTCGAGAGGTCATTATTTTGTTCACTGATTTGTTTTGCTTTTCTTCTTCTTTATTTGCACCAGGGCCGGATCCAGGGGGCAGGGGTGGGGGTGCTAGGAGTGCTGCAGCATCCCCCACCCCCACCCCTTGGCAACAACAACAACAACAAAGCAAAAAAAAAAAATAAAGAAAGTAGAAGATGGAAGTTTTTGTTCAACTGGAAATACGTTATGTAAGGCAGTTAGTTACGGTAGTTTAATTGTGGTGAAGGCAGTTAGTTACGGTAGTTTTACTTGTGGTGTTTCACCACTCTGTACCATACACTTTAAAAAGAACTAGACAAGCACCCCACCCCATCCCCTCCCTCGAAAATGGATTGATCCGGCCCTGTGCACCCACATACACTTTAGACCAGCGTTTTCTATCTCTTTATAATGAGAGTGTCGGATTAGTAAACGTTAAATTAAAACAAAAACAAAGTTTCGGTTATGCTAAATTAACCCTCTAAAATCGTTATTATAAACGAAGTCGGTTATAGTCAAGTAAACCTCTAAAACTGTATTATAAACGAAGTTTCGGTTATAGTAAAGTAAACTTTAAAAACTTTACTGTAAACGGATTTTCGGTTATAGTAAATATTCGGTTATACTAAAGATTTATTTGGTCCCAGGGCACTTTACTATATCCGAAGTTCACTGTATTATTATTACGTAAACAGTGGTGACAAAAGTGGAAAACGCATTATATGATGTTTGTGCTTTGGTTTGAGGGAGTGAAACTGAGGCGTGGATAAATATGTCGGCGAACCAACATCCCACGCATGACGACATTGACGACTCCAGAAAAGAAGGCAATGCCGAAAAGGACGATGATGACGACGACGATGATTGACAATGCTGATTAGATGGGCGGGAGAGAGGAACTGCCAATATAACAAATAAGTGAGGGACATGACCCCCCTGTTTCATAAATTAGAGACCCAGAAGGTGAAAACAGTTTAAAAGTTTGTTGTCCCTGCCTGACGAAAATACACAAGCAATGCAGCTAATTACAAGCTTCCAGATTCGCTTGCGTAAATTTAAACTTCCGCTACTCTCTCTTTCTCTCTCTCTCTCTCTCTCTCTCTCTCTCTCTCTCTCTCTCTCTCTCCCTCCCTCCCTCCCTCTCTCTATCTCCCTCTCTCTCTCTCCCTCTCTCTCTCTCTCTCTCTTCCATTTCCTCCCTCTTCCCCCCACTGCTATTTTTTTCCTCGTATTGCTTTTCTTGCGTGTTGAAGACAGCCGTGTAGCGCTTACAATCAATGGATTGTTGGGAGAATGGTTAAACCTTTAAACACTACAGCAAACACTCTCCTCTCCTCTATCTCCCTACAGTCTACGCGTGGGTGCTTTGGTCGCTGTGCGTGTGCGCGCGCGAGACAGCACGAGTGAATGTAAGAGTGTATAATGTATATGTGCGTTAACGTATATGCATGTGTACGTATGAATGTGTGTGCGTTTACGTTTACGTTTATGCAGTGCGTACGCAGGTGAGTATGGATGTGTATTATGGAGGCGAAAAGAAACAGCTAGGTAAATGTGAATCATCAATCAAACAGATGCACGGGCAGACAGTCCAGACCTTTGAATTGTGTATAGCAGTTGTGTACAACTGCTTTTCTGTTCTTTGGGGTGTATTGTTTTAATCCCTGAAGTCTTTTGTGTTTTATTGCTTTTGTGCCGTTGTGTTGATGAAGTGTACGCCGCACACACATTTCCTTGTGTTTTCATGGGGACAATAAAGATTCTGATTCTGATTCTGAGAGGGGTAGAGAGTCAGACAGAGAGGGAGACAGACAGAGACAGAGAGACACAGAAACAGAGACAAAGACTGGGAGACAGAGACAGACTGACAGAGTCAGAGAGATAACATTCATTTGCCATCTTTCTAGTAGCAGAGCCTTCGCCTTACCACAGACAGCTGTTTTGCATTAGATCATTATTACCTTGTTTCACGCCTAAGGAGGCTAATACGTGCATTGTGGAAACCTCTTCACAGTGCACGATGTTCTGGGTGGCGTTTCATCTTATTACACCCACGTGATATCGGAACTCATACAAATTAGTCTACGCCTACTGCAATTAACGAAGATTTATAAGCGCCCTGATTTCAAAGAAAGAACTCTGATACAGACCTAAAGACACACCACCCACCCACCCACCCTCTATCTCTCTCTCTCTCTCTCGCCCACCTCTCTCTCTCCCTTTATTTCCCTCCCATCCCTCCCGCACCTCAGTTCCACTCTCTCTCTCCGCTCGCCGACACCTGTTCCGTTAAAAACCTATTTGTCTTGACGTACGCACTCTTACTCTAACAAAGTGTTTGACAGAAAGCTCCTCACTGTTTGCTTGGTAACTACGATTAACTGTAACCCAAGCTCGCTATACTGAGATAAAACACACAACCCAGAATATAATAGGCTACGAGCATGCAGGCGCGTCGAGATTCTATGACTGATTTTTTTTTTTTAAAGACTCACTGATGCTGACTACTCAGTTTTGAAAACGCACACTGCAGAAAGTGGTATAATCCTACCCTTTGCTGCATTTGTCAAGAAGAAGAAGAATGCGGCATTTGTTATGTGTATCTTTGAACTGAGCAAGCGTGCGTGAAGCTATAGATCTACGTTGCAAATACAACACCACTGACAAGAAGTCTAATGATAACACTAGTTTGGTCTGCACTTCTCGTTCTTTTTTCCCCGACATTTATGTTTTGATATTCCTATTCCCCTTGTTATTTCTTCTCTTCATCAACCTTCTTCCTATCCTATCCTATCCTATCCTATCCTACCCTATCCCGTAACCCGGAGGTAGTAGGGGCACTACAGATGATCGTTTAACCAGCATATACTCCATCTTTCTCTGTCCTCAGCAGCCCTGATGGCTTCGCTCAGTGTCAAACCAGTCCATTCTCGAATGTTGTCATCCCACCTCTTTTTCGGTCTCCCTCTTCTTCTACCTCCTTGCACTGTGCCTTGCAGAATAGTCTTTGCAAGGCCTGATGATCTGGTGACGTGGCTATACCATCGGAGTTTCCGTTTCTTCACCACTGTGAGCAGGTCATCGTGTTGTCCAATGGCTTGTGTGATGGTCTGTCGGACTTCGTCGTTGGTGATGTGTTAGGTATAGGAAATGCCCAGAAGTCTTCTGTAGCACCTCATCTCCATGCTTTGTATTCTTCGTTGGAGATCTGCTGTGAGGGTCCATGCTTCGCAAGCATATAGGAAGATGGAGATAACAAGGGAGCGCAGCAGTCTTATTTTGGAATGTAGACTGATGGTCCTGTCTTTCCAAATGGGCTTCAACCTTGTCAGGGCAGCAGTTGTTTGTGCGATCCTGGAGAGGACTTCCTGTCGGGACCCATTGTCTGATACAACCTTCTTCATCCTCTTTTTATTCCCAGTCTGTCTTCTTGTACTTCATGTTCATCTTCCTTGTTCATCTGGCGCTTCCCAAAACTTCCCATTAGCCAGATATTATCATAACATAAAGCTCTCTTTTTTTTCCTCCTCCTCCTTCTCCTCCTTCTATTTTGTAACCCCCCCTCCCCCCACCACCCCTTCTTCTTTCTCCTCTTCCTCTCCATCTTTCTCCTCATTTTTTTTCTTTACAATCCAAATCAACAAAGATTGTAATGTTTCAGACCTAACCAATATGAATGTCATCATTTTCGTGTGTATAGGCTACATAAGCCTTTGATGAAGACGTTTGCATCTGCAGAGGTCTGGTGACAGAGCTGTCATCGCCACCTAAAAACAGTTGGGTCTTTCACCTCAGAAAACTGTTCATGCTCGGTGCTAGCTACGTCGTAAATGTTTTACTATACACAGGGTGGATGATGATGACGATGATGACGATGATGCTGATGAATAAATGAGGTCTAATATATCGCTAACGTCCATGGTAGCACAGCCTGGGCTGTGCGGTAAATATACAAAATGTGCACTGGGCTGTCTGGAACCGCAGACATAACTGATGATAATTGATGAAGTCTGCGATCATGGTAACGGAGGAGTTCGTGCACTCTGTGGCTTTTTAAAGTGCTAAATCAATCTCTCTCTCTCTCTCTCTCTCTCTCTCTCTCTCTCTCTCTCTCTCTCTCTCTCTCTCTCTCTCTCTCTCTCTCTCTCTCTCTCTCTCCCTCTCTCTCTCTCTCTCTCTATCCCTCCCTCCCTCTCTCATAGTCCCACCATTGATAGCGTGTGGCAGACATGCACTCGTGCTGTATAGCACCATAACTATAAAGTTCGTTTCCAATCATTTTATATACATGCAGACCTATCTCATCAGCACCATCAAGACCGTTTGTTCCAGTTACCAACGAACTATCATTGGTCCACACGACAGCGTACTTATGGTGTTCGCAACATAATTTCAGATTATAGTCGTTCCTGATATGATGAGCTAGCGTTTTAAAGATCGATAAACGGATACTTATTATAGCACAGCAACATAACTACTAAAATTAGCGTCGAATCACCCACCGACTACCATAGATTCTCTCCCAATACAGCCCGCTTTCCACCTCTTTCTTCCACCCACTGAGCAGAAGTATCGCAAACGCAAAATGCAAGCCTTACACGCCCTTCTTTCAAACAGAATAATTAGATAACGTGGCAACGCACGAGCAACTACAGTAATTTCCATTACCTTACCTAAATATCGACTATTCTTAAAAACATATATTTACTGCTCAAAGTTTAGCATAGCATAACACGCCTAAAAGGATCTTTATACTTTATTAACAGGACAGCAATGATGATGATGATCATCATCATAATCACCATCGTAATCGCCATCATCTACTAAGGGAGCCTTTTTCAATGACAATCCTTTCCAAAATGATCTTGTTTTGTTTTATTTGGTCTATGGAGGTTTTTCAGCTCAAAGAGATTCTAACGGCGCGAGAAAACCATAACACGGCATCCAAACAAAATGCGGTTTGTGCCAGGGAGCTGCTGCGGTCGTTTCAAAGAAAAGTCATTAAACGGCATAGCATCCACTCAACAAGTTCCTTGCAATTACGTGAAGATGCTTGTACGCTGATGCAGGCTTTGATGTTCCACAGAACAAAGCAAGCACATTGGGTGTTGTTACGCATTCATTTCAGCTGCGAGTAAACATGCACGACTGCAAGGACAAAGTTGAGAGGGGGAGGCGAAGAGTGAGGGGGGGGGAGACAGATAGAGAGTGGTAGGATAGAAGGACAGAAAGAGAGGAGGGGGAGAGAGAAAACTGGTGCGGGGATGGAGTGAAGGGAGAAGGGAGGAATAGAGGGAAGGGAGAAAGAGCGACTCTTTATAATTTTAACAAACCAGTAGTTGTTCATTAGACAGCGACTACATTACAACTTCCTATATCTAGAAGTAAAAAGAGTTCCCAGTTTATTTACAAACTGGACACAACCACCACCCACGCCGACAACAACAACACTCAACCGCCAGCCCCCACCTTGAAACACCCTCCTCAGAAGTAAGGGCTGTAATCCATTATACAGCGACTATTACAAAGTTCCACTTAGGTCGTTCCTATGGGTTCTCCGTATTTACCCATGGACATTGCCACCAGAGCTGAAGCCTCTCAAACTAAGTTCTACACTGCCCTACAGTGCGCTAGCAAAAGGTGGTGAGTTCATTCCTTCTTTCATTTTACCATTTTCCTCCTTATTTTACTTTCTCATCATCATCATCATCATCATCATCATCATCATCATCATCATCATCATCATCATCATCATCATCATCATCATCATCATCATCTTCTTCTTCTTTTTCTTCTTCTTCTTCTTCCCTTCTAAACTAGTTAATTTTCCACTTCAACCCATTATCTAATATCACAAATATGAATATAGGTTAAAAAAAGAAATAAAAGAAATAAACAAAGTATCACAGAGGGATAATAGAGACCCTTGAGAGGTTTCGTTCACAAAGGGACAGAGAACAGACACTTGAGAGACATTCACCTAGCGTTAATAATACTAAATGCTATAATGAAATATAGCGCCAGAGCAGAGGCAGGTGGCAATCCTACATTTTAATCCGTCACAAATCACCCACTTACCAATGACAGCAATTGACGTACTGACTCGTAGTGTCCAAGTGTAATGGAAGCAAGCGCACAAAGGACACTGAATCGAACAACGAAGGTTTAACATTCTTACTGCATGGCAGGCATGAGCGTATAAGGAGAAATGGAATTGTCATACCATGCGATACAGTTTTACGTTCTGTTTCTCCCGAACGTTCTTTTGATGATGAGTAAACCCAACTAGCAATTTACGCAATTTTGTTTTGTTACAGCAGAGTACAGCGCAATCACAAACTTAAAAAAAAACATAACTTTTACACCAGAACGAGACTTTAATATGAATGCGAACACATCAACAACAAAATACATTTAGATGACGCTGGTGAGCGACCACTTTTTAAAAAATTAAAACCCATAAAGTAGTAAGATAATGCTACAATTATAATAACAGTTCAGGATCTCCAACGTTCATTTTTCAAATTTTTGTAACGCCTTACTATTTTGGGGTTAGTTCGATTTTTTAAAGCACTTTCCGTTGCTAAAGCCGTCACCTACTACAGTTTTTCACCTCCGCTCTTTCTTCGATTATTGTTTTGTACCTACACACCCTTCTCCTGTCATCCAATCCATCGTGCCCGTTTCCTGGTCCTCTCTGCTGTCCCTCTCCCACAAAAACACATTTCTATCTTCCTTCTCTTCCCTCTTCTCTTCTCCACAACCCGCGATCTTCGTTCTTCTGGCACTTCAGCAGTTTGTGTTTTGTAGATCTAGAACATTTTGTTTACGAGGCAAGGAGGAATGTTTATTAGTCGTCCCCGCTGGTCCTTGTGTACAGCTCTCTTTAACTGAGACTGGCAGCCATTTTTTTCTCTTCGCCTTGCTCTGTCAACAATTCCCCATCTATGCACACTGAGCACCAGAGGTAGATATGGGTTGTGGCAAACAGACAGAAATAATGTTTGCATTTAGTTACCTTTACGCTCAAAGAACTGCTCAAAGCAATGCTAAACTTTAATTCCTTAAGAGTAAGTAGTTCGTGTTTTTTTCTGGTTGAGACTAGCACCTATGCATTTTCCATTCACCTACAATCGCTCTCACAAATCCCCGCACATACACATTGAACATAAGATGTGGAGCTGACCAGAGGCCGGGGTGAACTCTGGCAAGCAGGCAGAAGCAATAGCTTTAATTCTGTTCTAATTTTTAGCTCAAAGAGCTGCTCAAAGCAAAGGGTAGGCTTCGCTTAGAGTGACACGAGTCCTGGCCTAAAAAAAACCACGCTAGGCAACATCTTTGAATAGTTACCTGGCTCTCGTTAAATTCAAATAACTACAGAAACGGTAAAGAGAAAAGGCATCGTCCTCACAAAGCTGACCTTGAGAAAAGCGATGCCTCAAACGCCTGTTCTTTCTAGGACAGTAAGAGCATACACAGTATCAGTTCAATGATAGATGCTTTGACAGAACCAACGGCACGGCGACAGGTCTTTGATTCAACTACAGCGAAGCTCTCGAATACACAGCCGGCCTGGTTCAACAAGCTGTTCCGCGTATTGAAAACAATGAGCTAATGATACAGCCCAACACAAACAGCGCCTTCATGTTCGCGTGTGGCTCTTGAAGTCCCACATAATCTAAAAGATTTCCAATTCTGCTGCTGTGCACTAACTAGCAAAAATGCGCTGCTGTAAACAAAAACGAACTACTCCGAGTGGACGTGTGCGTGCTTCTTCAAGTCTCAGACACTCTGCGATGGGAAATTCTGGGCTGTCGCTAGCGTGCACTTTCGTCATTTATTTTGGTCTGTCTCTCGAGCGTCTTCTAGACCCCCTTCTCTTCGAGCTTGCCTCCCCACTGTTTTCTTCTTTAGAGATGTTGTCTGCGTTTTGTCTCGTGAAAATTCTCATAATGTGCAGCAAGCGTTCTCATTATGTACAAACCAAACCAGTGCCGTGCATTTACATGTTATTTTCTACCGCAACAAACAGGCTTAGAAGTTGCTGAGGGATCTCTTCCTTCCCCCCCCCCCCCCCTTACCTTTTTTTCTTCTATATTCAACGTGGGCACGTATGTTGATTTTACGATATAATCACGGTATTATTTTTATTTTATGCAAATAAAATAATTTGATTCATGACTGGCTACATTTTGAAACGTATTTAGACCAACACTCTATAAGTCACGGTTCTTACAAATGTTAGCTTTGTGTGTTCTTAACTATTTTGCTAAATGGCTCCCCCTTTTCTCATCTTGACAAGCTAAGACTAAAATGATTTCAAAAGAGCACCGGAGACTCACGTGCTGAACGTCGCGACGACTGAAGCAATCGGTCCCCTGATTTTGTAAATATGCAGAAACTAGCTGCCTACTCGTACTACCCTCTTTGAAACATACAGGATATAAGCATAAATCTATACCGTATGACAAGTTTCTATCTCATGTCAAAAAGAAAAAAAAAGTACCTTTCATATACGTGTGATGAAGTTTCAGGATTGTGAAGAATGAACATAAATAAAACATGTCTACTGTAGCGACATGTGTGTGTGTATTCAAATATACATTCGAAAAAAAAAAAGATTATTCAATGGCACACTGAAAGGTCAAAACATTGGGTGTATTGTGTTCAGTGCGTTAACTAGTATTTAACAAACAGGTATTTAAAACTTAGTGTTACACTACTGAATATTCTTTACACTATTGACAAAAGTATATGTTCTGGTCATATAAAGACGTGAACACTGCCGGTCCTCGTCAGAAACGGATGGCCATTATTACCTGCTCGGGCCACTATTATTGTCAGGAGTCCCGCTGAGCCATTTGGACATTGGTGTCCACTTGTCCACTGTCCGACTGAAAGTGACCGTAAACGGAAAGCTTGATCGTCAACAAAGGGGCCGAGGCCACGAACCGGGAATAGACTGTGAGAATACGGGTGGGTGGGGATTGGAGGGAGGGAGGGAGAGAGAGAGGATTCAAATCCAACAGAACTACATAATCCTGCACATGTCCAGTACTAACTTAACAACTCTGCAAGATCGGGTGGCAAGTGCCCCAGCATATTTTACTTTTCACAGCCCATCAAGCGTCTTCAGTATCAAAGCCTACTCACCTGACAGGTGAAATTTAACCAGACGGGGACTAATTGAAGGGGGGGGGGAAGGATCTGTTTGAGGGGACGAGAAAGGGGGCGAGACCGGATGACCAGTTACAAATGTCGCCAGACTATCAGTGTCCTCTAATTATTTCTTCATACCCAGGTAGAAAGTATGTTCTTCGAGTCTTGGGCAATCGGTGGGCTTTTGTGTTTTCCGGATACTACCAGTCGTGGACAATATATATGTGTTACGGCTTGCAGTAGCGACACGACCCGACGGGGTTTTGTTTCACTTTCTTCATAAAAACTAAACCTAGAGTAAATGATCTTTACACAACGCGCTTCTCAATTTAAAAAAAAAATGCTCAAAGCTTTCAAAAAGTTCGGATCGAACGAATGTAAACTACCCAGGATGCACACTTGCTTGCAGTTCAATATTGTCTGTAACCCTAAAGTTCACTGGACCACCTGTTAACGTGTTTAGTTCAGTTTGTCACCTCTGACTTTACAGACATGACCAGGTATTTTTAAGTACCGCTGAAGCAACACGAACATTTTTTTAAAGTGAAAAATCAAGCCAAAAGGTTAACTTTAGTCGAAAAAAAATGTTCTTCCTAAAGTCGAAAATCGAACCCGGTTACTTTGAAAGCAAAGCGAAAAACATTACTCTCTGCTACATCTTATTCAAATAACGGGATTAGAGCTCGAAACGAAACACAAGGCACCGAATACATACTTCAATAATGGTACTGAAAGCAGTCAATCTAATAGTTTTAAATTGATTTCTCTTCGGCCTTCTGTAATAGCCTCTGTTTGGCTCGTCGCGCTTTGAGTTCGATTGAAGAAAAAGCGCGATATAGCATCATGTATTATATTTATTATTATTATTATTAGTAGTAGTAGTACTAGTGGTGGTGGTGGTAGTAGTAGTAGTAGTAGTAGTAGTAGTAGTAGTAGTAGTAGTAGTAGTAGTAGTAGTAGTAGTAGTAGTAGTAGTAGTAGTAGTAGTAGTAGTAGTAGTCCATCAAGTAAAAGCAGTCAACTCTGAGAGCCTCAGACAATCTGTGGTGGTGAAAACCAAAGCCGATCAATATGGGGTTGTGGATTGGCCAGTCCTCGGTCAGCTAGAAGGACACCTGTGATTAGGAATAATGGATAATACCTGGGTTGGTCACGCAGGAGGTCTTAAAGGGGACAGCGAGGGAAAGCGGGGTCTGACTAAATCCTTTCCTCTTTGAAGGGAAAACGAGGGGATTTTAGACCTACACGCCTTCACCCTTAGAAAATCTGCAAGAACGCTGATTGAGGCTGTAGAAATTCACTAGCCGTAAAGTTCAGAATACTGGTGCTTAGAGAACACGATACTGAATCTACGAAAGAGCAAGACTATGAGGCTGAGTTTTAAGGATATTTCTGCGGGTTTTTAGGATACTGATGCTATCTGACAAAAGTACTGATTCAACGTAAATTAACAATGTGTTGTGTTGAGGTTACTTCGATCAAGGGAGACTGAAAGTAGAAGAAAATTCCCGCCGACATGATTATAACAATACACAGAATACAAATCTATCAAATAATAAATAAGAAAATTCTCACGATGTTCCTAAATAACCATCCACCCATAAACCACATGTACTAGAAGAAGAAGAAGAAAAAAAAACAAATGGGAACACGAGTTCTAGTTCTTTTGTTCTACATAATCATCAAGTGTTTCCCTAACGTTATTCTTTTCTACTCTGCAGCTGACAACATCACAATGATTACACACACTCACACACCGTTAACACATCTCGATCAAACATACATTACGACGAAGCCTCAGAAGTAGTGCACTGCTACACTAGCAATCGGGTGTGTATATGGGGGGAGGGAAGTGGGGTGGGAAGTGGAAAAGGAAGAAGAGGGTTCAGGAAGAAAAGTAGAGGGTGCGTGGTCGCAAAGTCTCCGTAGACGACTTGAAAGTCAATGGTGTCCTATTCCTGGTCACGTTTCTACGTCCACCGCAGAGAATTCCGTTTTGTCTGTGCGTTGAACCGTCTTGCCTTTGGTCTCTCTCATAACTCCCCCCTCCCCCTCCACCGCTCCATCCACCAAACCAACCACTTCTCTTCTGCCACCACCCCGTCCTTTCTTGCACTCTTATCCCCCCTTCCTCTTCTCTGTTCACCGTTTCTTGCCTTACTCTTTTTGTCTTACTTTGTTCCTCACTCTTCTGTATTATAGTTTTGGTCTCTGTCTCTGTCTGTCTGTCTGTCTCTCTGTCTGTCTGTCTGTCTCTCTCTCTCTCTCTCTCTCTCTCTCTTTCTCTCTCTCGTGCTTTTTCGGTCTCCGTCTTTTGTCCCATTCTTTGCAGTCTAATCTCTTCCCTCGCATTTCCGTTCTCCAATTTATGGGCCATTCCCACTAATCCCCGCTCTCTTTCTCCATCATTTTCTTAATCCTACGCACTGCTGAACAGACAGTTAAAAGTTCAACAGCCGTCCACACCCTTCCAAACTACCGGTGTCGCATTCAATCATGAGGTTTCGTGTCCTATGAAACGGACGGGTAACCGTCAATCCTACCAGTACTCCTCCTACTCGGTTGGCTTGGTAACTCCTGACGAAGTGTTGTAGCGAAATACAGGTATTTAGAATCTTTTCATCTGCTGTGTGTTATACCCTTTAATCTTTTTTCTCGTCTTTCTCAACTATAACGCAAAACGCAGCATGCAACTATTAATGAAGTATTGTTGTCGTTGCTGCTGCTGAATGTGTGTGCATGTACGTGCGTGCGTGTTTGTGTGCGTGAGGCGCGTGTCTGTGTAGTGTGCATTTGCTGTACGTTATGACGTGTTTGTTTTACAGTATTATAAAACATCGTGGACCATGTTACCAACTGCCACCTCTAGTCCTCCACAGATCTGCTAAACTTCGAGGTTCAGACCAAGGTGCGATACTAATCAAAGGGGGTTTAAAACCTCTCCAAACATCGTAAAACTAATCCTACACCAGCCTATGCATTCTTTCACCCTGCCTTCTCGAAGATATTCAATCTATAGGGAGAAAACTGTTTAAATAACAAGCACGGCCATTAATGCTAACCTCGTCTTGCATTCTATGCTTACGGCACTCGCGTTTCCCAACGAAACCAAACAAACTAGTTGTGTGTGCGAGAGGACTAATTGAAACAGAGAGAGAGAGAGAGAGAGAGAGAGAGAGAGAGAGCGAGAGGTGAAGGAGAAGAGGGGAGAGGGCCCCGCGTGGGAATGAGAGCAGAGTGATTTTTCTAATTAGGTTCATGAAGTTTAACTCTCACAGCAGTGGCCGAAAAGAACAATGGACGATGGCATGTTGTGGAATTTACGCTCAAGTAGAAACAACAGCCGGAGAAGGCAGAAACAATGTAACCAACTGACTTTTGCAGAGCTGTTTGTTTTTCACACGTGAGGGTAGTTCATAACTCAGCTGTGCAACATTATGAAGACTGTTCCCATGCATGCTTTGAGTTTGGGCTTGATGATGTTGGGTGGGCGGTTTATTATATGGTCAAGAGTACAGAGAAGTGTCCAATGACTGACACAAACACTGAAAACTAAACTTACTGAAAAAAGAATAATTTCTCTGGAAACTGTCACATGCATCCTGCACATGATGTGTTTTCTTTTTCATACTTGTTTGTCATTTGGTTGTATTTCATAAAAATTTATTGCGTGTGAATGTAACATTAACACCGCCACATTTTTTGCAAAACACAAACAAGCTTGATACAGAAAAGGAAATTGGTCTTTAATTTAGTTGTGCCTGCTTAGACAAAATACAGGGCTTTCAAATGTAGGTGAAAACAAAGCGTTCTGGTGACTGTCGGCTTTACAAACGCACAATGAAGTTTGAATGAATGTAACTTAACAACAAACAGCATTAAAAAAAAAGAAAATGGGCAAGCAAAACCACCCTTATGGCATATATCTCAGTTAAAAATTAAAATTAATGTGTAACTAGCAGCATATTATTAATAATAATAATAATAATAATAATAATAATAATAATAATAATAATAATAATAATAATAATAATGTTCGTCATTTGTAAGGCGCCTTAGCCTAAGGATCAAGGCGCGCAAGGGGTTGGGGGAATGGGAAGACAAGACAGACAAAACTGGACAAAAGATACATAATATACATATGTACAAAATACAGTTAAACTATGAAAAACAAAAGCACGCACACCTGCTTACACTCTCTTGTAAATGATTAATTGAAATATTCCCTAAAAAGGTATGTTTTCAACTGTGATTTAAAAGAGGAAATGGAGGAAGAATGTCTAATCTTGTATGGAAGGGAATTCCAGAGTTGAGGACCAAAGACAGGTAGAGAGCGGTAACCATGCGATTGTCTGTTGAAGCGGTTCTGTCTAAGAAGACGTGTGTCAGCAGATGATCGCAGAGCTCGAGAAGGGGTGTATTTGGATAACATTTCAGAAGTATAAGCAGGAGCTGTGCCTGTAAAAACTGAGAAACAAAGGCAAGATATCTTGTATTTTATGCGTTCAGCAACTGGTAGCCAATGGAGTCTGTGTAGCAAAGGAGTAATGTGTTCACAGCGGTTTGAATGGAAAATGATGCGTGCAGCAAAGTTTTGAAATTTCTGTTTGGGATCAAGCGCAGATTGGGGTAAGCCAGCCAAGAGTGAATTGCAGTAATCCAATCTAGATAGGATGCATGATGTAACTAAGGTTTTAGTTGCTTCAACAGTAAGATAGCGACGGATGGAACTTATTCTCTTTAGTTCAAAGAAACACTGTCTACAAACTTTACTAATGTGTTCTTTCATGTCAAGAGAAGAATCAAAAATGACTCCAAGATTCCTGGCACTCTCAGAAAAAGGCATGCTACTGGAGCAAACAGTGACAGCTGATGGCAGATCAGATAACAACTGAAGGATATTTGAAAAAAATTGGGGTTTGTGTAGTTTATCAAGCTTAGTACATCCACGATAAATTCCTATTCTACCATGAAACTACCAACTTTTGCGTCACAAGACAACATTTTCAGACTAAACTGTATGGAAAATGATCCAATCAATGCCATTACATGGAAAAAAGAAAGCAAATCATTACTGGACTTATACAGCTTGAAACTGAAGTAGCTGAAGTGCTTGACTGTGACTTAACTCCGTGACCAATCCCTAAAAGAGACTTTCACTGGCAGAAAAAAACATCATCACAAAAAACAACTCATCAGTTTAAGCATTACGTGAAGTTACATGCTCTGCCCAAATGCTCACTTTGGTTGCATGGTAATATGAACTCATTTAAAACTATAGGTGTTTGAATGTAATTTAACATCAATCGGACACAATTGGTAAGGGGAGAGAGACCAGATCTGTGAGGTAGGTGGGAGCAGTGCTCGTGAAGCACTGATAGGCCAGTGCCATGATTTTGTAGTCCAGTCTTTTTTCAACGGGCAGCCAATGAAGAGAACGAAGTCCAGGTGAAATGTGCTCATTCCTTTTTTTGTTTTAGAACAATCCTTGCAAGTTGTAGTCCCTGCAGTTGTGTTTTGGGTAGTCCCCAGAGGCAGCTGTTACAATAATCCAATCTAGAGAGGATGAGAGAAGTTGCAACTGGTCTGGCTGTTCTTAGATTTAACAGTGGACGAAGTCTGCCTAGCATTCTGATGTAGAAGTAGCATGTCCTCACGTTAATGGCAAGTACTTTCGTGTTAAGTTACATTCACCCAACAAATGGTTACTTGCACAAAATGTCTATCTACTTCGGCACCAAATGACTAGAAAGGAAACATTCCGGGCAAAATTGAACATGCATAGAAAGTACTCCCTCTAAAATCGTGAACACTGAAATAAATGTATGTACTAACACTAATAACACAGCTTGTATTGCAGATGACAAAACTGTCAATGAAACAGATCAACAAGTTCGTCAAACTCGCCAATAATACAAGATGTAACTGTGGCAGAGTCATATTTTATGCATATATATGTATGCGTGTTTGTAAGTGTGTGTTAATGTATGACGAATAATAATAGGAGATAAATAGGAGGTTCATTCATACGATCGGGTTTTACATGCATGTTTTTACAACGAACTGATGAAACGGGTCTTCGACGCTCTTCTGTACTCTTGACCATAAGCTTGTGTATTGAGGGACAAGAAAGTGTGTGTGTTTATAATAATAATTATATAGTACTACCAGCGGATTGATAACTGTAATACTAGAGAATATTGTTCCCCAAACCCTTCAAGCATTTTATGCGGTGCGGTACGAATCAGCGAAACGTGATCTGGCAGTGCGCGTGCTATAAAGTATAACAACGACGGCAACAACAACCGTCTAGAACGACAGCAGCAACAACAATCGAAGAAAGGATTACTGATTCTATTTCCCGCGTCTCGCATTAGCCTAAGCTTTGGCTCTTATCATCATCATCGTCACCTCTCATCAGCCAACGTGTTGGGTAGCCAAACAGCACGTTGTTGATTCACATAACAAGTTGTTCCCCCCGACCCAGCTGAAGGTCAAGGCCGTTGGGCCAACAAGACTGGAAGACCTGACTAAAACCTGTCGACAGCAGCAACAACAAACGGTCGGGTTTCACGTAAAAAGATATCGAAAAGGAATATTCATCCCCTTCCTCCGTCACTGCCTTGTCTGTCTGTCCATTATCTCCTCGTCACCAACGTCCTCGAGCAGTCAATCCGATCAGAAACAGTGATTATACAAAAAAATGGTCTACCACTCAGAGGTGGGGGGAGGGTGGGGGTTGGTCTTTTTCACCCAACAACCGCAAAATGAATCTAGGGGTTAAAATACGATAACAGTAGTTTGCTCATTTAAAAAAAATGGCTTAATTTCTCGGAATTGGCAAAGAGGATGGTGGAGAAGGGGAGGGGGGAGGGGGGTAGGATGTTTTAATGTCTAAATGACGTGCTACTCATTCCTGAAGTTCAGGTAGTCATACCATTAAGCTCTTTGGTCACACCCTGCCCGCTGCCGTGTTTTCTTCAACCTACCATGAAATCTTGGCTTTATTTTCTTTAAATTGCCCTATAATATTGCCCCTATTTGCCTCAATTTGTCACCAGAGATTTGCCTCGTTTGGCACATGCCGAGTGTTGGAAAGGAGGTTTGAACTGTGACCAGGTCACACAAATAAACAGGCGCCTCAACCCTAGTCATCCGGTCAGCGGTGACAGCGGTTTTGTTGTTCCCCTCATCAAGTTTCACCCCTTCTTGCTTGCTTGCCTCGGGTAACAAATTATGCCCTGTACTAAACTAAACTGAACTTCTTCACGGCAGTCGCGAGAAGATAAGAATTACACAACTAATAATTCAGACACTAGCGAAAAAATGATTCCGTTCAGATGCCTATTAAAACTAAATCAATAAATCACATGAAGACAAGCTACATGCCATTAAAAAAAAAGATAAATAATAAAGGTATTAGTCCGGGTAATCAAGGATAGGGTAGGGGGTAAAGAAGAAGAAGGGTCAGGAAGTAGGCGGTGGATGATGAAGGAACGAAGGATGAGAAAGAAGAAGAAGACGAAGACGCGGATGAGGTTGGGAAGGAAGGACAAAGAGGAATAACAAGAGGTGATGACAAGCACAACTACGATGATGCTGATAACGATAACGACGATGACGACGACGACAATGATGATGATGACGTTGATGATGATGATGATACTAGCGAAGAAAGAGGAAGCTGAAATAGGAACGAATAGGGCAAAATAGGCAACCGTCAAGTCTACAACCTAAATAAAAACACTGATAGAACTTCAATACAATAACCTTTCTTACTTAAGAGCAATATCATTTAAATTCCGCCGTCTTTAATATCTATGCACAATATACAAGGCGTAAAATTGTATATTGGCTTTAAATGTCACACACAGTATTACTTAATATTTTATTTCATACTCTTAATAACTTTGCCCTTTTTGGACGCCGCTTCGCAGTCCATCCTCTTTTCGCAGACGACCACCGAGTCCTCCGAAGGAAAAAAGGTAATCAACGTTCACTTTAAGTATTAATAACATAATACAGTCGCGGTACAGTTGTACAGCACTACATTTAGACCACACTGCCTCCTGCTTTCTTCTTCTATGATGTATATATGCGTCTTGAGCAGAATGTGTTTTCTTGTTTTATGGATAATGGGGCTATACAAATTTAATCATTATATTTTAAAATCAGTATCATGCTGATCATCATTATCATCATTAATACTTTCATCTTCATCTTCTTCTTCTTGTCATCGTCGTCGTCATCATCATCGTATTCATCAAATTAAAATCATCATCATCGTCATCGTCATCATCAATCATTATCATCTTAACTTCAGCATCAATTTAAGACATCGCATCATCAACATCATCCTCCTCATCATCAACGTCATCATCGCTCCAACATCAATTTAAGACATCATCAACGTCATCATCACCATTGTCATGAACTGGCTAGTTTTAACTCTGCTCATTGACTATTCAGCCTTGTGCAGTCTTTGTAACAGTAGAGAGTCAGTATAGGACACAGCCAGCAATTAAGGTACACAGCAGTACACACCGCGAGCCCGACCCACGCTGCGTAGTTAGTCAGCACTTGAGCTTTGAATCTGAACATTTTACCCAATGAGAGCTTAGGCAAAGCGGTTCGAGCCAGTTTGACTGGGTCCGAGCCTAACACAGCTTTGGTCAGTTGGGAGGAATACACCGAAGTGTTAACAGCTAGAAAGCTGGCAGAGAAATCTCTCCACACTTAGACCAGGAAGCAGGACTTAGAATCTCAGAATTCTATTTAGTCATCACGGGCCTGAACTTGTCAAACAGGTAAATGAACACCCTTCTGTTTCATCGTGATATACTTATATTATTGTTGAAATTATGTTTGAAGAATTTGCTATGCATAAATGTGAATTGTTAATCCGAATTTGCGTGACCATGTGGAAAGGCCGAACACGTGGTGAAACACGACCGGTTGCGCCGCCATGTTGTATCCCGTACGGAACCACTGTTGTTTAACTTATATGTATGTTTGCAGACCAGTGGCTGTACCCGTGAATGTTTATAATATTATTAATTCTGTATGTGTATAGTTAGACACGATTTATATTTATGTATGTATAGGAATTTAGAGTTGAGATTCCAGTGGAACCCGGAAGTAGCAGAATGTTCGTCGCTTATGTATAGAGATGTGGAGCTATCACTGAGGGCTACTTGGCTTTCAGTGAGACGCTCTGCACAAACCGATTATTCAGGGTTGTGCAGAATTTCGTCTCTTATATTACAGACAAGCAGGCGAGCTATCCTGTGAACCCCACTCCACAGAAACAAGTTGGCGGAGTATCCTCTACCGCACCAGACGGAAAGAGCTACCCGGAAAACCACCCTACAAGACCCCACAGCGTGGCAAGGGAACCCAACTACACAACTACCCAGGTGCACCTGAAGCTACCTCACAGAAGGACTTCGAACGCACCACCCGCCAGTTAAGTGTATTCTCCCAAGTGCACTTAACCTGATCAAAACAGGACCACAGTAGTCCAACTCTTCAGAAACTGTAAAACGGACCACAGTAGTCCAAATCTACATGAGATATAATAGCAAGTGCCCGAGGAAGAAATAACAGCTGCCTAGACTATCAGCGATCGAACTCTTAGCATTGAAAGAGACTTTTTAAGTTAGATTAGTACTTAGAGAATCTTGTATAGAGTAGAAGAAATAAATGTGTGATTTTAACTGTTATCAAGTGGCTGGACTACATATGATTCATAGCCGTGTGAAAGCTAATGTGACAGTATTCTTTTACCATTTTTCTATCTATTTCTGTACCCCAACCTTAACACAGAACGAGCTAAACAAATAAATTTATTAAAGTAATTCATAGGGTGACTTACTAGCAGTTCCCACCGAATAAACGTGAGGGTCCATAATTCCATTGTGCAGAGCCCATAAACCCCACGTGACACTTTAATTGGCGAGCCTAGCCAGGAACTGTGTATAATAGGAATTGGGTATAACCAGATCTAAGTACAATAAAATTAGATAACAGTAGGAGTAGTAGAATAACTTAGAATAGTGGTAACAGAGACTGATCAGTTGTGGTGCACTATTCTTTACTTAAAAACTTTTTTGCTTCAAATATTTTTGTGCCTGTATGTTGCATTGTTCTTTTGCAGGTTTTGCTTAAGTAACTGTTGTATGCCATTTGACTCTTGTTTTATTCTATTATTGATTACGAATTTGATTGTCTTTGCATTGTTTTTATTGAATTGCAATATTGCTAGTGTTTTGGTATTCCACGTGATTCAGAGGTTGTTCATAGACACTTTTGACAATGTCGGACCCAGTGGCCTTGAGATTGCGTTTCAAGGAACTAGGAGAAGCTTTACACTTAGCAGGGGCAGACCTAATTGCGTATATCAATGCAGAGGTAGAGAAACAGGAAGCTAAGGCAGAGAGAGCAGCAGAGAGAGAGGCGAAGAAATTAGAAGCAGAGCAAAGGAAATTAGAACTAGAAGCAGAGCAGAAGAAACTCGCATTAGAAGCAGAGCAAAAGAAAGCAGAGTTAGAAGCAGCAAGAGAGCAGAGGAAATTAGAGCTAGAGGCAGAAAGAGAACAGAAGAAGGCAGCGTTAGCAGCAGAGAGAGATGCAGAAAGTAGGAGATGGGAGTATGAGAGGGCAGAAAAGGAAAAAGACAGACAGCATGAGTTAGAGCTAAGAAGATTGGGATCAGGAGCTTCAAGTTCTTCCTCAACCCCTTCCCACTCAGATCAGCTAGAGGTAGCATCCAACCCTGTACAAGGAATGTCATTTCCACTGGGAACATTCAATGAGAGAGAAGAAGGTCTAGATCTCTATCTGACTAGGTTTGAGCGCCTAGCAACAGAGTACAAACTAGATCCCACTCATTGGTCTTTCAAGCTTAGTCAAGGGCTTAGAGGAAAGGCTTATGACATCTACAGTAAGCTACCGACTGACAGAGTGACTGACTATCACAAAGTAAAAGAGGCACTCCTAACGGGATTCGAACTGACAGGAGAATGCTATCGGCAAAAATTCCGCACCAACCGGAGAGTGAAAGGAGAGAGCTATGCACCGTTCGCGGATCGGTTGTCCACAACGCTGGATAAGTGGATTAGCCAGTCAGCCACGGCTAAGACGTATGATGGACTGACAGAACTGTTAGTATGGGAACAGCTACGGGAAACCATGACCCCCGAGCTGAGAACATTCTCAGTAGAGCAGGGCGCGGAAAGACTGGAAGATCTGGTCAAGGTCGCAGATAGGTACGTGGCCGCACACGGAGAAGCCAAGAGCTTCAGGCGAGACCTAAAGCCTAACGGGAAAGAGGCACAGCAACGAAGCCATAACCGGGAAGAGCGCACCGCGAATAAGCCGAATAACCCCAGACCTGGGCAAAATAAAGGACCCAACACGGAATTCGGGAAAAGAGGTCCCGCAGAACAGAGACGGTATTGTTCGTTCTGCAACAGAAACAATCACTCCACCGCAGAATGTTTCAAGTTGGCCGCACAACGTAGGGAAGAGCGCGAAAGCCGGCCAGCGCACAGAGTTCTAACTCAAAGCAGCGGTAACAAGCCACCCACACTCGGAGATCACCCATCGGTGACAGACACGGTCAAGGTCAACGGTAAAGAAGCGAACTGTCTGTATGACACAGGTCTATCATACGACGCGATAGTTAGCGAATCTCTTGTATCGCGCGCGGACTTGACAGACAAGACAGTCGACTTACAAGGAGCAGACTTGACGAAACCGACGACTACTTGCCCAATAGCATGGATAGAAGTAGAGAGTAGGTACGTCACAGGACGAATCCAAGCAGCTGTTTTACAGAAACCCCTGTATGATCTAGTGCTAGGTTGTAGGTATGTGTTCTTAGGCACGCCCCCTAAAACTGTAGAGATAGCTGCAGTGCAAACCAGGGCCCAAGCTAAAACCCAACCACCCCAGCCCGAGTTCGCTCCGAATCCAGGACTCGAAGAGATCAAAACAGCACAGAAAGAAGACACCTCGATAGCGAAGTGCTTCCAGAAGCTACCCAAGGCGCACACACCCCCGCACAAGGGAGACTTCTACATGGAAGAGGGAATTCTTCATCGACAAGGAGATGGAGATCACACCCAACTAGTACTGCCAGCCACCCTTCGAGCCCAAGTACTAGAGTTAGGCCACAGTATGCCACTCAGCGGACACATGGGAATTGGAGCCACAGTGCAGAGAATCAGCGCACACTACTATTGGCCAGGAATCACGGAGGATGTCAAGCGCTACGTGAAATCTTGCCACCAATGTCAACGATATTCCCCGCGACATCACACCGTACCAGTTACCTTAGGACCATCAGTAGTAGTCGGCGTGCCATTCCAGCAAGTCTCAGTAGACATAGTAGGACCACTGTCCATGACCAAGAAGCGGAACAGATTTCTACTCACACTCGTCGACGCATGTACGATGTGGTGCGAAGCAGTCCCGTTGCCAGCGATCGACACCAAGAAGATTGCAGATGCACTCATCGCCATCTTTACCAGAGTCGGATTCCCGGACAGCATTAGAACGGACAACGGATCTCAGTTCACCGGCCGCCTGATGCAAGACGTGTTCGAGTTGATACAAGTCCATCACATTCGCACACCACCATACCACCCAGCCAGCAACGGACAAGTAGAAAGACTGAATGGAACCCTTCTCACCATACTCAGGAAAGTCGCCGACGACAATCCAGAAGCGTGGGACACCTACGTGAATGCGGCACTGTTCGCATACAGAGAAACGCCCCATGCAGCCACAGGCTACACCCCGTCAACATTGCTATTCGGCAGACCTCTAGCCGGACCGCTAGAAGCCCTACGCAGAAGTTGGACGGAGGCCAAGATAGACGACACACCAAGAGGTGCCACCAAGTACGTCGCAGACCTGCAGGAAACCCTCAAAGCAACGTGGAAGAAAGCTGGTGAAGCACTGAAGAAGGCAAGAGCCCGTCAGGCGAAGTACTACAACCGCCACGCGAAGGACAGAGAACTGCAAGTCGGCGATCAAGTGCTACTCTTACTTCCAAGTGGAAACAACAAGCTGGACATCGCTTGGAGAGGACCGTACCGGGTGACTGCCAAGAAATCCAAGACAGTCTACCAAGTAGAGGTGAACGGGAGAGCCCGATACCACCACATCAATCTCCTCAAGAAGTATACGGACAGACCAGCGACCCCCAGCACTCACAACTTGTTAGCCATCGCCATCGCGGAAGAAGGAGAAAGCATGGAGACCAATGCAGTAGAGTACCCCCTGCACTCCAAAGAAACCCACAAAGACGTGAAACCCAACGGAGAGCATCGACTGTGCATCGACTTCAGACTCCTGAATGCCGTAACGCAGTTCCAGCCAGAGCCACTCCCGGACCAGACAGACCTATTTGCCAAGCTACAGCGAGCGAAGTACTTCTCACGCATCGACCTCAGCAAAGGATACTACCAGATACCAGTGCAACCGCGAGTCCGAAAGTACCTAGCGTTTAGCACTATGGAAGGACACTTCGAATTCAACGTGCTTCCATTCGGACTCCACAACGCACCCAGCATCTTCAGCGCCATGATGCGAAAACTCCTGGCACCCCTGAGCAGCGAGCACCTACATTCGTTTATGGACGACATCCTCATCGCTACGCCTACGTGGGAGGAACATGTCACGCTCCTACAACAACTACTCGCACGCCTCAGAGACACAGGATTGACGGCAAGACCCACCGAATGTCAGATTGGATTCACAGAACTAGAATTTCTGGGACACACCATAAGTCAAGGAAGCCTGCGACCGGTAGAGAAGACAGTGAAACGCCTACTCGACGCTCCTAGGCCCAAGACCAAAAAGGAAGTACAGTCGTTTCTAGGACTCTGCGGCTTCTACCAGAAGTTCATCCCCAACTACAACAGCATCGCCGTGCCACTGACAAATGGAACCCGGAAAATCGCCCCGGACAAAGTCGTATGGACAGCGGAATGTGAGACGGCATTCCAAACACTCAAGGACAGAATGACATCGGCGCCAGTACTCCACCTACCCGATTTGACTCAGCCATTCGTTCTTCGCACCGACGCAAGCGACTTAGGCCTCGGAGCAGTACTGCTACAGCGCGACCCCAAGAATGCAGAGACGCTATTCCCTGTCGCCTACGCCAGCAGAAAATTGAGACCCGCCGAGACCCACTACGCCACGTCGGAGAAGGAATGCCTTGGACTAGTCTGGGCCATACAGAAATTCCAACTCTACCTGTATGGGACCCACTTCACAGTTCAGGTGGACCATCAACCACTATCGTTCCTGGCAGCCTCCAAGTCTTTGAACTCTCGCCTGATGCGATGGGCACTCACCCTTCAGGCATACTCATTCCAAATCGAGTACATCCCCGGCAAAGAGAACCACGGAGCCGACTACCTCAGTCGCCATCTCGTGGAGGACACAGCAGCTGTCGCCCACCCAACACAACTAAGGGCCACAGCACCAGAATTCGTCCCCGCCCAGTAATACCCTGTCACTAGTGTCCATAGCTACCTGGCACAGCATTGCAGCTCAGGTAGAGCAACTTAACTAGTGTGTAAATAGGACCCTAGGATAGTGCAGTGTTAAACTAGGCTCTGTAGTAGAAAAAGGTCGAATCCAGTAGTCATCGCCTTTTTTCAGTTGAGGAAGCCTGTCATGAACTGGCTAGTTTTAACTCTGCTCATTGACTATTCAGCCTTGTGCAGTCTTTGTAACAGTAGAGAGTCAGTATAGGACACAGCCAGCAATTAAGGTACACAGCAGTACACACCGCGAGCCCGACCCACGCTGCGTAGTTAGTCAGCACTTGAGCTTTGAATCTGAACATTTTACCCAATGAGAGCTTAGGCAAAGCGGTTCGAGCCAGTTTGACTGGGTCCGAGCCTAACACAGCTTTGGTCAGTTGGGAGGAATACACCGAAGTGTTAACAGCTAGAAAGCTGGCAGAGAAATCTCTCCACACTTAGACCAGGAAGCAGGACTTAGAATCTCAGAATTCTATTTAGTCATCACGGGCCTGAACTTGTCAAACAGGTAAATGAACACCCTTCTGTTTCATCGTGATATACTTATATTATTGTTGAAATTATGTTTGAAGAATTTGCTATGCATAAATGTGAATTGTTAATCCGAATTTGCGTGACCATGTGGAAAGGCCGAACACGTGGTGAAACACGACCGGTTGCGCCGCCATGTTGTATCCCGTACGGAACCACTGTTGTTTAACTTATATGTATGTTTGCAGACCAGTGGCTGTACCCGTGAATGTTTATAATATTATTAATTCTGTATGTGTATAGTTAGACACGATTTATATTTATGTATGTATAGGAATTTAGAGTTGAGATTCCAGTGGAACCCGGAAGTAGCAGAATGTTCGTCGCTTATGTATAGAGATGTGGAGCTAACACTGAGGGCTACTTGGCTTTCAGTGAGACGCTCTGCACAAACCGATTATTCAGGGTTGTGCAGAATTTCGTCTCTTATATTACAGACGAGCAGGCGAGCTATCCTGTGAACCCCACTCCACAGAAACAAGTTGGCGGAGTATCCTCTACCGCACCACACGGAAAGAGCTACCCGGAAAACCACCCTACAAGACCCCACAGCGTGGCAAGGGAACCCAACTACACAACTACCCAGGTGCACCTGAAGCTACCTCACAGAAGGACTTCGAACGCACCACCCGCCAGTTAAGTGTATTCTCCCAAGTGCACTTAACCTGATCAAAACAGGACCACAGTAGTCCAACTCTTCAGAAACTGTAAAACGGACCACAGTAGTCCAAATCTACATGAGATATAATAGCAAGTGCCCGAGGAAGAAATAACAGCTGCCTAGACTATCAGCGATCGAACTCTTAGCATTGAAAGAGACTTTTTAAGTTAGATTAGAACTTAGAGAATCTTGTATAGAGTAGAAGAAATAAATGTGTGATTTTAACTGTTATCAAGTGGCTGGACTACATATGATTCATAGCCGTGTGAAAGCTAGTGTGACAGTATTCTTTTACCATTTTTCTATCTATTTCTGTACCCCAACCTTAACACAGAACGAGCTAAACAAATAAATTTATTAAAGTAATTCATAGGGTGACTTACTAGCAGTTCCCACCGAATAAACGTGAGGGTCCATAATTCCATTGTGCAGAGCCCATAAACCCCACGTGACAACCATCACCACCATCTTAACTTTTGCATCCATTTAAGACACCATAGATTTAATAGATTTCAAAGATTTTTTCTCAAAATACTCCTAACCATACTTCTTTAAAGCTCTGCTGAAAATGCGCAGTTTTAAAATGCTCGTTACACTACTTCTCCTGTAGCGTCTAGACACAGCTCTTGATAGTTAGGCCTCGTGTTACAATGTAAAAACCGGGCATTGTCGCCAAGAGTGTGTCCTTCCAATGCTGACACGCGTTGGTTGACAAGAGGCGGAAGGCTTAGACTTTGAAACATGTCATCCACTCTTATACCCGTCCATTCGACAACACTGCTTTCAGTGTGATTAGTTGTAAGAGTTCCGATACATTATACACGTCGTTACATACACATCAATAACACAGAACTCGTACAAACTCGCGTAGATTTTTCTTAAAATACCCAGGGACCTATTATTGACACCTCTCAAATAAATAAAACTTGACCCTGGACTTCAATGGGCTGTTCTTAAATAATGCACTTACCAGCTGAAATAACTGTTCAAGGCTCTGGCTGAAAACAAAACGTTAACTTCAGCCGACCTAGGCGTCAACTTGCAGCGTCAAGCGCACTGTCAAACGCCTCGGAAAAGACACTGATCGACCCATCTGAACCTGCCACCCGCATTTCTGACAGCACGATCGCGTTCTTTAACGTGCCAGTGCGGCGTAACGAACAGAGCAAAAACACCGTATAAAAGGTCATTACGGAAACTTTAAGAGGAAAATTTAAATTACGATTAACAAATCTATACATTTGTTTGTTTTAAAATTTCAAGGCTTGTTATTTAATTTAGTATTTTAATTTCTGCTACAATTAAATCAAACAAAGTGGCTGTAATAGTAAAATTAAATATGTTTAATTTGCCCTGAAGGATACCTTAAATACCATGATTCTGATAGTGATCGTACGTCAGCATCAGAAAGCAGGTGTCCCGGATAACAATCTGTTCTACGAAGGAAGACAGATTGAGACAGAGTGGGAATTTCATGAACGGTTTCTTCCCTAAATAATGACCAGTTGTACCTAAGCACCTGTTCAGTTCACCTCAGCATATGTGCAGCGGTCATCTCTAAAGGTCAGTGGTCAATCCACTCACACCACAAGAATGGACACAAGCCACAGACAAAGCTTGAGCACAAAGAGGTGTTGGCGACGGCAACGGCAGAACATGCACCTGTCCATTGTCCAAGTGGTCACTACCCAAAAACACATCGGTCACCAGTTCAATCTTGAAGCAAAACTTTAAACAAACAAAAGGGGAGGGGGGAGAGAAGAAGAAGAAGAAGAAGAAGAAGAAGAAGAAGAAGAAGAAGAAGAAGAAGAAGAAGAAGAAGAAGAAGAAGAAGAGCGAGAGAGTGACAGACAGACATACATACACACAGAGAGGACAGAGAGAGAGAGAGAGAGAGAGAGAGAGAGAGAGAGAGAGAGAGAGAGAGAGAGAGAGAGAGAGAGAGAGAGAGAGAGAGAAAGAGAGAGAGAGAGAGAGAGAGAGAGAGAGAGAGAGAGAGAGAGAAAGAGAAAGAGAGATGCACAGAGACAAAAAGACAGAAAAACAAATAAACCGATAGACAGAGAACCGGAAGCAGCGGCTATTTTGAACTTTTAATGGTCAAAGCAACACAGCAGGACTCCAGAGAACAATATGTTCCAAACCATTGTAGTCCTCCCTCTATTCACCCCCATCCTGGCTATCTGATGCTCAAAACACTAGCAAATCCCTCCCTCTACTGAAGCATAGAACTTTTACGATTTTTACCGGGAGGGGGAGGGGGGGGGGACTTTTTCTCCGATGCTCTGACTGGTTACCACTATGCGAAAGTCTTAACCTACGACCACTCGCACAAAAGCAGACTGGACCTGGTCAGTCGACCGTGCGCATGCCCACTCACCGTGAAGTGGACGAGGCGTTTCTTGGGCGCGGTCGTCTGCAGCTTTTGCTGAGGTGCATGCTTTGAAACAGTTATTCTGTAAAACAGACTAGACTGTTTATACAAAGTCTGCTCTCATAATTGCTAACGCTGCCGCTCCCTCTTTCTCTTCCCTCCCACAAACCTCTAAGGACTCTTTTTAAATTCCCATAAGCAAACAGTTACAATTGTTATAGTTAGTCAAATTAATCATTAACATTCCTCTAATAAAATGCACAGGGTAAAATAGTGGGTGACTGCTGAGTCTTTGGGTAAAATGGTCAAAACCGTTGTTGGAAGCGTTATCTCAGAAATTACTCAACATCGTTGGTTTTTGTGTTGGATATTGTGAAAACTACAGTTAACGAACATTTGAACTGTGAAACGATCTCCAATTTCACACACTATCACACCGAGTTTAATTTCTCTTTGTCACTACGTGCCTGACAGGGAAATTACCTTCCTGGGAGAAGCCAATGTTAAGCACGACAACATCCAGACAGATTGGACGTCAGATGATGAGGAGGAAGAGAAGGAGGAGGACGACGAACAACAGGAAGAGGAAGCGGGTGATGTTTTGGATGGGTGGAAAACTCCCATGTCACAGAAAAATGATGCTTATACCGACTCATTAATCTAAGCATTTCAAGCTGATATTGAATATAAACAGTGACAAAGCAATGAGAAAACAATTTAGTCAACACACAATCCACTACCTTCGATCGCGATCTGACCGACACCGCCAGAGCAAATTGCCAGACAATTGCGGCCATCATTTGGATATGGTCAACGCCGCTGGACATCCGGGGGATTCCCACTCCTGGCACTTCCGGTCACGTGATCTCCAGCCTGAGTTTTGACAACCCTTCACATTACTGATGCTCGGTTCTCGGGCGACACGTTCTTATCGACTGTTCATGTTTAGACAAAATTGTCAGTGTAGGCCTACAGTTGCCATCCAAGGAGTTAACGGGAACTATCCCAATCAAAGTTTCTAGATCGGATTATAAAATAATCAAGGTTGCTAGCTTCCTAACAGTAACAGACGATATTGTCTGTCATCAGAAGTCAAGTTGTCAGCGAATAATTAAGCAATAAACGAACGATCGACCTTTTTTTTATTTGTTTGTTAAATTTAATAATTGAGTATAAACGCAATAAACAAGCATAGGTACACAAGCACTACAAATATCCTCCAATTTACATGTGGCCAAAGTTCCTCCATATGAAATACAAGCGTGATAATCAAGAAGAAACACTAACTCCGATTGTGCAACAAATAAATTGAAAAGCGAAACAAAGGACATACACAAAATCTGCAAGGCTGACTTACATGTTAAAGGTAAAACAAAACGGTTAAGAGCATGAATATTAGTTAGTTAGTCATTGTTTATAAGGTCCATGGGACTGCAAAGAGCCGAACCAGGACCACAACTTGGTTGAAAGAGGATTCCCTTCGATCCGTAAAAAAATATCCGCTAAAACAACCCTAATCACTCCATCAACCGGTCACTTTACAATAAAGGCATCCCATGCAGTTCGCTCTCAGGAGCAGAAATATAAACACATGAGAGCGAAACTGCAGCTGAAATAGCTAAAGAACATTTCTATAATGTAGACGACCCATAAATAGCCTATCCTCAGCTACATAACATACGCCCCATTAGACCAAGCCAACATCGAAAAACATTACCGCAAATAATAGTATTATTCGCCTTTTGACATTTCCTAAGGAAAGCTCGGCCTCTCTCTTTGCAATGAAAATAATAAATAAAGAAACAATCGCGGGTAAAGGGGAGTAATGACGGTGGATAAACACCAGCCTATTACCGCTAAATATTTACTCTTAAATGTCAAAGCATCAATCTGCGAGCCACACAAATCGTTTCCAGCTAAATTGGCTCCGTTTTCGCTATTCCGCCGGGGCTCGGGAAAATTCTTTCCGCTTGTTTCTGTGGACGTTTGGAGTCATACACGGCAAATTGATTCCGCTGTTGTAAACAAACAAACTGGACACGTTTATTGTTCTCATCAGCAAAAAAAAGAAAAGGGTTGGATGCGTTTGATTTCAAATTAATCGCAGGCACAACAAAGAGTCCCCTCCTCCTCCAACGCCCGCCCCCATTTTCGTGCTTCCGTGTATTCGTCAAACAGCAGCAATATGCAATACACTCGCCAAATAAATACAAATAGCATTACAAAATGCGGAGTACTCATTTATGAGGTATGCGCAGAAATCATTGCAAGGGCTCGTTATTGTCAAAGGTCAGTCCCTCGGAGACTAGAACATTTATTACCGAAAGATAATGGCTTGTTTATTATCGACCTAGAATGCCTTGTTCAATATTCGTTTCCCTTGGCTTTCTCTTTTATCCTCCTCCTCCTAAATTTTGACGTTGTCTTTCTTTTTTTCAAAACGGTGTTTTATTTTCAGTGTTTATCTTCATCTTCTTTTTCGCGTTCTTAACCCAATCCTGTCCTACCCATAAATTGTGTCATGGTCTTGTCCACGGCGTCAATTTCCTTTTTCTGTTTCTTCTTTTATTCTTCTTCTTTCCTTCTCCTTCTCCTCCTCCTCCTTCTTCTTCTTCTATCGAAAGCAAATCTTAAGGAGACTCCCACGAAGAACATATATAAAATTATGTTTGAGCCACTTGCGTTTGAGCCACATCTGCTGTCGAACACACGCTACCGATATTATTATGTAATACAGGAGTTTAGAAAGCGAGAACATGAGTTTCATTTATATGTCTTTTGGAAACATCAAAAAAATTATTTTCTATGACACGTCTTTAGATCTGTAGAATTTTAAAAGGACAACAAAGCAAACTTAATGAAATATGATATTAACCTAACTGCGACTACAGCAGACATTTCGGCCTTCGAAGCTTACTATTTTACATGTATCTTTTTATTACAATTTAGTCAACGAAATCGCCTACACACTCTTAACTATCGGCCAATCTCCCTTATACCCAGCCATCTACTCACACTCTATCCAACCAATCCAAAACCAAACAACAAAGCTCAAAAACAGGAAGAATTTAAAATATAAAAAAAAAGCAAAACCTGCATGAAAATCTATTTTATTAATGAAGAGACATTTCTCGTCGCTTTTGCTGCTTATTACCAAAGGGTCGTTGTTGTTTGTAGATTATAGTCACACGACACCTTCGCATATAGGTGACTACTGGACCGATTTATACTGACACCAGCGGGCCAGTTGTTGGTAAAGGGGAAAATAATATGATCACACGTTGACCAATCCGGGATTCGAACCAGCGACCTTTCGGTTACTAGCAAGACGCTCTTACCAACTGAGCTACCCGGCCCCACACCAAAGGGTCACTTGCTCTCATCCATTTATGCTTGAGCGTTCATCTCGCTGCTATCATCAACATGCTCGTCACATCTGTGGCCGGCTCGGGCCTGCGTAGCGCCCTCAAAGCCGCTGAATAGAATAAGTAGCACTTAGCCAAATGAGATTCCCCTACTCTCCCCCCCACCCCACTCCCACCCTCCAAGTTCTGCGACAACACCGGAATTTTCGAGCAAAAGTCTAGTCCGACTCTGATCCAGACCAGTTGGTGCTACGGTAACAGGAGAAAGAGGCAAGAGGGAAAAGGTAGCGGAAGAAACTCTGCCGCTGGAGAATTACAATAACAAGTAGAGACCAGAACGGTGAATACGAATACTTCATTATCTCAACAGAGAAATTCCATTGTGGAGCAAAACATAGGACACGCAGTTGCTTAATAATTTTTTGGCAAAATACGCAAACAAAAATAAATACATGAAAACATTTTTTTAAACTTGGTCGGGAAAAAAAAATCTACAACTGCACCAATGATTTATATATCACATGATAATCAAACCACAAAGTAAAGCGGTAAAAACATGATCCACTTGTACAAATAATTGACTAAAGCAGTAAATTATTCAAATATACAAGAACGTTGAGACTAGGAGGACGATGACGATGATGACGACGACGACAACAATGAGAACCACCTCAACGATAATGATGAAGATTTTTGTGTGTGTGTGAGGATGACAAGAAGGAGGAGGAGGAGGAGTAGAGGAGCAAGAGGCAGGAGCAAGGAAAAACAAAAGTGGCGGCGGACTTAGCATTGGTTTCACAGACCAAGGACATTACTGACTAAAAGCATGGAATCTCTCCAAGTCCAATCCACAGGGTAAATTAAAAGCCAGGAACCTAGCGGGTTTAAGTACAAATACCACTACGGTACTCTTCCTAATTGCCAATAACATTAGTTACCACGTCCAACATTGGTAAGGCCTCCAAAATCCTCCAAACTTTCAACTCTGCCTCTGCCACACAAACCGACATGCATACGCTTTTAGTAGTTAAGTTTGTTTTGCCATACTTCCATGTCTGGCCGTTTACTATTATCATTATGTGGTAGAAATCTTTATAAACTTAACAATGCATAGTGTTCCATTTAGCATAATGAAAACAACACAGTACTGTACTTATTAATTTATTTACTTACTTGGTTATTCTTTTTTTTAAATTTATTAATTAATTAATAATTTCAAAGCAAATTTGAACTTCTTTCATTTAAAGCTCTAGCATATAAAAAAAATACGTTCACACTAAATAGCAATAACAAAAAAAACTTCGGAAATATTCTCTCTCTCTCTCTCTCTCTCTCTCTCTCTCTCTCTCTCTCTCTCTCTCTCTCTCCGAATCATCACTTTCTCTTCTCTCTTTTTTTTTCTTTACACTCTTTCGAAAAAGAGGCGGCATATAATTACTCAGATCATCCCCGTCTCATTGGCCCCTTGCCTCCCGTTCAAGTCTCGTGCAAAGTCCCGCATTTGGCAGGCTAAAAGAGATTGCGTCACCGAGACTATCGAGGTTAAAGCGAGCAAGTCTCGCCAATTCTCGCTTGGAATTTGTAAGGCGTGACTAATAATAAATTAGGCTACCCAGACAAAAAAGAAACAGGGAAAAAAAATCCTCAGATGAGACAACAAATCTGAATATGAACCACGGTGCCACAGTGTCCTGAATGTTCATGACCTTCTGAGGCTGCGACAAGGATTTCTAAGAAAGCTACAACCAGTGACATTTTGACGAACGCCAGACGATCTGAGGAGGTGCCGCAGGTGGGTAATTGGCTCAACAGAACGACGTGGGGGTCCTTCCTCTTCCCCCCAGGGACAACGGAAGGTGCGAGACAGCTTCCTGAACCGCCCCGGTACTTTCAAGGTCCCTCCATAGCTGCGTGTCACATAGTGTGTGTGTGTGTGTGTTTGTGTATGAGAGAGAGAGAGAGAGAGAGAGAGAGAGAGAGAGAGGAGGGAGGGAAAGTCGGTGAGAGTTCACACAAGGTGGTTTTAAGATTCAACGGCTTGGTCGATTTATCATATAATCACGACTCATTTGATCTGCGCACCTCAGGTTCAAAACTGCCTGTTGGACAGTGCAAGAGGAGAGACGTTTAAAATAACAACATCAAACATACAACAGCTAACAAAGATATATTTTTTTGTTTAAAAAGGACTGTCGAATCGAAAAGAAGTGTCGTTCACAAATAAAAGAATCAACGGGGTATATACATGTCTTATATGTCTGTCTCATCTAGTATTGCCAAAGAAGAAAAGAAAGAAGTGCGCCAGCAACGACGAGAAAGATGGTGATTGCGATAATGATCTTGATGGTGATGATGAAGATGAAGACGCCGTAGACGAGGAGATTATGATTCTATGGCTGCTGCTACTGATGATGATGATGATGATGATGATGATGATGATGATGATGATGATGATGATGATGATGACTATGATGATGATTTTGTTGCGGCTGCTGCCGATGAAGATTCTGCTGCTGCCAATGAATATGTTGCTGCTGCTGCTGTTGATGCTGACGATGATGATGATGATGATGATGATGATGATGATGATGATGATGATAATTATGATTCTGTAGCTGCTGATTACGGAGGTTCGTTTTTCATATTTTTCTGTACACAACACCAAATACGATTCTAGGCACACACACACATACAAATCAACTCAAAGATTCTAATCATGTTCCTGGAGCAATTTAAAAATGACAGACCTAGCATTAAAAATGGAAACCGACACACACACACAAACCATCGTGCAGACCAATTACAACAAAAATTGCCCATAAATTTCACCCAACCTCGCGTGAGGGGAACGCGTCAAGTTTTGATAAATTGAATCATTATCGACCATGAATAATTGGACAGTGAGGAAGGAACAAGCTACGCTAAATGGATCACTAAATCACATTAGCATTAATCTCATCTCATGTGTATCCCACATCATATACGCTCATATGAGTACATACCTCAAACCTCCTCATGCGGCAACATCATATTTTTCCCTTCCAGTATACAAACATTCATATTCACTGTGCGTCCTCAATCTTCCAATGCAACTAGTTTCAGTTTTCTTTGCGTGTTTTTTTTTCGAAACGGTAATGGACTAATCCATTCCAAGATCGAGAATGTGTGCTTAGTAGTACTATATCATCATCACCATCATCATCATCATCATCATCATCATCATCATCATCATCATCATCATCATCATCATCAATGACATCATCATCATCATCAATGACATCATCATCATCATCATCATCATTTCTTTCTTCTTCTCTTTCCTTTTCCCCTTTCTTTCTATGTTTTTATATCCTTCTGTCAATTGTGTCTTTCTTTTTCTTGTTCTCACCTTCCTACTCTCTTTTGTCTTCATCGTACATTTTTCATCCTCCTCCTCCTCCTCCTTCAACTTCTCGTCTTTCTTCTGAACATTCGCTTCCAGAGATCAACTACAACAACGACATAGATGAACATGCATTTTAAAACAAAAATCTTTTCCACGCTCTCTAGCAACATTTCACAAACCCAGCATCATTTTTTTAACCTTCTTCAAATGACAGCCAGGTCAGCCCGACTTTTCTTTCCCCACGGCTTAAAAAAAATGCATATCATACAAAACACGCAGATAAACAAAACACAAAATGAGAAAAAAGGCAACTTGATTGGCGTTTGCTGCCATGGCCGAGACACTGCGAATCCCGATAACCCGATCAACACATGTCAATCTAACCCGCTAAATTAATAAACCCAGCCATCAAAATTCGCCATTTTTAAATCTCTCTCTTTCTTCCTCTCTCTCCATGCATCCTCCTCCACCTTCTCCTTCTTTCTTTGTCTCACCAAAGTGTCCTAAGACGCGAAATCGGAAGAGTCAACAGTGCAAGAATCGGGCAAATAATATCTCGGGGGAGTTTTCGTATGAAAACGAAGCAAATCTTTTCTCGTTTCACGACAGTTTAACACAAATTACTTTTCTTCAATGGTTTCCCGATAATGTTTGCCCAAATCCACCGCTAGCAAACAATTTCTAAAGGCTAGATTTTCTTGAATAAAAGGCTCGATTAAATAAACACTCGTTTACGTTTTCTGCGCCTATGATTAACGGGAGCAGGAAATCGATACATGAACGACACTTGAGCGCAGAAGAGCAAGCGCCTAATCACAGACGTTTCGCCGCAGCGGAAGCACGAAAATCAATTTCAAATCAACATTACGGTGGTTTCAGTCGGCGTCACACAAATTAGATACACATTCACTCTCACAAGAATTCAATTTATTAGCGGTACAAAAAAAGAAATCAAGATTTGTATTAGCTTCTCGACAAAATAGCATTTGGTTAAACAGAAGAACAAACAAATGTTGCTTTTTTTAAATACAACATGCATACAAAATTAATCCATTCAAAGAGATATATTTGGTTTTTTTTTACCTTCCAAAAGCACCTTTCAAACGCAGAGCGGCGAGGTAAAAAGCCCGTTAAAAAATAAAAAGAGTGGACAGCGGTTTTTTCCCCCTCACATGTATTGAAATTTATGAAAGATTTAAAAGCTGGAAAAAATATATGAAACAGCTTTAGCAAATCAACTCATCAGACTGTTGACTAAACTTCTCTTCTTTTATTTTAAGGTACCATAAAATAATATTGCGCTGCGTACAGAACAACGACAGAACACAACGCTCGTCTCTCAAAAGCAGGTGCTTGCTTAGGCCAGGGCCGGCACAGTTTTAGGGAGGATCTGGGAGTAAAAGGTTTGGCCCCCGAGTGAAAAAGCACCAAAGCGATACGGCCGTGTTGATAGGCAAGGGGATATCAGAGAGAAGAGGGGTTTATCAAGAAAGCAAAGCCATTTCTCTCGGGGTTTATTTGCTTGCCGAAAGCGCCCGATTCACTCCAGAGGGAAACTGGTGCAAAAATGTGTTTGCAAGTGCA
>CM072518.1:44254475-44311975 GCA_036898135.1 Oncomelania hupensis
CTTTGTGAAAGGAAGCAGTTGTTCTGCTGACTTTAAAAGAGAAAACTTAACAGCAACGTTCGGAAAACCCACTCTCCTTCACCCGCAAACACACTCACAAACACGAGGGCACACATCAAAACGCGCGCACGCACGCACGCACAAACTGAAAACGCACACACATACGCACACACACACGCACGCGCGATTACACCCACCCACACACACACACGGGATAAATAAGGACTTTATCAATTTGTTTTAAACCAACCGAATACTAAACCAGCACAGGTGAATGCATACAACCAATATGAGATGATGACGATGATGATGATGATGATGATGATGATGATGATGATGATGATGATGATGATGATGATGATGATGATGATGACGACGACGACGACGATGAAGTTGGCAGTGTAAAAGAAGAAGAAGAAGAAGAAGAAGAAGAAGAAGAAGAAGAAGAAGAAGAAGAAGAAGAAGGCCCATCCCAGAACTGCGAAGATTCAAAACATTAAAGTGAACAGTTGGTCACAGAGCGGCAAAGAGGTCTGGGTGGAACACCTCTAGCAGTAAAGCGAGGATTGATGTTTTCAAGGGCTTTTGATGATAAGCAACACAAGCCAGAAGACAGGAGCGATTAAGCTTTAAAGATCGTTTAAAAAACCAATGACGATAAAACTGTTTCCCAGCACAACAGCCCGACTGTACACAAGCAATCGCGTACCATGATAATGAATACAAGGGACGCCCTTCTTCTCTTTCTTCTCCTCCTAACTACTCCTACTTCTCTTACTACTACTACTACTACTACTACTTAGTAGTAGTAGTAGTACTACTACTACTTATTTTTCTTCTTCTTCTTCCTCCTTCTCCTCCTCCACTTCATCAATCTAATTACTCATCATCTTCTTTGATCCTTTCATCATCCTTTTTTCATGATCATGCAGTGTGGATCAGGTAATCGCAACAAAAACAACAAGAACACACACACACACAAAAGAATCGTCGAGAGAAGAGATAACAAATAATAATGTTGGCGCATTATCGTTATTTCTTTGATCATGATTTGATTGGCTGCTCTGAAACGGGCCAAGAGAGAGAAACTACAAAATTCAAATAAAGAGGAGGAGAAGGAACCACAACCACAACAACCAAAGTCAAGCTCAGCAACAATGATGATGGACAAGATGGGAACGATGATGATGATGATGATGATGATGATGATGATGATGATGATGATGATGACGACGATGTCGATGATGACGATGATGATAAAGATAACGAAAATTTCTTACCTTCCCAACTGCACGTTGATTTAGTAATCCAATACGTTTATTGCTCTATATCCATCTGAAACACACAAAGGACATAAACATCAGTCTCGCTTCACAAAAGTGATTATCATGTTCATATCTGGGACTGAGCTATTTAGAACTGTAAAATGACACGATCTATACTGGATTGAAGTTGAACTCTATCTTTCACCGTTGAACCCACATTCGAATCCTATGGTGGTCAAGTTAACCATTTTCATTGGTCATCTTAGCAATATGATTGCTCTGATGGTTCAGTGTTGACTTAGGTCCTTGGCTACCCTCTCCTCCCTGGGTTGGTTTATCCCCGTCTGCCTAATCGCCAATGGTGGGTGTAGACGTTAAACCTCAATGTTCTCTCTCTCTCAACACCTCTCTCTCACCTCTCCCCTCTCTCTCTCTCTCTCTCTCTCTCTCTGTGGTTTAGCTGGCAAATGTCTTCAGCCCAAATAATGTGTCATTAGCAATAGGAAAGAGCAGTAAAGCGTTAGATATAGAAAGCATAGAACATTAAAAAGATAGAAGTGAGAGCTTCCATGGATAGAAACAAACGACAGCAGCAAATACAAGAATTTTTTTTTTATGGAGTGAGGCAAAAAAAAGAGACAGGGGGAAAGTGAAAAAAAATATTAACAGACAGAAAATGAAGAAAGATATAAAAAGACGGAGAAACAGACCACTGGCAGGGTCTCTAACCGACAGATATACAGCTAGATATATTTAAGTACAGTAAGAAATAAAAAAAGAAAGTAAGAAAGATAAGGTAACAAAGCGAATGGAAGAAAGCTATTAAAAAAATAATAGAAATGAACAAAAAAGAAATAAAGAAAAAAAAAGAGAAAAAAAAGAAAGATACATGAAAAAAGCGAAAGGAAGAAAGCTAAAGAAAGACAAAGGGAAAGAAAAGGAAAGAAAGAAAATGAAAGAGGGATAGAAAGATAAAAGGAAAAAAAACGAAATGAAGAAAGCTAAAGAAACAGAAAGGGAAAGAAAAGAAAAAAAAAGAGAGAAAGAAAGAGAGAAAGAAAGATAAAGGAAAAATGCGAAAGGAGGAAAGCTAAAGAAAGAAAAATAAATACAAAAAGAAACAAAGAAACAAAGAAAGACAGAACTAAGTAAATCAAAAAGAAGCACACACAAACACACCCACACACACCCACACACACAAACACACACCCACACTCACAAACACACACATACACACACAAATGAAAAAGGCAGCAGAAAGGACGGAAAGAAAAAAAATAAAGGAAGGATGTCAAGAGCATAACTGAACAAAAATGGCAAACAGTATTAACTTAACAACTTGCATCCATCAAACCAAGAAAGAACCCGAGGCTACCAGCTACCTGCAACCATCAAACCACGCAAACAGCTTAAGGCTGTTAACATAAAACCACTAACAACACAAAAGTCTCAAACTCTCCAAAAACATCAATCTCCACGATACGCCAGGCACGCCATCAAACTGAAAACGACACCAGGACTCAGCACGACAAATCTAATGAATGAGAGGAAAAAATAATCAAATAACAAACTACACCGGCTCACCTTCTCTAAATCAGTGTACACCCCTGTCCCACTTTCATCCCATTTATTTCCCCTTTAAAAAAGTCAGATTCCACGTCTGGAACTGTATGATCGTCGGTCTAGATACAGGACACAGCACAACAAAGCGAGACAAATTGGAAAGAAAAACTAAACAAACGCCATCGCAACCACTCCATCCATCCCCAATCTCCCCCTTAGCCTCCGAAATAAAATACAATAAAATAAATCCCCCAAACCAAACAATAAAAAGTAAACAATTAGGCTTTTGTCCTACTCCCACCAACGACCTACACAGAGACAACGTTAACATTCACGTCTTCTCCTTCACATTCCTCCTCCTGCAACTCCACCACTAATAGCACCACCACCACCACCACCACCACCACCAGATCAACTGATAAGTCAAAGTCTGAAGAAGAAACAAACCACACCTCTTAAACACAGCATCAGCTGTCTAATACCACAGCACTTACTTTCAAACTACAGAAAGAAGATAAGTCAACCTGCAAAACAGTGAAGGACGACAAGCTTAAAGTTTGGAGTCTTATCTCTCGATCGATAAGAAAGCCAATGTCGGCAGTGGAATCGGCGTAAGAGCTTCGCAGCGCGGTCCACGGTGAGCAAATATTTTTTATCCCCACAGACCCATTAGCTGCACTTGAGGGTAATTTGCTGCCATTCTCTCCTCACCCCCAACTGCCAAATCCCCTGGGCTGATTTCTAAAAGCAACAAGGAGCGTTAAATAGATAGATCTTCATGCCTTCACTGGGCCAGGTTCGGCTGCTTTTTTTTTCTTTTTTTTGTAAGCGCTACTACTTTCTGGAAAAGTTATTAAAATGCGCCTGAGGGCTATTCTACTTCTCTCATCCTAACAACCTGCATCCTTATTTAATTCTCAGTCTCTTGCAGAGAGAGAGAGAGAGAGAGAGAGAGAGAGAGAGAGAGAGAGAGAGAGAGAGAGAGAGAGAGAGAGAGAGAGAGAGAGAGAGAGAGAGAGAGAGAGAGAGAAATCAAGGCAAGGTTTATTCCAATAAAACCCCTCAGGGCACAGGGATACATTAAAATAAAATCAAATATAATCAAAGTAAACCAAAGGACATTTTTTATTCGCAAATCCACACACGCACGAACACACACGTAACCCATTTGCGCGCGCGAACTCACACACACACACGTGTATACAAACACAAAAGTTAAACTACGCGAGACAGAGATAGAGCGAGAGAGAGAGAGAGAGAGAGAGAGAGAGAGAGAGAGAGAGAGAGAGAGAGAGAGAGAGAGAGAGAGAGAGAGAGAGAGAGAGAATACGAATACGAATCTTTTATTCCAAAAATACAGGGCATCGCCCCTTTGGAAGGGTGTGTACATGAAAAACAACAACAAACATTGAATATATAATAACTTACATATAAATACAAAACAGGTTACGATACTGCTAGTCCCCGAAGTCTCATGGCTTTATATAAATAAATACATAAGTTTTCTAACAGTCTCTTCGTTATCAGAGAGGGAGAGAGAGAGAGAGAGAGTGGAGAGAGAGAGAGAGAGAGAGAGAGAGAGAGAGAGAGAGAGAGAGAGAGAGAGAGACTGCGGCAGATAATAGTCATGTCAAAACAGTGATAGCTAGCATTCCAACGTAAGGTTATTGCAGTACATGTTACACTTCGCGAGTAGGAAGAGAAGAAAAAAGAAGTTCTTCTCCCTCTGTTAGTCCTCATTCCAAGTTATAATAATAAGCCTTCTACAGTTCTCCACATAGACACAGTTCAAAACGCAGACACATTTTTGCGGAATCAACCATTCCTTACCCGACAGCTCCCATTGTTGACACACTCCCTCTCCTAGATGTAATTATTCTGACAGGGTTTAAATAATAATAATAATAATAATAATAATAATAATAATAATAATAATAATAATAATAATAATAATAATAATAATAATAATAATAATAATAACGGATTTTTATATATCGGGTACTCCAGCCTATGACCAGACTTACCACGCTTTACATAATCATTACATATAAATACATGCACTCGATAAAACATTGCTTTTGCTACAATACACCAAAAGACAATTAAACATGGGTTACATTACCAGACCTGCCTACTGCTACGATTTTGCCGTAGCAGCTACGAAAAATAAAGCTCTGCTACGATGCTACGGCAAACATAAAATTGCTACGGGAATTTAAAAAAATCCGATTTTTTTTTTACTCTTTACCGGGCGTAGCGGCCGAAGGTCTAAACAGGCAAAACGCCCAAAAGCGTCCGTATCAACCACTGTTATATTCTCGCGTTGTTTGAAAGATTGCGAGACTTCCGGCAATTGACTTCCGGTTCATTCTGTTGTGAAAACAATCGACTGCATTTCAATAAGTTTTCTCTTTCATGCAGTCGTTTTTTCGATTTTTTTTTCTCCTATTTTTTAATGCAAGTGTCTAGAATGGATGGTTTGGATTCGTCGACTGATGAAGGAGAGTTTACAGGCTTCCATTTATTAGACATTGCAGTGAGAGAAATGGACTTGGAGGAAGAGATCGGTACTGACATTAGTGTCAGTAGCATGCATGCATCAGATCTTTCAGATGGGCAGGGTGAAGATGAGGAGGAGGCTTGTTTGGACTTTTTAAAACATTTTTTTTTCAATTTTTGTAAACACATGGAGTAATAAAAAACCAAGACATGACAAGAGAAGAATAAAAAGGTATATAATCAAAAGAGAATTTATTTCTGTTCATTTTGCATTTTATTTCATTTAAATCTATGCACTAATACCTAAGATGTGGTTTTTCTACTAATGTACTCCGAAATATCTATACAATTATAAGACTTCTTGCCTGTTTAGAGCTAAAAAAAAATAGACAAACGTGTGCCCAGTAAAGGGTTAATTTTTTTTTAAATTTGGGGTTTGTCTCAGCCAATTGTGCGCGTAGAAAGTAGAACTTCCGCTATTTCTAAAGTCCATCGTACACGATGCAGCCAGGGCGTGACCAATCAGACGGCTCCGTTTCTATTTCCCTTTGTTAAAACGTGGTGTCCATCCTCACAATTCCACACTCAAGTGCTCACTGCTAAAGAGTTTTCTCATGTGTGAGGAAGAACAGAACTGACCAAAGAGCAAGCTTGGGAGAGGACACTATGGTGGTGAAGAGTAAGCCAGATCACGCAGATGGCATTTTAAACAGGCATCTGACCAAAGAAGACCTTGTTAAACTCAATAGCTGTTATGCTGACTCTCTGCGAAAGTAAACAGTAAACCCCGACACCAAGTATTGTATTTCTTATTATGTGTGCTGAGGCAGGTAGAGACTGATTTTGTGCTTTCTCAAAACGTTTTCAATGTTAAAATATATATTTTAAGTAAACAATTAACTTGTCGTGGCGTTCTACATCGACGGTTGTGCATGCTACTGAAAACCTGGCTTTGCTACTGAAAACTAAACCTTTTGCTACTGATTTAAAGAATTGTAGGTAGGCAGGTCTGCATTACGAAAAACGGTTTGCGTGCAGCAATTATCGCTAACCAAGTTATACCAGAGCAAATTGTATGGACGTGTTACATTGAAAGGGAATTTTATTTCTGTTGAGCAACGAATTATTGTAAATACTATGGTAGTACGGAAAAGGTAGAGGATTTTTTTCTGATAAACATTTATATCAATGAAATGAGAAACCTTTGTTTCAATGAAATGTATGCGGATAAGAGATAGAGCGAGAGAGAAAAAGAGGGAGGGAGAGAGACAGACAGACAGAAAGAGATAGAGACAGAATCGCTCAATCAATTTAAAATCTTGTACGCTGGTATGTATGTCTGAGCTCTGAACGTGCGCGCGTGGATGTTGTATAAAGTCGCCAGTACGCCCTCCTGTCATCGCTCTGAAATCGTCAAACAAGTGAACGGACGCGTGCAGGAGCGGTGTGTGCGTGTGTGGGTGGGGGAGGTACCCTATACTACACAATGTATCACAAACTATAAACGATCCAATGCAACAAAGAAGCCTATACAATAAATAAATGCCTACAGAGAGAGTACAGTCAAAAGTTGGATCCCGTTCCAGGTCAACAATACAATACAATACAATACAATACAATACAATACAATACAATACAATACAATACAATACAATACAATACGACTTTAGTTTTGGTCTCAAACGGCGTAAGTACAAGTGAACCCACCACAAAGACATCGGTAATTGGTTGAATTATTTCATAATCATGCTAACTCCATTCCGACAAAGTGAATACTTTTGTGCTACGGACTATGTAAACGTGGGTCGTTAGTACTAACAATGACGGTTTAGTCAGACACAATGATGTCACGCCTATTTTGGGACGAGACATAATAGCTGCCATTCAGAACGCCCAGCGCTAGGGGTTTTAGCTATACAGGGGGACAGAGGCTTACGACAGGTTGGTCGATATAGAGCTTGTCACTTTGGGGCAGTGACCAGTTCGTAGAGTGACCAGTTCATAGAGATGCTCAGGGCGCTCGCGCAACTCAGGATTGCCTTTCACACTGCCCAAGAGGCCAACTTGCTGTACCCTCCTGCGCTGTCGTACGCCCCGAACCACTAAACTAATTTATTATTATTATTATTATTATTATTATTATTATTATTATTATTATTATTATTATTATTATTATTAATATTATTATTATTATTATTATTATTATTACAGGCCTTTTTATATAGCGCTTACCTATTAATCTAGCTCTAAGCGCTTAAAAATTTACTTTTTAAACCTTTAAAGACCTATAACTGCAACTAAAATCAACCAGATAATGACATAAAAAAGTAAGTTAAGACATAGTTAATTTGACTAACACAGTAGTAATAATAATAATAATAATAATAATACAGGATGCTATACGCGCCTTACCCCAAATCATTCAGGCTCAAAGCGCGGCGACCTATACCAACATACACGCTCACCTGTCTCATCCACCCTCACACATACCAAACACACATCCATCACTCAAACAGGTGGTGTAAAGGCAGGGAGATCGCTATTAGAAGACGGAAAGAAAATCGAATTTTTTATTTTTGAAATTTTTATATTGATTGCGTCCTGTACCATTATTGAAGGGAGGGAGGAAACCGGAGTGCCCGGAGAAAACCCTCGGTGACCTCAATAGTCTCGTACCTAAGTCACATACGTTCGCCCCTTGCGGGAATCGAACCCGCGACCTTCGGCATAGGAAACCGGCGACTTATCCACTGCGCCACGAGGCCACCCCGATAGTACACGCGCGTGCGCACATACACTCACACAGCACGCATACAACACAAGTCTAACTATAATACGTGAATTAACAAAGTCCAATTAACGAGTTAAACAAGAATAATGAAACAATTGGCTGTACATGATCGCTTTCCGCTCATTAAAAGTGAAGAATTGAACCTAGAGAACAAAAACAAAACAAACAAAAAACAAACAAAAAACTTACCCGATCGATCTCCATGTGTAAGCGGTGGTTTTATTTAAATCTTGGTTTTTTTTCTTGTTCTTTTTTGTTTTTGTTTGTTTGTTTTAGATAGCTATTTATCTTATTTTATTTTATTTATTTATTTAAAAAAACTGTAGGGAAAGGGGTGGGGCGGAGGAAGGGGAACAGAATTATCGTGTTCTTCAACGTGCCGTTAAGGCAACACTGGGGATGTCGTGGAAAACCGCGTAAAGAGTCATTACAGGAAGTCAACGCCTGTGAGAAATACCCTTGCGACCACGGACAGTTCTAATGAAACATTGGTTACAGAAAGATCAAAAGGTTACTGAACTGAACTGATCACAAAAATGTGCGTGCGCGATCAAAAAAGACTCAGTTTAAACGCAAAATAACGCTTTAAATGAGACCTCAAGATATTATAAGACTTAAAAAAAAAATCTTACTCCTAAACTATATTAGCTCATATTTCGCAATAACAAGCCTCGAGCGGCTTGACTGGAGTTAGATTGTGTGTATCGGCCAGCCCTTGTGGTAGATAAATGCTATACAATACAGACTTCATTCTGGCAAGTAAGTGGCAGTGCAGTTGACCGTTCATTGCACGAGGAAATATTGCTTCGCATGATGACTGTGAAAAACTTTCATTATCTCCGAAGAGAATTTCAAAGGGTGTTTGAGTCAGCATACAGTACGATTAGATTAGGTGATTATGTGGGCTTTCCCTAGGTAATCCACAGAAGACACTCAAAGGCTTCAAAGTGTCAAATCCGCGTCCTTCGGTGCAGGCACGCTAGTTAAGACCGTCAAGTACCGCAGGTGTGAAGTCGTGTGGACGTTGTTGCTTTTATTTACGTAGGCCTTCTCTCTCTCTCTCTCTCTCTCTCTCTCTCTCTCTCTCTCTCTCTCTCTCTCTCTCTCTCTCTCAAATAAACTGACGTAGTGACTGACAGTATCGCAGAAAGAAAAAAAACTAATAATAAATAAATAAACAATCTTAGAACAATTTTACTGGAGACAGATTGAAAATGAAAGTTTTCTGTAAATGATCATCCAACACTTGCAACAGCACTCTCAAACATAGCCAGAAACAACCCTTATTACTGCAATGACATGATCTAAAAGAGCTGCTCAAGGGCGAGATTCTGCCTACACGACAAAACATTAGTAGTTTGCCCAAAGTTAGGACCTAACTAAACAATAATGGCAGAAGACACTCAATGCAAGCTTAAGTAATGTTTAACGCCACGAACCATTGAATCACCATCCTAGACAGATTATTGTGTAACGCCAACGAACCACAGAATCGTCATCCTGGCCAGATTATTGTGTAACGCCAACGAACCACAGAATCGTCATGATCCTTGCCGAGTGTGCTTGCCACATAGTAACCAGTGATACTGGTCGACGAGGCAGTAACCAGTATTGCTGGGAAACTATCGATTGTAATAAAAGAACACTTGCCGCAGTCAGTGACGCTGCAGCATCGTGATTGACTTGCACCCGACCACTGAAATGTCATCTTCGCTGCCAGCGATGGGAATGTTGCTGCCGCGTACAGCTTATGCAGCGTTATAACTGTCTGTGTGTGTGTGTGTGTGTGTGTGTGTCATTGTGTGTCTGCCTGTGTCTCCACATCAAATCTCTCTCTTTCTCTCTGTCTCTCTCTGTCTCTCTCTCTCTCTCTGAGAAGATTCTCTGAGAGGAGGGGGGTGGGGAGAGTGGGAGTAGGAAAGGGGTAGGAGGGGGTGGGAGAGGGAGTATGTGCATTTCGGTACATTAATTTTCTTAGTAATTTAAAAAAAAAAATCTTACCATTGTTAAGGTTTGTGTTAGTTTCAAATCAATTTTATGTTAATTATTTCGTTTGTACTGAACTTATTTTTTAATTTTACAATTGTATTAAGGACTAGCTGTAGGACAGGTCCACAGGACCTAATGCTATTATCCAATTAAAGGTTTCGACTTCGACTTCTCTCTCTCTCTCCTCTCTCGTGCTTTATTTAAACGTCTAAATAAAAACCAAATATCACTTCTGTTTCTTACAAATGAATCCCATGCTCGTTATTGTATTGCAAAACCAATTTCTTTGTACCTCTTAAATGAATAGCTTACTTTTTACTTTACTAGCAGAAGAAGTGAACTACACGTAATACTAATAGTCTTTTCTTCCGAATGGGACAATTTAACTACATGTAGTAGACTAAGCTTTAACTCCTGGGACAGCTGGATTGTTTTCCACTACCACAATCATCCCTACATGGTACATCTCCCGTTTAAACTCCAGCCGTCATCTCTCCCGCCTGCCACTTATCGATTGAGTAAATTACCAGTCTTAAAGATATCACATAATTAGCGAATTCAAACCACGGGCAAAAATTAAAAAAAACTCCACTCCACCCGGCATTTAACAAAATTCTATTGACTGCGTACATTAAAGAAATCTGATTGTAGACGCTGCTAGAAAATGAACCTTACCATCTCCTGTCTCCTCCTGTAGCTCTAATCACCCCACAACCTCGCCAACCCTACCTTAGTCTTACACAAAAAGCTGCTATTGATTGTGTAAATGAAGAGCTTTTGACCCTGAAGACTAATTGGAATTACAGAATGTGAGTGGTATCGAGTTTACTATATAACCCTGAAGTTTAGAAGTCTGCGTGCAAAGTTCTTTTTTTAATTCTCCTCCAGAACTGAAGCCTCATTGATTAGTCATTAATTAATAACAGTTCTGTTACGCCGTATGAACGATTTGTTGGAAGGTTTTTGAAACAACTAAACGCTATTGTGTTATTTATACATCTACGCTCAAGAAAGACGTTCGAGAGCTGAACTTTTAAAACAATGCATCGCTGAATATTTTTAAAAAAAAATCTCATACACAAAAGGATTAAACGACTTGTAAGCTTTCCTTTAAAAAAAAAAAAACGTAACACTATTGTGATGTACACTTCCGCTCAAGAAAGAGTTTTTAGAGAATAGAACTTTCAGAACAATACATAGCTGATGCTATTTCTATTACATACAAAGAATACATATTTCCGCCTAATAAAGATTGTGAGAGTAGAACTTTCAAAGTAGAATAATACAGATCTTGCTAAATACTTTCAAAAATTACACACGCAATATTAAATGGCTTGCAGGATTTGTGAAACAACTAAACACTATTTTGATACAATCCGGTCAAGAAAGACTGTGAGGGTAGAACTTTAACATTAATGTGCCGCTGAATATTTCAACCAAACAAAACTAAATTTAAAAACAATAACAGTCCTTTACAAACACGGAATGAAATGACTTGCAGGGTTCTTTAAACAATGAAACGCTACTGTAATTAATATATGTACATTTCCACTGAAGACAGGCCTCGAGATTTCTTTGATTGATTGATTGATTGATTGATTGTTGCTTTAGGTCCAGCGGACTCTTCCGAGCCAAATCAGGACCGGACAACCCCCGATCCGCATAAAAGATCTGCTGAAACAACCCTAGTGTCAAAAATGAATGCCCTCCACCGGCCAGTCACTTTACAATAAAGACATCCCACGCAGGGGACGGCTGAGGCTTTACCCCAACTACTCGAACCCCCGGTTACAAAAACAAAATAGAATACAAACATCATTATAAATTATCAACAAAACACATACATATAAAATGCCTATATTGCTAAATAATAACATCATAGGAAGCCCTAGTGACCACCCGGCAGAAAGCGTCCAACACTCCCAAGCTGATCCAACAGACCTCATACACAAACAAGGAGTCTTGTCCAGGAAGAGTTTTCAAGAAAAAAGGTAGGTCATTGATCTAGCGAAGAAGAAGATAGTATAGCAGAGTGATAGGACAGAGCAGGAATGGGAAAGAGCAAATGAGGAAGACAGCGACAGTGGGAATTTAAAGCACTAAATTTCCAGAAAGTGGGGATACTATTTATACTGAAACCCCCGGCACTCCAACGGGGGTACTGTTGCCGCAGTGAATCGGTCATTCCTATAAAGGAAAGACAGGTTTTCAACTGGGGCTTTCACTTTTCCCTTTATAGGTTAGAACAATCTACAGTGGCAAGATTGCTCATGACCCCAAGGGGTCGAGATTTCTTTGAAAAATTACACTACAAAAGAGATAAACACAGCCTCAGATAGATACAATCTGTAAGCGTTCTTTTATAACAGAACAAGCCATCGTTGCATACACATTTTTTAAAAAGTTGTATAGAATAGAATAATTATAATTTATCACATCGAATTGATTTGCAACTTGACGCCCGTTCACAAGTGTGCAACTTCAAATTATTTAATTTTATCAGATAACAAACGAAAAAATTTTCCAGTGAAAATATAAATAAAAAAAGAGAGAAAGGGCAACAACAAAAAAATCCCACTAATTCCTTAAATAGATAGGGTTTCGTGTAGATTGCCGCCCATAACAATATTAGTGACAAGGGGGAAAACTCTGGGAAAAAATGCAGTGTCCTTTAAAAAACTAAAATATTAGCACTTGGATGGGTGACCGCTAAGGTGTGAAGCGACAAACAACAACGCCCCCAGTTGACTCAACTGTGATTGAGTACCTACTCTCTTGAGGGTGGGGAAGGTAAAGCAGCGAGGGAGAGAGTTGGGCATCACCCTCATTACGCTGGCCCAAGATAAGTGTGATCTCCAACATCACGCTCCCCTACGGCCACAAGGCTATGGGACTACCTTTACCTTTACCTTTTTAAAAAAAATTAATTTTATTTTTCCCTAGCACACTTTGTATTCATCTCTACATCACACTCTATTCTGTTATACCTACACCTCACACTTTATGTTGCTGTCCATCGGGCAACAAGACAAGACTAAGACAAAACTTTCCCTGTGACCAGAGAAGACCAGCGATACTAACTGATAATGAGTTCGTCAAAGAGAGGCCGGCAATTCTATCACCTAAAATCAGCACCACTATATCGCTTCATTATCGGGAAGCACTCGCAAACATCAAGTAACACCATGCGAGTTTAGAAACTAACACGAACGCGGGCAGAGAAAACTCGGTTTTGACAATAGAAAGTTAGCACCAAACTTGCTTGAAATATCTGCACATCGCAGTTTAATAAGCCTACCAGAAAACTTGGCAAAACATGATTCCCGTTGATAATCGCAAACAACGAGTCACACGAACCAAACATGTTTACATAGAATCTAATAACAAGACCGAAGGCTGGTTACAAATTTGGTCAGACAATGCAAATTAGTACCTACATTGATTACAAAAAAATGTCTGCAAACAATTTACAGCTAGCAGAATCTGGAGACAGAGAACCATCTTTGGTGCATTACAAACCCACATCAACACTATTTAAAAGGTTTAATGCATGAAACGACGTGTTAAAAAAAACAGATAAAAATAATTGCTAATTGAACACAATACACATTTGTTACACGAAGCGGAAACTAGTATATAATGTTGACATTTGTCAATGATTAGAAATGTATCACTGCATTAAAAGCTTCGTCAAACAACATATTATAACAAATAATTATGTGTTACAAAACTAAGTAAAAACGCAAAATAAAAATGCTTATTAAATTTAAAAAAACCAACATAAATTTTAAGCAGGATTGAGAACTTCTAACAAATAAAAGATAATTAGGAGTTAATCCACTTTTTTTTCTTGTGTGCGTAGTCTTTTTTGCACAGATAAAATATTTTGCAAATCACATGCAATTATACACAATTATTAGAGAGCAAATAGCGAAATAAAGAGTTCTCTTTGCAACTGAAAGTAAACACATTGTTGCTGTGCCACACAGTAATTCTCTCCTGCTCTGCAATTCACTTTCACAGCCCATTTTCAAGGGACGCAACTCTTGAAAAAGGCAACGCAAAATATCGGGAGTTTTCCGTCTAGGTATAGTCTGTGATGGAATTATATACATTGCTCATCAAGTAAAAATGTCCTTTCCGGAAATGATATGCCATTATGTGCAAACATCTCGTAGTGTTTTCCAGTCAGCGATAACACTTACAATCGTTGTAGACATGTCGTGAAATAACTGCAACATTCTGGTTTTAATCGGACAATAAAAGTTGCGTTACAGTGTAGTGTAGTGTAGTGTAGTGTAGTGTAGTGTATGTAGTGTAGTGCATAAGCTGAATACAAAATAGCAGAAACCTGTGTAAACCGTAATAGACTAATAAGGACCAGCATCGCATGACAGGAGTTGTAGAGCGCTGTGGCCTTTAAAGAAGATTTCTTAGACTTAGCAGAGCGCCGAGTTGGTACTTCAGAGGTCGTATGTTCGATCTCCGATTGTCCAAAAACTGGCTACACAAAAACCGTGTCCGACGAAATGTTTAGTTCAAGTTAGGCTCAACGTTTAGAAAAAAATTAGTGAAAACTGTCGAGTCGAATTCGGGTACAATATGACTGAGAACCAATGTCGTAGGTATAGACAAGTGTTTGTCGGTAACCAAGTCTCTCTTTCTCTCCTCTCCTTGCTCAATGCATGCAGGTGTTTATACTTAATATCTCTCTCTCTCTCTCTCTCTCTCTCTCTCTCTCTCTCTCTCTCTCTCTCTCTCTCTCTCTCTCTCTCTCCCCATCTCTATATCTTCAGCTATAGACTGTAGTTGAATCTTACAATATTTGGCAATAAAAATCCTACAGGTCCATACAAATTACGATAAAACACCGTGTGTGCTTTTTTCAACACAACTGTTCCATTCATCAAACAAAGCTGTTGTAGAGTACCCTACTCTACCCACACACACCAAACCCCCGCCCTCGTGCATGCGGTCTAGTTATACAAAACCCCAAGCAGAATAATGCAGTATCCTATGCAGGGGCCAACACAATACAAAACAATATAATACAACACAATACTAATACTTCCTGCGTGATTTTCTATAGCCTGAACGAGACAGATGACGATTACGCCCAACAGCTGTCTAAACATTGAACACTCCACATAGGCTCTACACAACTGCATCAGTTCGTGTGCTAAACTGTCCAGCCTTGTTTCCAGTGATAATAATAGGAGGAATACAATATTTACACTAACTATATTTAGGAATACAATATTGTTGTTCATCCATTCTCTCTACAGCTCCGCAATTCTGTCTTAATTAAAAATTTTGTTTTACGTCGATTCTATTTCAAGGCCAGAGATTGAACACTCGACAAGATTCAACAGAATCAGATCGTGAGTGTAAAAACTGTCAAAGCGTGTTGTTCACAGCAAAACGAATATCGCTCAAACACTAACTTTTATTATCTTGTTCTTTTTGTAACTGCATTTAAATGAATGACGTTTGTCGTTATTCGTTAACTACAGTGAATACTCGACAAAGACTCGAAGATAGCATAGGATTAATAGCATGCACTGTGCTCGTACGGCAGTTATGTACATTCTCCACTCTTCTATCGATTATAACTATTTTTATGTAATTTTGCTATAAGCTGAAATTAATTTTCGCAATTGCGAGTTACGAGTAACAACACAAACAATAAATCAATACTGAAAATGACTGAATATTGTTGATTCTTGTAGAAAGACGAAACAGAATATTACACATTCAAAATGAAAGAGCCATTCAAAATCTTTGCGCTAAACAGGAGAAACGGAAGCACGACCATTGCTCTAATGGTTACAAGAAAGAAGTTCCGAACGAAAATCATGAAAATTGACACACCCTCGCCGCTGCATTGTGCACGTGGAGAGGAACTGACTACACAAAGTTATGTATGATCTGTACAACAGCTGTCCATCATCTGTCATTTCATTCTGTCGTTTTGGAAAGATTGAGACTTGTGATATTAGATCAATTAATATCATATTTGTATTTTTGAAGTAAATTCTGCGTTTGCCTCAATGACCTTGGCAGGAGAATTATAGGAAATGTTTCTGAAAAAGAGATAGTCAACAAAAGGGAAAGTAGAACAAGAATTATTTTCTTCATGAAGAAAATACAACATAAGAGGAACAACACAGACAGAAAAGCGTCGACAAAGAAAGAATAAACAAAATTAAATACAAACCGTATCAAACACTTGTAATGACGGTAATCCTTATCCACTTAAACTTTGATCGAACGCAATCCCAATTATCCTCCAAAAGGAACACAGCGATGTATCTCTCTAGTGTATTGCCGCGCCGGCACTGACCTACAACGGTAGGGAAAGCACGTAAATCCCAAAACCAAATGCACCAAACACCATCAATCGAACAGATGAGTTCTAGGTCAAACAACAAAATGTCACACTTGTCACTTTAGCAACTCGAATGCATTTGTGCACGGGCAGCGATGCAAGAGAAATCCGTCCCGAGTGTAGGCTAACTTGCATGGGCACAGTTTGGTCACACAACTTTCGATTTCATATTGAGATACTTTCAACATCATTCACCGAAGCGAGGACTTCGTTAGACAGAAACAAACACTTCTGCTGTTCAGGGGATTGAGGATATAATTTCATTCCTTCACAACAAGCATAAGTGAAACTTCACAATGTAGTGCGAAGCAATAGAACTTGCATAATCTCTTTCCACAATGACAAGACTGCGAAGCCACTTTGTGTATCTTTTTTTTTTCAAAAATAAATAATCCAAGATCAAATTAGCTCACGTGCTTTTAGATGAATAAAAGTAATAAACCATTCTCTTCAAGCAGTTTTTATTTTTTAGTACTATTGTTTCCTCTTTTAAAAGAGGCGAGAGATAGAGATATCACTGTCACTGTATTCCTCTCACCAAAAGTAAGAGAATGAAAACGCTCCTCATTTTGGTTCTAACACACCAGCACTTGACGAGATCATTCTCCGATCCACACACAACGTGGAATGAGTGCTGCGACTCTCACTTTCCCAACACAGACTCTAAAACGACCCTCTCCCATGCCGTCGTTGCAGCAGCTTGTGGACGGACAAGGCGAATGAGAGAGAGAGAGAGAGAGAGAGCGTAGGGGAGAGGCGAGAGACAGACAGAGAAGGGGAGTTGGGGGGTGAGGGGGATGAGGCGAGAGAGAGAAAGACTAACCCCTTGAATGAGAGAGTGGAGAGAGCGAGAGAGAGAGAGAGAGAGAGAGAGAGCTATGGTCTGCTGAGAAAGGAGAGAATACTGTGGTCTGATCAGTGAGAGAAAGAGGGGACTGCGACTAAACACGAGGAATCAACGACGCACGATGGTTTGGCTGCTATCTCCTCAGTGCGGTACTGTAGTGGTATTAGTCGTGTGGCGGGTGGCTGCTCTGCTATAGTATAGCTTTAGCGGTACTACGCTTTGGGTTCTAGCTTGGGACAGTGTTACTAAAGGCTAAAAGGCTATATAATAATTGCACAGCTAGCGACGGCGCCGTTTCAAACCATTCACGACACCGCCGGAGAATGAATGAATGAGAGAGAGAGAGAGCTGCAGTAAAGGCAGACGTGTGTGTGTTTGTGTGTGTGTTTGTTTGTGTATGTGTGTGTGTTTTCTGACGTTACTGCTATTTGAAATCTACCCATTTGCTACACAGTGTATATGCTGACAGAAAGCAAGGAAAAGGACGAGAGTGAAGGAGAGCATCGATGACATGAGTGTGTCTGTGTCTGCAAAAATGGCCTTTCTACAATCATGATCAAGCTTGATTATTGCCTTTCAGAGACAGACCGACAGACAAGCAGAGACAGACAGACAAACCCCAATGATGCAGCGAGAGTGATGGAATATTGACCGAGGGATGCCTTGCAAGAGCGACCGAGTCCAAATGCAGCGGCGACCAACAGCAACGGCAATGGCCACAGCGCCGCATAATAGCCGTAATACCACAAATTGCACTGTTTTGCCTGCGATCTAGACTGAAGTCCAAGGGCTTTGACACGCTTTCACCATAACATGGCTTGTTTGATGATGATGATGATGATGATGATGATGATGATGATGATGATGATGATGATCATGATGATCATGATGATCATGATTTTTTTAACAATTTGTCTTTGTTCCCCCCCCCCTTTTATATTATTCTTCGTCCTCCTCATCCTTTCTTCTTCTTCCTTCTTCTTCCTCCTCTTTTTTCTTCTCCGCCTCCTTTTTTTCTTCATTGTTCTTCGTCTTGCAGTCTGCTCTGAACGACCATAATCTAACCTCTCTGATAAAAGGCGGGCTATCTATCGCACGTACAATATTACAACTTGGGCCCTAGGGTCATCCGGTTACACCACTTCCGGTCAAGTGTCCCGTTATCCGGTCACTAAGTGGTCTGCACCGGCAGTGGGCTGGTGAATTTACTTCATAACGATCATCATGTTACGACCCTATTACGCGCTGTCACGAGTATTATAAACAACTAAAGTGCCATTCTTACGTGAAGGGTTTCTTGCCATTGTTCAATAGAGCAGTTCTATACACGAGAAACCTGCATAATTATATATACAATCCAATAATTATGTGTACAGTACTGGCAAATAATTAAAATGCTGACAAAATCGTCTGACACACAACTGCATCTGCAAAAAATGTCTTGGCTTCAAAAAGTACAGTATTACTTATGTATAATTACGTTGAGAGACATTTACAACTTTAGGTTCAAATAAAGAAAACATTTTGTTTGCTTAGAATGACAGTTTGTACACGGGGGACAACAAAACATTCTGTTAATTCATGCAAACAAATTACTGCTGTTTGACAAGCTTAATTAGTCTTTGTTTTTATAAAAAGGAAATAAGAAGGGTGGGTTTTTTTTTTTTTTTTTTTTGCTGCAGTTTATTATTATCCCTTTTTATCGGGAAACTCTGGGCCGCCTCCCCCGGGGAAGGCGTAGTCGCAGCCAGTGGCGCGCCCAAACCCTACCTACCTAACATTATTTGTGAATTTTTGCGAATTTTTGCTAGGGGGAGCAAACCGGAGTACCCGGAGAAAACCCCCGAGACGTTGCCCGAGTCGAAAGTAAATAATATTCGGAGAAAACATAACGCCCAGATGCTGGCTCGAACCCACACCTGTCAGGCGCCATTGGTTTCTGGCTTGTGGACAAGGCAAGTTAGTCCCGCCTTAGCCCACTTGGCCACAACGCTCGCTAAGGGGTGTGGGTGTGTGGTGGGCGTCCAGAGGGAAGAGGAAAGTAAGGGAGCCGACTCCCTTGGTTGCAGTCCTCGCCGCTAATAATTGCGATTGTTACACACAAAAAGCACGAGTTAGTTCCTGGCACTAATAGGACTTTGCGAGTTAAGGTCAACAACACGTTATTTTTCCAACAGTCACTACCTCACAGACTACTTCAGTTTATCTCTTCCGCGATTTTCCATTCATCTGCTCTTCGCTAAAAACTACGTACAGCCCCTTTGACTGCATTGGTAATTGTGCAGTGCTTCCTTTATATCAGCACCACCACCATCTTTGTATTTTAGTTATTTACTTTAATATAGCGTTTTACCAGCTCAAGAACCGCTCAAGTCGCTGGCCGATACAGGATCTAACTCAAGCCGCCCGAGGCGCCCCCTTGCAGCCATTGGGCACACAGACTAACTCCCAGACAACTGAGCACAATCCTAGTCGACCGGGGGTGGGGAGGCGGGAGCTACTGAGTGTTTGATGTATTTGTGTAGCCGGCACTCAACCGCCAAGGACATGAGCGTCAGGATCTTTAAAGTCCATGCGATGGAATGCGTGCGAGCACAGACTAGACCTCGTTGCTCTCATTTCGTTGTGAAGATTTGCTGGTACCCAAGGAGAATCGGATTCGATGCGAAATAGTCGGTGACAGTCGGTGAAGAGAGAGAGAGTAGGCCTACTCGACTCAAGTTCTGGTGGCCACTGAACGATGCGGACACCTAGGTTGGTTTGGTTTTCCGTTGGACGACTGGGATGGAGCTACGGTTTACCGCAGTGGTTTACCGTCAGTGTGTGGGATCGCCTGAGCGATCAGTAAGGCGAGCCGTGATGGATCAGTGGGAGTTGGATACTTCAGCGCTGAACGGCGACATGCTAACGCATCGTTCGGTTTGACCTTGCCAATTTCTTGCACCGCAGGATTATCTTGATTTCATTTCCCTCGGGACAATTTTCCCAGGAGTTTGCTAAGCAAGGTAGTTTGTTCTGTGTGTTATTCATTGAATGCACTTGTTCCTCAGAAAAGTGAAGTTTCGTTTAATCATAATGTATTGTTCCAAGCAGGGATGGACCAGAAGAAGCCTAGGTTCGTATGAAATGATATTTCATGCAAATCTCTAAAACAAGCTTTGTTCGGCAAGTATTCTTTTGGTTTTTTTGTTTGTTTGTTGTTGTTGTTGTTGTTGTTGTTGTTTTTTTGGTTTTTTTTGGGGGAGGAGGGTGGGGGAGCGTCGTGTTCGAGTTCTGGACGTGGGTTCAAGAAAACCGTGTACAAAGTAACAAAAGGCCGTTGAATGTTCTGGGTCGGTCTTGATTACTACACGTCTTCTAATATATATCATCTTCAAGTTCTGTCTTCGATGGTCATTTCTTCAGTGTCATCTCAACCGGATCTACACCATTGTCAAGGACAGTCTACTAAACGTTAAGTCAGAAAAGTACAATAAACATTTCGGCAATCACAACTGGAAAAATATATTATTAAGTCACTTCGGTTTTCTAGTTTTCAGAAGGAACAAAAATATTTCGAACAAAATCGAAGGAAGAAAATATAAGAAGAAAAAAAAAAAGAACTGAACTTGGAAAAATGCGCTATGCGTTTTGTGAAGTAAGGGGATGACATTGTGCGCCTTAATTTTTATTTTATTTTAATTGAAATAAAACCACGTTTTGGGGGTAAGTTATGGAAATCATGAGTAATGACCACTCCGGAACAAATTCAGGGACAGTCTTCTTCGTCAAGATGCGTATGCAATAACACACGTTCGCACCATATAAATACCTATTACAAAAATTGAGCCACTAGAGAACCAATCAAAGCTTTTGCTAATCTAACTCTGACATTGGTGCCCGAACGATGGGACGAACCGGGCAAAATGGGAATTATATCAACTTCCTTTTCCGAAAATAAAAAAAAAATATTAATCATAACAACTTTTTAAAGTCTCTTATAAGTCAAAGAGTGTTGCCTGAATGATGTAAAGAGATGTTGGATTAAAAATATATTTAAAACTAAATTTTAAAAATGTATATTATCAAAAAGCACCTAGCTGAAAAACATCGCCATCAGATCATCAACAACAACTCTCTTTTCTCTGGAGCAGCTACTGTATGATCTTTGTGGAAATAAGGCTGTTGCGAAAGTAAATCGCACGATTGTTGGATAATAAAGCGCACAGATGAAAGCATGCAACAGGGGGGCGTGTCGGAGTCCCACGCCATCGCGATGCAACGGCCCAAACACCAGCATTCACATCAGCAACAGCTCCTCCAAACATCCGCACCTCAAAAGCCAGGTATACGCAGTGATAAGGGAGAAACAATGCATACAAAAAACAGCAACAAGAATGAAACAACGTTTAAGAAAGGGGTACAACAAAAAAAGAAAGAATGTTGATGAGTACTGCAATAGGAAAAAAAGAATGAAAGTATGAAGAAAGAAAGAAAGAAAGAGTATCAGCTAAACATCTGCATCTCAAACGACAGATGAGCTATAATAACAATAACGAAATACGAAGACAGAAGTAGTAAAATAATACACGATAAAAAAAAACTTTGATTAAAAGAACCCGCTTTGACTACGCCTTCTCGACAAAGCCTTTAAACATTCACAATGAGTGTTGCTCAACTTACATTACATTACATAATTGTTGCTTTAGGTCCAGCGGACTCTTCCGAGCCAAATCAGGACCGGACAACCCCCAATCCGCATAAAAGATCTGCTGAAACAACCCTAGTGGGAAAACTGAATGCCCTCCACCAGCCAGTCACTTTACAATAAAGACATACCACGCAGGGGACGGCTGAGGCTTCACCCCAACTTATCGAACCCCCGTTTACAAAAACAAAATAGAATACAAACATCATTATAAATTATCAACAAAACACATACATATAAAATGCCTACATTGCTAAATAATAACATCATAGGAAGCCCTTGTGACCACCTGGCAGAAAGCGTCCAATATTCCCAAGCTGATCCAACAGACCTCATACACAAACAAGGAGTCTTGTCCCGGAAGAGTTTTCATGAAAAAGGGTAGGAGACTGGGCTAGCGAAGAAGACGATAGTATAGCAGATTGATAGAACATAGCAGGAATGAGAAAGAGCAAATGAGAAAGACAGCGACAGTGGGAATTTAAAGCACTAAATTTCCAGAAAGTGGGGATACTATTTATACTGAAACCCCCGGCACCCCAACGGTTGCTCAACTGGAAAAAATAAGCTAAACAAACAAACCACACAAACACACTCACACAAAACTCTTTCAAAAGCAAAGGAATTTTATTTATTAATACATTTCGTAGTTTTAGTGCCTATTAACAGCATGGGGTAGTCAACATTTTGGAGCCAAAAATAGCCTCTACCAAAACCGGTAAGAGACGGAACCCGTCAAAAACAATGGCTCGTAAGGGTTTTCGTTTTATGTTGATAAAATAGACCATACCCCATACCAGGAACCAAAGACGCGCACTTCAAGCCGTGCGGTTCACTCAGAAATAGGGTCAATGGTCACACAGCTGTACCGTTAAAACAAGGGGAAATAAACTCCTTGTCAGAACCGAAATGGAAAATTCAAACGTAGTGGTTATTTTGAGCAACAACAAAAAAGCCCTCTTTATCGTTTTATAAACTTATATGTACTAACAATGCGAATGTTTTAGGGAAAACCCCTTTTCGCCAAAAGTATACAAAGCCTTCGAATTGGGGACTTTTAAAGAAAGGATTAGAAGACAATAAAAAGAGAACTAGATGTGCAAGAAAAGAAAGACAGGAAGAAAGAAGCTACAAAATATGGGGGGGGGGAAGGGGAAGATGATGGAAGAGGGAAGAGGAGTGGTGTTTGTTTGAGAAGTTGTGTTTAGCTAGCGCAACTCGTGTCCTGAAAAGTGAGGTTGTGGTGTGGGATGGAGAGAGAGGCAGCCACAGACAGACCTACAAACCCGAAATAGTGAGAAACCTGAGCACAATGCGTAGCTGAGCCTGACCGAGTGAGACCTTACGTGGTAGAAGGGCGAACGTCTATCCTCTGACAGTTTCAGCTACGCAGTGTGAAACGCGAGAAGATAAAGAGTTAGGGAGTGAAGATGGTTCATTTCAAACGTCATGTTTGACAACTTTCAGCTCGCGAGATCTTTTCTACTAAGCTTCGCTGACATGGTCTAGTTCCACAGGTTCCGCTTACGTCTCAAGCGGCTTTTCACACAGCCCGTGCACAAACATCGCTTCCCAAACAGCGCTTAACACAGACCGCTACTCTTATCTTTGAATTATTAGATCTAAAACTATTAGCACAGTTGATTTTCGGATCTAATATTTCGAAGATAAAGTTGTGAAATATAACTGAACATGTCTAGTTGTGCGGCTCCAAATGCATGCAACAACTAATGAACTGTCATTCTGACTAAAAATAAAAGGTAAAAAAAGGTAGGTAAAGGTAGTCCCATAGCCTGTGGCCGTAGGGGAGCGTGATGTTGGAGATCACACTTATCTTGGGCCAGCGTAATGAGGGTGATGCCCATCTCTCTCCCTCGCTGCTTTACCTTCCCCACCCTTAAGAGAGTAGGTACTCAGTCACAGTTGAGTCAACTGGGGGCGTTGTTATTTGTCGCTTCACGTTTTGCGGTCACCCATCCAAGTGCTAACTGCACTGGACGATGCTTAACTTGCGACACAGTAGCGAGTGCTCCAACCACTGCGCTATCCGACACCCCTGATTAAAAATGGTGTTTTGTTTAGTTGAACCCAGAGTTGTCTCAACCAAAATTGTAATAATTAATATTTTGAAGCCAATGCATTTTGCAGAGGCAAATATGAAAGACAGAAAAAAAAATCTATATAGCCGATGACAACAAAGATATAATAAAGCCCGCCGACGATCATGATAGTGATGCCGACGACAACGACGTCGTCGACGGTATGACAACGACAGTAACTAAATCAATAAACTTCCGATCCGGCCGTCGTTTTCGGGGAAAACAAAAAATTCCAAGAAAAGTTCGTCCATAAATGATTTAATGAACGAATGTATAACTTCAATAATTGCTTTAAATATGCTCACGCCCCTCAAAGATTTACATTCCGTTCTGTGTACAATAAATAGGCACAGTTCATCATCATTACACTGATTGGCTCCCCTCCCACCATAACTGTAGGTAAAGATGGTGATGTACACAGCCCTTTAGCAGTGGCACAATACCCTGGCAGATATCGGGTTCAAAATCCCACAACCGCACGCCTTCCCCTCTAGCACCGAGGTTTCAAGACCCGTGCCAAGTCTAAAAGGAACCAGCCATTCTTATTCTTGGGCGAATGGCATCAAGATGCAATAACTCAACTTTGAACGTTCCACGGCTGTTGATAGCTTATTGTCTTATGGCTTCTTCGCCTTCAAAATGTTCTTATTTATTCTTGAGTCTAGGTCTTCGTGTAATCCTTCTTCTTCTTCTTCTTCTTCTTCTACCCGTTACCTCATCTCTACCTTCCCTCCTCCTCCGTCTTAGTGTTCCCCATTCTTTTTTGTCTTCTTTCAGTCTATTCGCAATCGCACCGCCCTTCTTCCTCTTTCTTCTTCTGTGACATCTTCTTCTTCTTTTTCTTCTTCTTATTCTATAACTCCTCGCCCCTCTCTCTCTCTCTTTTAACTTCATTTTCAATCAATGAGGTCTCCCTACTTTCATGCATTGCTACAAATTGCAAACCTAAATTTCCACCCATCCCCTAGGCCTACTCATTTTTCAAAATTCTCTCCCTCTCTCTCTCTCATTCATGCCGGCTATTATTGTTTTGTTTTTTTTTATTTCTTCCATAGATCTTACTCCAGCATGGCTCGAGCTTGAAGTTTGCCACACATTAATGCAAACAGAAAAAAAAGAAGAAAAAAAAAGAAGTAACAACATGTAGCAGAAACTATTCGTTTCGAACACCTGTTTAAAATAAGATACAAACTCCAAACTTCTGAAAGTCCCACATTCATCTATATAAAACAAATCTGCAGATGCTCATGCTCGAACGAGCTAAATAGAACAACACTGACAAACTAACCATTGAAACAGAAACTCAATGTATTATAAGTAAAACACGCAAACCTACCTCTCGGCCATTCTCGTACAACAACAAACAAGATAGCAAGCCATTTAAATGTATCTCCAGACACTGACATAATATTTATAGAGGATAAAAATAAGCATTTTCAAAACTGTTAATTTTCTTGATTGTATTGAGACTCGTCTTTATCCTAAAGAAGCAAAAGAAAAGCATAGAACGATAGTCCACGAGGCTATGTACACGCCAAAAGTTGTCAAAATCATATCAGCCAATTTTTTTAAAATAAAGAAACAGCGCAAAAGGTGTTTAAAAAAATGCTTAAGCACAATGAATCTGACCTCTGAGAAAATACGAAACTGAATGATCTAGCATGCTTAGCCGTACTATGCACAAAGTGAAAATGTCATTTCGGTTCAGTTATACTTGAGATAGCGTGTGTATAGGGAAAGTATGTAATGAACAAAAAAGTGAAATTGGGAGCGACATAGCGACTGACCGGCCGACAACCAGGCTGCTATTTAAGCGTGGCCCATGATTTGAAGTACCTAGTGGGGCCGGGTAGCTCAGTTGGTAAGAGCGTCTTGCTAGTAACCGAAAGGTCGCTGGTTCGAATCCCGGATTGGTCAACGTGTGATCATATTATTTTCCCCTTTACCAACTGGCCCGCTGGTGTCAGTATAAATCGGTCCAGTAGTCACCTATATGCGAAAGTGTCGTGTGACTATAATCTACAAACAACAACTTGAAGTACCTACACATCAAAACTCAACAAAATCCGTTTAGCCGTTGTTTTGTTTTCTTTTAGATATTGAGCAAAACGTGTTTAGCACCAAAATGACTCCAGTTACCTTGACCTTTGCGATAGAGCAAATATGATGGCAACGGATGCCGAACAACTGTGATGATATTCTGGGAAAGATACGTTTATCTTACTAGGGGGTAAGACTTATTGATAGATGGGCGATGCGCTACCACTATCGATCGTTCTTTTACCAGAAGTCCTAAAGTGGTGTGAGAGACAGATCACGGTACTTTGGTCACATAAAATTTATATTTGTTCTCGGGAATTTTAGTATCATTTGGCTCAACTTGAGAACCGGTGATGACTAATCAAAAGACTAGATTATTATGTCTCAAGAGAAGAAAACTAATAACTACACAACAATACAAATAGAATGACACCAGTCGTATGTATGTAATTTCACTTTTTATATATTCAACACAAACTTTAACATTTCTGCATTAATCGGTAAATTAATAAGTAATATAGTTCCAAGTGCTGGGAAAATGTCTTAACAGGTTTCTTTCGTCATTTGCTACCTGCGGTCACGATTTTCACTGTTCGTAAGTTTCAAAGGTTCTAGTTTCTCGAGGGTATGACTCAGTTGTTGTGGGTCACTTAGCTAAGGTAAGTCGGGTCGCTCTTGAAGCTGTGGGGTTTGGACGTGGTCAGGTAGAATCGTGGTAGTTCTCCTTGGTTCCACGGGAGCGACGGTCAGGCGTTCGTCTCCACAAACGTGATCCCAGGTCCGACCTGGAAAAGTCGGAGCTCTGGCTACAGTATTCTCGTTAGCTATAAGTGTGCGGTCTCCTCTGCAAAGTGTCCATAGCATCAGACACCTGCAGGGTTCCCATATGCACAATTCAATTCGAATCTTACGGCTAAAATACATTAATCCACATGCATACTGTCTCAGAAACAATAATCTGTTTCTGTAACTATATCAAGAACATATTATTTATACATGGCAATCAATATACAATAAACATACACATATCAAAACTATTAGTGTTATCTTACTTGTAGACTCTGGGACTCGTGAAATCGTCTTTTACGTCTCTAGCACCCTCTTGATGAGATGGAGATAGACGAACACTGCAGTTTGTTCCTTTGGTCGACCCTCACAGCTTAACAGTTCTTATGCGACTGACTAGCTGATTTTTGGTCCCCAAAGGTATGCAAAAGTTCCCAATAGTCTTCTGACCAATCGTTTTTAGCTCTTGTTTTCGATAATCTCGCCTCTACAGAATTATGGTTCTAATTTGAATAGTTCCTCCCCTTCTCTCTTGTCACTGGACACGCATAATCACTTTTCAAGTGGTGTATCAGGGATAGAGTGAAGAACAGATGCAACAACGATAAGCGGTGTCTGCCCAATACGGGTGACATCATCTTGGTAACTTTTGGCTGGAGTGAGCTACTTAGTGTCTCATGGCGAAGACAACGCTATGGTTAGTTTTTGACTAAAGTATGCTAGTTAAAATTCTTGGTCGCCAAGCCTGTTGATGGTATCGGTAGCTATTGGCGGTGTGACTGTCTCAAGGAAATTAATTTGCCATGTGTGGGCTGCTTGTTAGCTAACTGTTGTATTACCGTCCAGTTTCGTTCGATGGTATCTCTGTTTCGCTAAGCTAATTTACTACATGTTTGTCGTCAATATTCCTGCTGTTACATAGGCCCCCCAAAAAACTATTCTTACACGTAGGTAAGAATTGGTACAGAAATGGTGGCGCAAATATGTACATGCATTATTTACATAGAGTACTGGGGAAGAGGTCACTGGGGTACAAAGCTGGGTGCATCCACCCGCAACTGTGAGGGGTTGGAAGCAAGGTTAGGTTTGTCTACAGTGGGCACGGGGTATCTGCTGAGGTAGTCAGCTCCATGGTTACTCTTCCCGGGTATGTATTCTACATGAAATGAGTAGGGCTGTAGCAAGAGTGACCAACGCATGAGTCTGGCGTTGAGTTTCTGCGATGACGCAAGGAAGGTTAAGGGTTGGTGATCGCACTGCACCTTGAAATGAGCGCCATACAAATACATCTGGAATTTCTGGATGGCCCAGACCAATGCCAAACATTCTTTTTCTACTGTTGCGTAATTGTGTTCAGCTTTGTTTAATTTCCGGCTAGCATACGCGACTGGCAGGAGAAGTGTGGGGTCATTGGGGTCAGATTGTAGTAGGGTTGCTCCTAAACCTTGATTGCTCGCATCTGTGCGTAGCACGAATGGTTGGGTTGCATCGGGCAACTTCAAGATGGGTTGTGAGGTGAGTCTAGCTTTCAGGGTTTGGAACGCATCTTCGCACTCGGCATTCCATTCTACTTTCTCGGGCGCTTTCTTCTTGGTTAGATCAGACAATGGCGCGGCGATGGAATTGAAGTTGGCAACGAATTTCTGGTAGTAGCCACATAGGCCTAGAAACGATTGCACATCCTTTTTGTTTATCGGGCGCGGTGCCTTGTTCATTTTCGCGATGTTCTTGTCTTCCGGAAGAAGACTGCCGTGTCTGAGTGTGTGACCGAGAAATTCTATCTCTTCGTATCCTAGCAGGCACTTTGTCGGTCGGGCTGTTAGTCCGGTTTCCCTAAGTCGCTGAAGAACGGTAGAGAGAAGTCTTAAATGGTCATCCCAGGTGTGGGTCGCGATTAAGATATCATCCATAAAGTGATGGAGTTCTTCTTCTTGAATGGGCGCGAGAAGTTGTTTCATCATGCGTGAGAAAATGCTTGGTGCGTTGTTCAGTCCAAACGGTAAGACATTAAACTCATAGTGGCCATCAGCTGTACTGAAGGCGAGATACGGTCTCAGGTGCTCTGGCACCGGTATCTGATAGTACCCTTTGCTTAGGTCTATTCGCGAGAAGTATTTTGCGTTATGCAATTTCGCGAACAGCTGTGCTGTGTCTGGTAGCGGTTCGGCTTGGAATTCCGTCACGGCATTCAGTCTGCGGTAGTCTATGCATAAGCGATGTTCTCCGCTTGGCTTGCGTAATAGGACTATTCCAGCGCTGTAGGGGGAGGTTGAGGGGGAAATTATTCCAGCCTCTAGTAGGGTTTCTATCTCCTGCTTGACAGCGGTTTGTTTGGCAAGAGGGATAGGGTACGGTTTTACTCGGACAGGGGTAGAGTCAGTCAAGGTCATTGTCACTTCAACTAACGGTGTCTGTCCAGGTATGTCCGTCAACACGGCTTGGTGTTGTGCAACTATCTCCATTATCTGTCTTTGTCTGTCTGTCGATAGTTTTGGGTTGATAGCTACGTCTCTGTAGGTCTCGCTACTTTTCAGCGGATACTCGATAGCTAAATCCTCTGTTGCTTCGACTTCTTCTGCTATAGACAAAGCCATCAAATGATCTGTGGATGTTGCGTCGTCGCGGTCTAGGTACCGTTTGAGCAAGTTGATGTGGTACATTCTCTCTTTTCCCTTTACCTTGATCCGGTAGTTTGTTCGCGACACTTTTTGCGTGACTACGTACGGGCCTTGCCATGCAATTTCTAGTTTGTTGGACCCGCTGGGGAGTAGGAGTAGGACTTTGTCTCCTTCAGCTAATTCTCGCTCTTTGGTGTTTTTGTTGTAGTGACGAGCCTGTCGCGCGCGAGCTTGTTTGATGGCAGACGTTGCGAGTTGCCAGGTAGAGTGTAGGCGGCCACGTAATTCCGTTACGTATTGGGTAGCTGTTTTAACCTCTTCGTCTACCTGAGAATCTGTCCATCCTCGCTTCAGTGCTTCCAGTGGACCGGCTATCGGACGACCAAATAACAAGGTTGCCGGGGGGAATCCCGTTGACGCGTGTGGAACCTCACGATACGCGAACAGCGCGGCGGCTACGTATGTATCCCAAGTCTCTGGCTTTTCGTTTACGAGTTTGCGCAGGATGGAAATTAGCGTACCGTTAAACCGTTCGACTTGACCGTTACTCTGAGGGTGGTAGGGAGATGAACGAACGTGTTTCGTCTGAATGAGAGAGAATACTTCTTGCATCATCTTTCCCGTAAACTGCGATCCGTTATCTGTTAGGATTTGGTCGGGAAATCCAACTCTTGTGAACATAGTGACCAGCGCTTCTGCTACTCGTTTGGTATCGATAGTAGGAAGGGGTGTTGCTTCACACCACATGGTGCAAGTATCCACTAAGGTTAGGATGTACCGATTGCGCTTTTTTGTGAGTGGCAGTGGGCCTACGATGTCTACTGCTACTCTGTGGAATGGGGTACCGGTGACGGGCATTTCGCCTAGCGTTACTGGGACGGTCCATCTCTTTGATGCTACCTTCTGGCACAAGAGCGGACAAAGCGCGTAATGTCTCCTGTTATTCCCGGCCAATGATAGTGAGCGGTAATTCTCTGAATTGTTGCACTCACGCCCATGTGCCCGCTAAATGCAATGGCGTGTCCTACCTCTAGTACCTGTGGTCTATGTTTGGCAGGGACAACTAATTGAGAGTGGTCGTGGTCTGTCTGTCTGTACAGTAGTCCGTTTTTCTCAAAGAACTCTCCTTTCTTAGGTGGGTTATGCGCCTGAGGGAGTTTTTTGTAGCATTTAGCTAGTGTGGGGTCAGCTAGTTGATCTGCCCTCATCTCGGCTGGTGCCGGATTAGCAGGGAGATTATCTGCAGCGTCCTGTCTGGTCTGTGCTCTAGTTTGGACTGATGCAACCACTTGAGGCGCAATTGGCGTCCCTAAATACACATATTTACACCCTAGTATGATGTCATACAAAGGTGCATCCATTACTGCCGCTTTTACTTTCCCTGACACATATCGGGAGTCTACATGGACTATCGCGATTGGTAAGGTGGAGGCGGGTATGGATCGATCAGGGCCTTGCAAAGTGACGGTCTCGTCGGTGATGTCATCAGCCGCTACCAGAGTTCGACTGACGATTGCATCGTACGATAATCCGGTGTCGTATAGACATGACGCGGTTTTCCCGTTCACTACAACTTTTTCACTGACTGGGGGTCGAGACTTATCTGAAGTCTCCAGTTCAACGGTACTAGTTTGACTTACAGCCACTGTGTGCGTTTGATTCGCTGTTCTACGGCAATCAACGGTGTTATGGTTAGTTCTTTTGCAGTTAGCGCAATATTTCCGGGGGTTTTGACCTTGACCGGGCGGTTTCACCGAGTTTTGGGTTTTCTTGTTATCCGAATTCTGCTGGTTCTGATTAGACTGCTGTGTTTGTTGTGGGTGGAGTTTCTGGTTGTTTCCATCTCTGCTGGGTTTATCTGTTACCTTGCGTTTAGCTTCGTTTTCATGCGCGGTGGTGTAACGGTCCGCTAGTTTGATTAGATCAGCTAAGTTCTCGGCCCCTTGTTCCGCGGTGAACATCCTAGTTTCTGGCGTCATTGCATCGCGTAACTGTTCGCTAAGGATTAGTTCAGCAAGATCTGCGAATGATTCTTCTAGGTTGGATAAGGCTAACCATTTACGCAAGTACGTTTCCAATCGGTCTACAAACTGACTGTGGCTTTCACCTTTCTCTTTCCGCGAGTTGCGCAATTTCTTACGGTAGGTTTCGGCGGTCAACTCGAACCATATCAAAAGTGCTTTCTTTAGAGCTGGGTAATCGTTACTTTGTCCTGTGGGCAATTTCGCATACACGTCATAGGCTGTACCTCTCAATCCTTGAGCTAATTTAATATTCCATTTGTTATAGTCAAGTTCGAATTCCTGTGCTAAGCGCTCAAACCGATCAAGATATGCGTCTATCCTATCAACTTTCTCGTCAAATGGACTTAGAAAAAAATTCATGCCTGGAGTGATGGACGGAGGTTGGGGAGGGTTGTCAGATGAGTTTGACAGTAGGCTAATATTCGGGTCAGTTGCCCGAGCTGCTATCAACTGGTCCCTTTCTTTTTCCCTGGCTTCAATGTCCAACTTTTTTAGACGTTCTGCCATATCTAATTCCATGCCTTTTAACTTTTCTGCTGCCGAGCGTGCTCTCTCTGCCTCTTCCAACTCAAGGAGTCTTAACTTTTCAGCAGCCTTGTCCGCACGATCTCTTTCTTCAGCTCTAGCTTTTTCGGCATGGATTCGTTCCTCTGCTCTGGATTTTTCCAGTTTATCCCATTCTGAGGTTACATACGTGATTAAATCTTGCCCTGCTAGACCTAGTGCTGTTCCCTCTTCTCTCAATTCTCGGCGTACTTTTATGAAGTCGGCCATGATAGATTTCTAGATTTCCAGAGTCCAAAAGCAAGATAACCTAACTACTCTCAGTCAATCTAGTTTAACACAAGTACAATCAAAATATCCCTATGTGAGATGTTACCAGCAATCCACAACAATTTTCAATCAATGCATAAGAAACAATTATCTTACATCAATCAATACATACATGTGCATACAACAATCAATACAATCATGCAATTCAAAAAATCAAGAAAATGTTTTTCCCAATGTAACTGAGTCAACTCTCGGATTTTGTACTAGACCACTGTTACGAATCCTAAGTGAGATAATGTTTTCTATTCGTTATTATCTTAGGTTACTCAAGATATAGATACAAAAATTTATTATCCCGGACGAGCCCCCATATGTGATGATATTCTGGGAAAGATACGTTTATCTTACTAGGGGGTAAGACTTATTGATAGATGGGCGATGCGCTACCACTATCGATCGTTCTTTTACCAGAAGTCCTAAAGTGGTGTGAGAGACAGATCACGGTACTTTGGTCACATAAAATTTATATTTGTTCTCGGGAATTTTAGTATCATTTGGCTCAACTTGAGAACCGGTGATGACTAATCAAAAGACTAGATTATTATGTCTCAAGAGAAGAAAACTAATAACTACACAACAATACAAATAGAATGACACCAGTCGTATGTATGTAATTTCACTTTTTATATATTCAACACAAACTTTAACATTTCTGCATTAATCGGTAAATTAATAAGTAATATAGTTCCAAGTGCTGGGAAAATGTCTTAACAGGTTTCTTTCGTCATTTGCTACCTGCGGTCACGATTTTCACTGTTCGTAAGTTTCAAAGGTTCTAGTTTCTCGAGGGTATGACTCAGTTGTTGTGGGTCACTTAGCTAAGGTAAGTCGGGTCGCTCTTGAAGCTGTGGGGTTTGGACGTGGTCAGGTAGAATCGTGGTAGTTCTCCTTGGTTCCACGGGAGCGACGGTCAGGCGTTCGTCTCCACAAACGTGATCCCAGGTCCGACCTGGAAAAGTCGGAGCTCTGGCTACAGTATTCTCGTTAGCTATAAGTGTGCGGTCTCCTCTGCAAAGTGTCCATAGCATCAGACACCTGCAGGGTTCCCATATGCACAATTCAATTCGAATCTTACGGCTAAAATACATTAATCCACATGCATACTGTCTCAGAAACAATAATCTGTTTCTGTAACTATATCAAGAACATATTATTTATACATGGCAATCAATATACAATAAACATACACATATCAAAACTATTAGTGTTATCTTACTTGTAGACTCTGGGACTCGTGAAATCGTCTTTTACGTCTCTAGCACCCTCTTGATGAGATGGAGATAGACGAACACTGCAGTTTGTTCCTTTGGTCGACCCTCACAGCTTAACAGTTCTTATGCGACTGACTAGCTGATTTTTGGTCCCCAAAGGTATGCAAAAGTTCCCAATAGTCTTCTGACCAATCGTTTTTAGCTCTTGTTTTCGATAATCTCGCCTCTACAGAATTATGGTTCTAATTTGAATAGTTCCTCCCCTTCTCTCTTGTCACTGGACACGCATAATCACTTTTCAAGTGGTGTATCAGGGATAGAGTGAAGAACAGATGCAACAACGATAAGCGGTGTCTGCCCAATACGGGTGACATCATCTTGGTAACTTTTGGCTGGAGTGAGCTACTTAGTGTCTCATGGCGAAGACAACGCTATGGTTAGTTTTTGACTAAAGTATGCTAGTTAAAATTCTTGGTCGCCAAGCCTGTTGATGGTATCGGTAGCTATTGGCGGTGTGACTGTCTCAAGGAAATTAATTTGCCATGTGTGGGCTGCTTGTTAGCTAACTGTTGTATTACCGTCCAGTTTCGTTCGATGGTATCTCTGTTTCGCTAAGCTAATTTACTACATGTTTGTCGTCAATATTCCTGCTGTTACAACAACAACCTATGGAATATTCCGATGAAGTCTAATTAAAAAAATCAGTTCAATGGTTCTTGAGATATGCCTTCCAAAGGATCGGCAGATGGACAGACCGACGGACCGACCGACAGACAGACTGAGCTAGGCAGACCGACATTTGGCTCATTCTGATTTTCCCCGACTATTTCACAGTATTTTAATAAATATATAAATAACTTACACATCGCTCATTTTGCACGCAACACCGCTCATGCGTTGCAAAACCATCATGCATTTCTCTTTACCGTCTGTTATCTCTGCAGGATTGATCGCTGGCGCTCTGAAAATACCCGTTACTCATATTACAATAACTTGAATGAACTACACACAACACATCTAAATGCACAGAATACGGCGAACGCCGTTAATACACACTACGTTACTCAAAATGACAAATGTCAAATAACAGAAAGAGAGAGAGAGAGAGAGAGAGAGAGAGAGAGAGAGAGAGAGAGAGAGAGAGAGAGAGAGAGAGAGAGAGAGAGGGAGAGAGAGAGAGAAAGAGAGAGAGAGAAGAAAACAATTAACAATTTTATTTTGCAAGGGTAAAAGAATGAGCGCTAGATGCGCGTTTTTACATCTTGCCCTTGGGGCTTTAACAATTACATTATTAAATACAACTCAAGGTTATAACATTCACATCATGGAACAATAACAAATAAACAAAGTCATCATTAGATAAAATCATTTTCAAACAATTGAAATCAAATTAATGTTGTTAATCTCAATCAACAACGTTAACGATTAATGTGTATTTAATTTTCAGTGTGTTTTAGGAGACGTGTTCTAAATGATGTAAATTTAGATGCTGGAGTGCGGAGATCTTCAGGAAAGTTATTCCGGAGATCTTCAGGAAAGTTATTCCACAAAGTGGAACCGGAATAATCTAGACTAGTTTTGTAGAGATCAATTCTTGGAATTGGAACATTTAATTTTGTGGACGATCTGGCATTTTTTTGTGAAAAAAGATAAAAAAGATAGGAAGGTGCATTGCCAGAAAGGACCATGTGCATGAAAACGCCTTTACAAAATTTTAGTCTTTCGGTAAGAGGTAGAATATTGATCCGTTTACAGTCATCTGGAGAGATTTTTTGTTTAAGTATAATTTGTTTAATTGCACGTTTGTGAATTCTAATTAAAGGTTTCATTGCACTGCCATTAGCAGAATCCCAAATAGTAGAGGAATAATCAATAAATGATTGGATATGACCGGAATTAAACAGTTTACGAGAATGTAAATTTAATAAATGCTTTATCCTTGATAATTGGTAAGTCCTTTTAGAAATAGTTTTACTAAGATTTGAAATACGTTTTACCCCGGACAAATTATTGTCTGTAGTTACTCCAAGAAGCTTATGGCACACTGTACTTCAGCAATTATTGTATTGTATTAGAGAGAGAGAGAGAGAGAGAGAGAGAGAGAGAGAGAGAGAGAGAGAGAGAGAGAGAGAGAGAGAGAGAGAGAGAGAGAGAGAGAGAGAGAAAATTTTGTAACACATAATACAAGTTACACAACCAGCACAGTCATTACAAATTGCACAACGTTTGTTCGCTCACTCTCGGTGTCTTCCCTCTGCAACATAAACCGTTCCCTTGTCCCTCACTTCCAGCATGCTCAACCAATCATAACGTAGTCGTATGACAAACGCCGTTACCCCATTTTTTGGCCTCTGTTTTCACTGCACGATGGATGGGGCGATGCGCTTAAAAAAAAACAACAACCGGGCAAAGCTGTTGCCAACTTTGAACAACATTGTCATGATGCATCATTAACACAGAGCCAAGTCGCGAGTCTGTACGCTTTTCCCCAAAATATTGGCAATCAACATTCTAAAAACAAACCACAGCAGTTTCTCAGGTAATTCTAGCTCTTTTTGCCTCGCTAGTGAGCATGGGATGATGAAAACATCGACGTGGGATTACGAATGAATATTTGGTTTAGTTAGTTTACGAGTTTGTTTGCATAACGAAATCTGTTCAGTTACTTTGCGAGTTTGGTTGCTTGTGGAAGTCCGTTAGTGGCCTGTTTAATTGGAAGGTTCGTGACGGTTCACTAACCTTTTTTTCGAAGTTTTCAGATCCCAAACCTAGGTTCCTGAACCCTTTTTGGTTCGGGATCTGAAGGCCTGTCTTAATTGGAAGGTCCGTGGGAGTTCAAGAAACTTTTTTCACGGTTCCCAAATCCCAAACTTACGTTCCTGATCCTGGTCCCAAAGACGTGGCTAAAATGTTGGATTTGATTTGATTTTTTTATTCGTTTTATTTTACTTTGTAATTTACAAGGATGACTGGCGCACTGTGAAACATGTCTTTATTTTACTTTTTAAAAATTTTATTTATTTATTTAGGTATTTTCTGCAATTTTCACACAAACAATATTTGCATTATGACGAACTCGCTGCGCAAAACGCGATTATTATAATGTGCAAAAATGATGTTTTCAAACGTTGAACCTTTTGATACAGACAAAAAACAACAACAACAAACAACGGGGTTTATTTTGTTTTTCTAAACATACAACCACTACTCCCTAGCAAAACAAAAATGGAGGGAAGTTGTGCTCTGAACTTTAATAATCTCGACAGATAATCCATTATTCTGACATAGACCAATAATTCATCTCCTAAACTGTCCTATCCTTAATTGTAATCAATTATAACAACCACCAAAAAAGTCGTCTTCTCGTTAATAATTACCATCACTGCTAAGCAAATTGACGGAGGCTTTCAGGTTGTTTCACTTGGAAATATCTTATTGTAGGTCCAAACTCTTTTTCGCAGTCAAAGCCACCGCCTCGCGGCAGTTGAGAACGTTAGTGTGGTTATTGCACAGATCAGAACATAATCATCAACTTTTCTCGAAAGTGGTAACCCCTTCTCTTCTCCTTCTCTCTCTTGATTTAGCAAAGGCTGGAGATTTGGAGCTCGAGTACCCTCGACAGATCTTTCTGTTTTGACATAGAACCAAAGTGTGCCAGTGCAAACGATAACAGGATAGAAGATCATGTCATACGTTCACGCATAACCACCATCTTCATATCGTCATCACTGCTTGGTGAACGTTGGCGGCTTTGAGCTTGGATAACCTCGACAGATCTGTCTGTTTTGACATACAGCCAAAATGCGCCAATGCATAACGTTGAATATAAGGAGGTACGTGTCTGGCATTGGAGAAACAAGCATCGTGTTTCTCACAACAATCAACCATCGCAATGAACTGGCACTTAGCAGACTGGATTTGCTGCAATCTATTGTGCCCATACTCTTTGTGAGTGTAAACGTTATATAATGGTTTTAAAACTTCGCTTGTGATTTATAGTTGGTTGCAATTGTCACGCAGTTTATTAAAATCACGACGTCAAATAAGCATTGCACCTTCTTAAATTGCAGGGGCACCAGTAGTTAAGTGGTGTAATCATCATCGCAGCTGCCCTTTTCATTCATCCTATCCACAGCCACCGGATTCGGATACAGGATAAGCCTACTACTACTACTACCTGTAACCTGCACTGCAGTCTCTCCGTGATGATTTCCTCTCCAGTATAAATCCCACCCCAACTTTATCTTCTTGGGGAATCGACAAGAACACGGACAGTGTTTTGATGTGATGATGATGATCATTGTTGTCAAGGTGGCGACGTGGTGATTCGTCCTTAGCGCTAACGCAATAGGACGTTAAGCTTCGTTAGTCCTTCCTCCTTGGGGTTTCACCCAGCCCAGCATCCTCCGCACTCACCCCTTTAACACACACACACACACGCACACACACACACACACACACACACTTTCTCTCTCTCTCTCTTTCTCTCTCCACTTGGAGGTTTTCGTCTATTAGCGCCAATGAATTACCGCTATTTGTACCATTCATTGTACATGTAAACGTCTTAATGCCAGCCTGTCAATCCCATCTCTTTATTGTTTTGACATTTTGGATTGGCAGCATCCAATACCAATGTTGAGGGGTGGGAGGAAACCGTGAGTGACCCGGAGAAAACCTTCGGTGACATGAAGAAAAGTCTCGTAAAGTTCGTCTCCTTGCGGAATTCCAGCCCGCGACTTTCGGCATGGGAACCCGGCGACTAACCCACTGCGCTATCAGGGAACCTTCATGGCCACCTCGCTCTCTTAGCTTTTATCTCCACTAAGGCACACACTACATCCGCTGTTCCCAAAGGACCGAGATCTACATATGAAGTTATAAATACTATGCTTTTGTTCTGTTCGCCATAAAAACAAGCTGTCCTAGGAGTAGAAATGTCTTGTATAGAAAATCATCTACAATTTTTTTCTTCCCGAAGTCCTCTTTTATAATTTCTTCTCGCGCCATCTAAGCGTCTTTCTGACAATTTTCCATGGCAGAAGCACCTATATTTCAGATCTTCTTATACGTTTTCTTCCTGAACCACCTTAACGTCGTTCTCAGTTTTCTGTAAGTGTCTTTCACGGCGACTTTGAAGTCTTCTTATATATACATTCTGCAAACGCGCCATCGTAACGCCACGTTCTGAGTGTCTTACGGGGCGAGGTTCTCCCGACATTTGTTTCGCATCTTCTCAGGCTCAGAACATCTTATAACAAGCCTTCATAGCAATATACATTTCTCCGATAGCAAGGCCCTTACCACTTACATCAGTCTCGTTATGCATTTCCCATGGCACGGTGTCTCCTACATCACTTCCATTGCGCCTTTAGTGCACAACAAGTAAGTAACGCAGTGTAGATAAGATTCCCACAGCCGAGAGAGATGTTTACACAACAATCTGTCACCGATAAATGGAGCGAAACAAGAGCTGAGACGCCCTACGCCAGAAACGCAGAGCATGCACCGCACTGATACGGTTCGCTTCTAATGAACACGCTGCTTTATAGACTTCCACGACGTCTTGGAGACGCCAGAAGGAGCCGATCTGAGATTTGTATCAAAAGCTAAAAGTGAAAACGTTCAAGGGATAGACGAAAGCTCCAGAGATAAGACGAAAGCTTGCACGATGTGGTGAGAAATAGGTGAAAGTTCGTATACGACGTTGCGAGAGAAAAGACGAAAACTTGTATTGATGATGGATAAAAAGAGTCCCGCTCCATCCATTAGGTTTTCTGTTTTCAAAGTCAATTGTTCGCAAAAATCCAGGCTTGCCTAAGTTCTACACGGATGTACGAAATACAACTGATAAAATAAGACCCTCGTTTGTCTGTGTCACTGCCAGCCTTCAAGGCGTTGTCGTTTATTACTTAATTATCCCTTCAGGCGTTACCGATGGGATATTGCCATATTTTATATTGAAGCGTTCTAAAAAAAAACGAACGACATTATGAATGAAAAAATTCGCACTGAAATAGTGTTGTTGTTGTTGTTGTTTTTTTCGGAGGGTGAGAGGGGAGGGGGATGTGTGCGGTAAGGAAGGAAACATGCCGGATGCACTCCCATTAACAAACAGGCAGCCACTGCCATCATTTGTCAGTTTCAGTCTTACAGCTCTGGGCGTTATTCTTCACCTTCGTGACTATACGATATGAACCACGTACGTTAATATTGTAGATATTGCACCCGAGGTGGCGCAGTAGCGTAGTGGCTTGGGAACATTCTGGAATTCTTTCGTTATGTAAAGTCGAGACCGGTCAGGTTAGTAACTTGGACGCTACCGCTGAACGACACAAAGAAACGAAACAGCACAATGTATCTAGGCCCCATGAGTCCACCTAGCTGTGAATGAGGAATCCGGGTTTTTTGGAACCGGGGAAGGCAATTAGACAGCGAGAGAGAAATAGAAGATGGGCACCGTCCTCATGAAGCTCATTCAGAGAAAAGGGTGGCCTCGAACGTCTCAGAGTCTATTCCCCTACGAACGAAAGGTGACGGGAACGTCTGATTATCCCAAATATAGTGGGTGGGAGGCAACCATGGATGTGTAGCCTGTTAATATTTAGCTTATTAAAAAAAATAGTCTTCTTCTATTGAAGTGAAATAAAATGTCTTGAGTCTATTGGTTTTCAACTTTCCTCTGGAGTACGATCAAGAACGTTTGCAAGCATACACCTGAGTTGAACCATGGTAATGTCTTTAGCTAGCTAACAGGGAGCACAAAGAGTAGACACTTGGAACGTGGACGTTTTAGCTCTCGAACGTTGAACTGAGACACCAAGACAACTTTCTGTTATTTATCGGATCCGCGGACAACATGGCTATATTGTAATTGTATTGTAATGCACTGTATTGTACTTGTCGTGTTGAGTATCAAAGCTATCTAAGTTACGCTATAATTTTATTATTTCAGAACGGAGACCAACATGTACACTATGCTAGTACCACGTGTGAGCAAATTGGAGGAAACGTATAATGAAAAAAAAAACTTTAGGTGAACCATCCTTAAACAGTCTATCAGCAAGGCTTGCATATTATCAAACCTGGCTTTCAGAGAGCATTCCTTCAATGCGCTAAGATGTTGCCAGATAATAATAATAATAATAATAATAATAATAATAATAATAATAATAATAATAATAATAATACCATTACTACTACTACTACTACTACTACTACTACTACTACTACTACTACTACTACTACTACTAATAATAATAATAATATAATAATAATACATTAAGAAGTAGAAGAAGAAGAGGAAGAAGAAGAAGAAGAAGAAGAAGAAGAAGAAGAAGAAGAAGAAGAAGAAGAAGAAGAAGAAGAAGAAAAAGAAGAAGAAGAAGGACAACAACAACAATGAAAATGATGATGATGATGATGATGATGATGATGATGATGATGATGATGATGATGATGATGATGATGATGATAATAATAATAATAATAATAATAATAATAATAATAATAATAATAATAATAATAATAATAATAATAATAATAAGGGTATTTATATAGCGCTGCATCCCGAAAAAAGACTCGGCTTAAGGCGTTAGGTAAAAGTTTTGTATTAATTTTCGCTTTTAGACTACAGACTTTTTAACGTCGTAAAACCAACAGCCTGTACTCTCTCTACCGTGCGTGAGTAACAGGGCCCCATGTGTGAGTAAGACTGTATAGAGTTATAAGTTACCCGAACCGTAGCGCAGGTCTGTTTACATAGTCGCGCTGCACGCTTTTACAAACAGTCATTGCGCTCATTTGTCTCCCTCGCTCTTTGAAGATGGCCAGATTGATGAAGAGCCTTGGCAAGCCAGTCGCCACTTGGTGAACTGGCCAACGGTCATCTGCGAGACCCACTGTTTAGTCTCTGGAGACTGAATGACCTTCACGGGTGGTCAAGACTGGTAACGGTCCATGCCATAGCCTAAACTAAACCTCCATCTAAACTGAGTATCAGCCATCAACGAGTTGAGGCAAAGCAAGGCACAAAGAAAATAATGGTATACATATTCGTGTTAGTAGTAGAACTGGGCAAGGTTTAAATCCCTCCCATCTCCTCCCCCTATCGTCCCCATTCCCTATCACTGATCGTCGTTACCGGACTGATATATCCTGCAAGCTGGCTGACCAACCGCGAGGCTGGTCAAGACAGTATGATAAAAGAATACTGACTTGTCCACGAACGTCTTGTCCACTACGCCCTTGGTAACGGACCGTGCCATGTATGGGTGATGATGACCCAGCACCAGTGAAAACTGACTGTGATGAACCACGGGGGAAAATGCATTTCTGCTGCATATCATTCTGCAGGATCCACGATGTACAAATGTTTCAGTGCTGAATCATGTCTATATAGCTGCATGCTTCAGTGCTGAATCATGTCTCATGAGCTGTATGCCTCAGTACTGAATTTTGCCTCACCTCAATAGCTGTATACTTCAGTTCAGTGCTAACTCATCTTAATAACTGTATATTTCAGTGCTGAATCATGCCCCAATAGTTGTACGCCTTAGTACTGAATGATTGCCTCAGTACTGAATTTTGTCTCAAGAGGTCCACCTTACTTAGGCGAAATTTTGAAGACTATACATGTAAGGCTAAGACGACTTAGGCAGGCGCCATACATGCATATATACAGAAACACATTGATCAGACAAGCGGATAGGCTGAAATTAAAAGAACAAAAATCAACGTTACTTATGTGTTCTTTCCTGTTACGAACGCTGCACGTATCCTGATAACTTCTTGTTTGAAGATTAGTACATGTTTTTTGTTTGTCCGCTTGACTTCTTATCGGCTTGTAAGCATGTCATGTCTATGAATATTTGAAGCCATCTCTCTATTCTGTCCACTCAACACATAAAGAAACGCAACTATCTGGACTCATCTCAACTCCCACCCACCCTCTCTCTCTCTCTCTCTCTCTCTCTCTCTCTCTCTCTCTCTCTCTCTCTCTCTCTCTCTTTCTCTCTCTCTCCATCTCTCACCGTTGACGACGCTTTTTCAACACTCTTTCCTTTTCTTCAATTTTTTCTTAACTTCTCAAACACCTTCTCAAATTCCTCGATATCAACTCTAAAACCCTCATGTTCACTTCTTTGACATCTTGTCCACTTCCAAAACCTCCGCTTTTTTCTTCTTTAATATCGACTCCTAAGCCTTCTTCATTCTCTCGCTTGGACTCCTTCCTCTTCACTGCAATTCTATAGAAATTGTTCTCTAAAAAAAAACAGCGCTTCTCCAGCTCCAAAACCTGCTGTAGGCGCAGGCGAAACCAAAACTCACGAAGAAAGGGGTTAAAGGCGGGAGTGGGAATATGACCTAGGTATGGTGTTATGTCTCTGCCACTCACCCAAAAAGGACACGAGCATCAGGATCTTTAAAACTCCGGGCGATGAAATGCATGCTGTTACGTTGAGACTCGCGCGGCGGTCCGAATGGCACGCGCGCGATAGATCTGTTCGTTTTATTTTGCAACGCATGAAATAATAGATTGTGTTTACCTTTGATTTGATTTTGCGTTGTTATTAGAAGAAGATTTGTATAACGTTGATAATTTTAGTTGGTCGATATTATTTGAGAATTTTCTGGTGTTGGTTGTTTACTATCGATCGAAGCGTTTGGATAATTCTAGTAGTAACTATAGAAGCCTCCATTCCAAATAAGGTTGTATGACGTGAGACAGTGATGATGAAATTACTTTTTATTGGTTGTGGTGTGTTATGCGGGGGTATTCTCGCCTGTTCTGGAGTATGTAGAGACCATATATTGTGCCGCACTGTTTGAGTAGAGAGAGCTGTTGTGTTAGAGTTGAGAAAGTTGTAAAAAGTGGAAAGTTGATAGTCGAGAATTATAAAGTGAAAAGCGATTGAACGATTGTATGCAGTTGTTGATGTATGCTGAAAAAAAGTGGAAAACTTCAAACGACGACTCCTGCCTTGTTGATGATTGAACGGGTTGCGTGGATAAACGAATCTGAGTTACACCTATCAGGATTTCAAGCATCGGGGCTGAATCAACTACTGATAGAGAAAAACAGCATCGAGTGTAACACATTGATTGATTGATTGATTTATTATTGCTTTAGGTCCAGCGGACTCTTCCGAGCCAAATCAGGACCGGGTGTAACACATACGTACAAAGGAAACACCTCACCTTGGTCTATACTCATCGTCAGAACTTTCGACCTACATACAATACACAAAATGCTCCTAATAGTAATCTTAATGCTCCCCACATGCCTCGCCTTCCCCCATCTAACTGTCATTTGTTTAGGCCTAGTCTGCGTGGTTCGCCCTTAGACTGAAGCAAATACATTGCTGTAGAAAGTTTTTATAGATTTGTGTTCTATATAGGATTGTGTTCTATATAATGTATAAATTGTGTTTTGTATAGGATGGCCAGAATCAAAACAGCGTAGATGAGACTGCCGTGGCGTACACTCTGGACAGTGTACGGCGTATATGCTTCTGTAATATGAGACGCTCTGTATGTTTTCAACCTAGGTGTGACACGGCTATGTATGAAAGGAAACTGCCAAGGACCAGTCTCTCTCCCTCGACATCTAACTCTTTTAAAATAGTAGTAAGCATCCTAAGACAATCATCATCTGCGGGTACCGACAGGAACTCCTCTCCAGGATCGCACAAACAACTGCTGCTCTGAAGAAACGGAAGCTCCGATGGTATAGCCACGTCCCCAGAGCATCAGGGCCTTGCAAAGACCATCCTGCAAGGCACGGTGCAAGGGGACAGAAGAAGAGGAAGACAGAAAACGAGATAGGAGGACAACATTCGAGAATGGACTGGCTTGACACAGAGCGAAGCCATGAGGGTTGCTGAGACAGAAAAAGATGGAGTACACTGATTAAACAATCATCTGTGGTTCCCCAACGACTTTCGAGTTACGGGATAGGATAGGATAGGATCCCAAGGCACAAAATCATATAGAAGGTATATACTAAACGACCTTCTAATGGACGACGTTTATTTGCTTTAATTGCAGCATCCTTAGATAGTCTGCATTATGAAAGACAAATGAGCAATTAACGTTGTATGAGATTTACAGCGAAATACATCTCCATTAATTCCTCGTGCATCCAAATCAACACCTTTCCACTTTCATCCAGTACTTCACTTAACAGTCAATTCAGTCTGATATGCCACAGCTCGGTCGTTAAGTGAATTGGTCTCAGCACAAACATTCAGTCTAATGCTAAATGTCAGTCAGTGAATTTGCCTACGCTGATGGAGACAGAAACCAATCTAACTTCTCAGCAAATAAACCGCTCTTCCGAATTTAGCAACTAAATTTCTTTCTTTCTTTCTTTCTTTCTTTCATTAGTTTGGAATTAACATCCTTAACACTGTTCACAAAGTACTTTATTTCATTCTGTCGTTTCTTTCTTTATTTTGAGAATAATATCCTTAAAACTGTTCCGTCCTTTGGCGATTAAAACTGTTTAAAAAAATCTCCTTCGCATTTTGGAAATGCGGTTTTTATGGATAAGAATACGAAAATAAATAAATGCCATAACGGTATTTCCAAAATTCGAACGAGATATTTAATTTTTGGCATAAAAAGGGATTGTCCTTCTATAGGGCACATATAAGCTCAGAGAGTTTCTCATGGCACTGGCCACTACTATCCAGCATGCTACAAAATAGTTTGCTGCAGTCAAGGCTTAGAACCCACGAACCTCTAGATCCGCATACGCAAAGCCTGCACCCTGAACATTGAGGTTTAACGTCTGCACCCGGCACCCACCCTTGGCGATATGGCAGGCGGGGATAACCATCCCTGAAAACATGGAGAAGGGACCTAAATCAACACTGAACCACCAGAGCAATCATATTAGGGGTCTTTCGGAACGGGTGAAAGTGAAAGTGATTGTGTGTTCGTTTCGTCCAACGAGAGGCACGCCACTGATTCTTACGCCGCGTTACGAAACGAAACGAACGTGTTTCTGTGCGCTTTCGATTCCAGCACCTAGTTTCGTTGTGATTTTTAGTGTTATGCCTACGTAAGGCTTCTTCTAACAAATCATGATTTGACACGAATGTAACGATTAGGTTGAACTTTAAAGATGGATTAGTGCTCTAACATTGAAGATATTTTACATTCTAGCTTCGAGTTTCATTTTTGTCACATAAAACAGTTTTTGGACTGCTGATTGGTGATAAAGAATAGATAGATTCTAGACAGCCATGACGGCATGAGGGTTTGGGCACTCTTTTCAGTAGCTCGTTTGAAAATACGTTTTAAGTCTGAGACCGAGTTTAGATCCCCATTATTACTTCTAAAATGGTTGAGTAATGTACCATATACAAATTCAAATCATTTTTGGACATTTTACAAACGATTTAATAACCAAAATGTACTCACGAACATTAGTTCGTGGAAAACCTGATTTCCACGAAGTTTTATTCGTTGTGGTAGGCAGACTTCGTGACCTTTCACCACGGGAAGTAAAAGCGTCACATAAATTGCTGACGTCACAACAATAAGTAGTCCCGATTCACATTCACTTTCACTTTCACCCGCTTCCGAAAGATCCCTACTGCTATAATGGACAGTGAAAATTTACAACTTTTTATTTCGCCCACCACGGGATTCGAACCTGGGTCATCGGTATGCCAGGCGAACGCTCTAACGCTTGAGCTACGGCGGTGGGTCTGCGCCCTGAGCCACAGAGCTTTTAACGTACTGCTGCATAACATCAATAATACGACTATAGATAAGTCTAGAAAGGCTCGTCTCGGACGTATGCAATAACATAGCGGAGTGTTACACTCAGTTTGATATCGCTCCCCGAATAGCAATAATGGTGAATTTGCAATAAAGTTTATCGGGAACGTGTGGTGTATATGATACAATGGTGAAGCTCTCAGTCCCCAAGAGAACTATCACGATCTCTAAAAGCCGGCGTGGTCAGTCTCAACAGAAGGAGGACGCGACACAACACCGCCGCTGACCACTAGATCTGCCAGTATCGACCACAAGACGATTATACGGTCCCTGCACACACTGGGCAAGAAAAAAAATGTATCTGCGAAGTGATGAATACACAGAAAAGACCTAAAATGTTCTCATTCTCACATAGCGCCCTAAAGTTCAAAGAACTACTCAAGAAGCTGGTCAAAGTCAATATTCAACCCAAGCCAACAGCTAAGATCCACACTTTCTATAAGCAGGGGTCTAAAACCATGTCCACACTCACCAACCCAAAAGAGTTTAAAGCATATAATTCTTATGCATAATGATATTGAACGTTATGGTACACAGCATTTGATACCTGCATTCTTCCCCTGCATTGTACTACAAAAACAAAATGCATGGTGCCGCGCCATGGCATACCACGCGGAACTCTGAATAATCGGAGGCGAATGAAGTTGACCAGAACGACTGCGTACTGCTCGTGGCGCAAATGGTATAACTTCCTGTATTCTCTGTCGTTCTATATCATGTGACAACTTGTGGACCACGTGATCGACCAGTTAATTCCCATGATGCACTCCGAGGACAGCAAGCAGTCTTTCAGGACGGCGATTAGGACACTCCCTGGTATGGCGATGGTTGATTGGCCTGATGGTAACGAAACTAAGGGCAGCCACTCCTGGGACAACTAGCATGCAACTAGATAGAAGACGCTTTCCACAGCGCACTGGACAATGATCATGATAACGTGAGGGGCGGTTTGGCACGGCGATCCGAATTTGAACCCAAGGAAGTGGTAGTGGTTTAATTATCCCTACCGACGTATTATTGCCTCGGTGGTTATTTGCGCCGCAAATGTGCCAATGTAATAAAGTTAGGTAATTAATTATTCATTGATTATATGATCCAGCGGACTGCAAAGAGCCGAATCAGGACCACAAAATTAGGACAACTTGGTTAAAAGAGAATCCGTATACAAGATCCGATCCGTATAAAAGATCTGCTGAAACAACCCTAATGGTAAAACTGAAGGCACTCCACCAGCCGGTCACTTTACAATAAAAGAGGCATGCCACGCAGGGGACGCTGAGGCTATACTCTAATTTATCGAACCCCTGTTTACAAAAACAAAATAGAATACAAACATCATTATAAAATATCAACAAAACACATACATATAAAATGCCTACATTGCTAAATATTAATATCATAGGAAGCCCCAGTGACCATTTGGCAGAAAGCATCTAATATTCCTAAGCTGACCCAACAGACCCAATACACGCATGAAGAGTTTTGGAAGAGTTGTCAAGAAAAAAGGTAGGTGACTGGTCCAGCGAAGAAAACATCATAGCAAATTGGCAGGACAGAGTAGGAATGAGAAAAAACAAAAGGAGAAAGACAGCGACAGTGGGAATTTAAAGCACTACATTTCTAGAAAGTGGAGATACAGTACTATTAATACAGAAACCCCGGCACCCCCATGAGAGTGGGGGGATGTAATGCAGTTGGATTCCTGCATTAGTCTCCGTTTGCTGCATAATTATTAGCATAAAGGTTGGCCCGTTAAAGTCTGAAGCTTTATGGAATTCTGATTAAAGACTGTGTTTTGCTCTGGCTGTGTCAGTACAGCCGAACGTCAAAGAACTCGATCCTGCAAGAGGCAGACGAATTGTCTCACAGCAGTGGACGGCCAATAATGACCTGATACTGTATTCCCTATTATGTCTGTGTTCTGTCTGTCTGGCTTCAGCGGAACGGATAATTCGGTTCTGCTGTTAAAGTTACTGACCACAGTCGCAAGTAAGCAGGCAAATCGGACCTTCTGTAAAGCATGCAGGTGCCGATTGAAGTAAACATGCAACGTGGGCGGTGGCAGATTTTATGGGCTTTCCACGGTACCAGAAGTCCTTGAACTAGTCACCATTAAATATATGATTGATATACACGGAACTTCATAACGAACTTCCTCAACTTCTTCTTCTTAAATAATAATAATAATAATAATAATAATAATAATAATAATAATAATAATAATAATAATAATAATAATAATAATAATAATAATAATAATAATAATAATAATATTTATATAGCTCTTTTTCCTAAGGAACAATATCAGTTCAAAGCGCAGTACTCAGGCATTCATTCTAAACATCCGGCTTCATACAAAATAAAATCAGACACTTGCTAACGAATACGGGACGAGGGAGGGAGGTAGGAGGGGACAGCTAAGACAGGGTTGGGTGATGGGGTGGGTGGTGGCAGTGGTCTGAATCAAAACAAAAAGAAAATGGAGGACCGACAACGATGATGATGGGAGGCAAGATCAGAAACATGTAAGGAAGAGATGAGTTTTCAAGTTGGATTTTAAAGTAGCTATGTTTGGACAGCTGCGAAGAGAGAGGGGAAGAGAGTTCTTTTCTCTCCTCTCTCTCGCCTTTGTGGAATGATTAATAGATGGTCAGGACAAACAAATACAAAACTGAACGCAAATGTACATGAGAGTGTTATCGAGGAAATGAAAAAGAATTATATAATTTTATCAAACTAAACCATCCCATCATGAGCCAAAGGAATAAGACCCTGCAATGAAATGAAATGAACAAGGCCACCAGGACTGACACGTTTGTGCCCGAAGCAAACAGTAGTATAACATTTACACTAACAGACAGAAGAAGTAAACATAGGACTAAATGTTAGTACCTGTGTGTTTTACGATTCGGAACACGAGACCACCTTTTCATTCAGGACAATCAGGACACTCTGTAGTACCTATACTGTACTTAAATTTATTATCAGACTTCAGAACATGTGAGCACCGATGTTCTGGTACGTCGGAGTCCAAAACCAGTGACAGCTTCTGTGTTCTGTCGTTCTTAAATTCCTGTGAGAACCTTTCCTAGTATATATGTGTGTGGTTAGTCTTGGAAACGTGAGAATGTCGCATGAAGATCGCCTAAACGATCGGAACCAGAGCAGGGCTGAGAATTTAGAGCCTCGAAGCAAGTGGCAAATCTACCCTTTGTATAAAGACCGGTTGAGATAGTCAGCGTTGGGTCACGACCACGTCTGAAGAAACAAACTTGACATTTCCCGAGAAACTTGGAAATGTTCAAAAATCCGTAAATCAAGATTGAAGTCTCTCTCTCTCTCTCTCTCTCTCTCTCTCTCTCTCTCTCTCTCTCTCTCTCTCATATATATATATATATATATATATATATATATATATATATATATATATATATATATATATATATATATATATATATATATATATATATATATATATTCTGAAGCCAGAAAAATACAGTAATAAAAACTGAAGAGTTCAAGATGTCATGGACAGGCCGATCTTGAACTCTTCAGTTTGATTTTGAGTACTTTTTCTTAAATAATAAACAAAGAGGGTCTAATCTGGTATTTTATTCAATTCAGTGTTAAAATTTGTTAACATACCAATTGAACATGTGAACAGAAGAAAGTCACCGTATCCCTAGAAATCGGTTACTGTCAAGCTTAATGCGACCTTCCTCAAGACATAGTCTAGCAGAATCTTTATTTTTCTGTCTCAGGATATAGCCTTAAACTTTTTGTTTATTGTCTTCCAAGAAGATATCTAAAATATTAGAATTGCTTTTAAATGGAAACATAATATATTTCAGTGCTCTGGACATCAAAGGAATAAAAATGCTAAAATTTGACGAACTCCTGTTATTACGTTATATACTTTGTAATGGATTAAAAATGCATCAAGTTCTGCAGTTTTTACCGCTGCTTGGGTTTATCAGGTGTTTTCATTTTATTTCATTATTCTCAGTAATAGTAGTATTATTACATGTAGTAGTAGTAGTAGTAGTAGTAGTAGTAGTAGTAGTAGTAGTAGTAGTAGTAGTAGCGCCTTGAGCGGCTCTTGAGCTGGAAAAGTGCTATATAAAAGTGATTAAATAAATAAATAGTAGTAGTAGTAGTAGTAGTAGTAGTAGTAGTAGTAGTAGTAGTATGTTTTTATTTCTATTCCTCCTCCTCCTTCTCATTCTTCCTCCTGCTCCCCTCCTCCTCGTCTTCCCTCTCTTCCCTCCTCCTTTTTCGTCGTCTGTACAAATGTTAACAGAGTCGAGTCTTTAAAGTGCCAGAGAACGATGGAGAGAGCTGTAAAAGAGATGTTAAGAAACCAGACCCCGATGACAATCATCTGATGTGTGTCCTGCTTGCCTACTAGCCTGCAACCTGAAACCTCTCTTGCCGTCTGCCCCGGGACACTCTGGCTTCCCTAGCTAGGTCTGACTGGCCACTTACAATTTAGTCCTTTATTGGACGAAGATGCTGAACAGTTTCACAGTCACAGACGTTTAAACGTCTGTGACTGTGAAACTGTTCAGCATCTTCGTCTAAACGTCTGTGACTGTGAAACTGTTCAGCATCTTCGTCCAATAAAGGACCAAATTGCAACTGGCCAGTCAGACTGTGTGTCCAGGTGTATGAAGCTAGCACCAGCTTCCCATAGGCAGCTACAACAATATAAGCTCTGGCTTTTATAATCATATTGTTCTTCTTTGTTTTCCAAAAAATAACTCACATTCTAAAAATAGAAATATTTGTGAGAACCGGAAAATTCACGTTCTCTACACCCTATCAACTCATCTAGATCAATTTTACACTGTGACGAGGTGAGGAGAAGGTGGAAGACATACACGATGTTACTTACTGGACTTCTTACAAGACATTTCAACAAGAGTACAATAATACAAACTAATTGTTAACTGTAATAATCGCTACAATCATCCTTTTTTCCTCCTCGCTCCACTTCTTCTTCTTTCTTTCTTTTTCCTTTTCTCTCCACCTATTTTTTTTTTCTTTTCCTTTTTTTCTGTCGTTCTTTGCGTGACAAATCTTTCTTCCATGCCTTCTTTCTTTCTTTATTCCTCGGTGTCATTCTTTTTTCTGCTTTCTTTCCTTGCAAGACAAATCTTTTTGCTCCATCCATCATTCCTTTTGTCCTTCGTTCTTCCTTCCTTGGGATGATAAACTGGCGACTAAACCAACCACAGGTTTGTCAGACCGTACGGACGACTTCTGCTGAGTTCGCAGCAGCGACACAGCACATGGCTAAACAGCTCTCGGCCCCCAGGCCTTCTTGATACTTAACGCTAAAATTTATATCTTCCTCTTCTTTATCGCACAGGCTCGAAGACAGGATATGGGAAACTTTCTCAATGTTCTTCGGGGCTTTTCTGGTGAGAGGAAGAATTTTTTTTAAAAGGGGTGGAAGGAGATTGAAGGTGGTAGGGAGGGGAGGGTGGTGGATAGGGCGGAAGAGCTGAGGATCAGTGGTTGAGAATGGGCCAAAATATTAAAATTATTTCCCTTGAATATGCAAATGTTCAGCCGATAGGTGCGCCAATAGTCGCGTACTTCCATGTTCAGGTCGTGGATCAAAATCTACAGTTTTAAGTCTTTTTTGATGTCGGTATATATCTTCAGCTTTCATAGGCGACCCCAAATGTTTTTTTGCTTGGTGAAATGTTTGGAGTGATTATGTACATGTTGTCAGTACTACAAACGATTTATTTTGTGAAAAGTCTGTCAGGCCGAGCAAGACACATCTTACATGCTTACAGTGTGCAGAAGGCCCCATGCCTGCAGCGCATTCACACTGACATTCCCAAACTGTTCCTTTTTCTGTCAAAGAAATGTCAACTTTGTACACAGTTTTCATTTCAGCCCGAACTTCAGCATGAATGTAAGTAACTGATGACTGGATGCAAGCTCTAACATCATTGACATATTTGTTCTGGTACAAATCTTTAGCTTTTTTGTCTATATCTTTGCTCATGGGATTCAAAAAGGCTGCAACCTGCTCTGTGCTGATGTTAGGTATATGTACTTCTATATGCAAGTCTTTGTAGTTAGTGATAGGTGATAACTCCATTTTGAACTCCGGTGTTGCTATGTCTCCTTTGCCAAAGTTGTCATTTCGATCATACGACTCTAGTCTGAAATCATACATAATATTTTTTTTAATAGTCTAGTCATATAATATATATTAATAATAACAAATTTTTATAGAGTTCGGTACTCCAGCAGATGGCGTGACGTTGTTGTTGTTTGTAGATTATAGTCACACGACACTTTCGCATATAGGTGACTACTGGACCGATTTATACTGACACCAGCGGGCCAGTTGTTGGTAAAGGGAAAAATAATATGATCACACGTTGACCAATCCGGGATTCGAACCAGCGACCTTTCGGTTACTAGCAAGACGCTCTTACCAACTGAGCTACCCGGCCCCACATGGCGTGACGCAACAAGGGGCTCGATCACGTAGGCCTATTTACTACCGGAAGTACGCTACCCTAGGCGCACTCTATCGGATTGTCTTCCCCGAAGGTGGAGTTTTTTGGCTCATTGTGTACAGTTTTGTGAATGGGACAGTCACCCGGACCGACATTCACCCTCCACACAGGACCTCCAATCGTCACAAAAGTTCTAAAAGAGAGTGTTGAACTTGTGAAAGTAACCCATAACATATAGTTTATTTATTCCATAAAAGAAATTTAAATGATGTATTGTCCTAGTATTGTTCATAGGCACAGACAGACAGAAAACACACAAACACACACACACTCACAAACAGACAAAGAGACAGAGGGAGTGCGCGCGCACACACACACGCACACACATCAGCGCCTAAGTGTGTGCCCAAACATTAAAAAAGAGTTGTCGCAGAATAATACCACAAACGGTAATTAAACATTTAAATGCTACAGATAGGTGTACTTTACCTGATTATTGGAAATCTATAGTAATACATTTTTTTAAAAATCAGATTAGCCTCGATCAGTTACGTCAAGTTACAGACCAATATCATTAACGTCTCATGTATGTAAAGTAATAAAAAAAATAATTTTACAAATAATTGTAAAAAATTGAATATTATACCAGTTAATCAGGCTGGTTTTCCAAAAGGAAGATGAACGGTAGATCAGTTAGAAAAAATTACAACTAATATTAAGGGACAATTAGCAAAAAGAAAGAGCGTCTTAGCAACTTTTTTGGCATTACCAAAGCATGCGACAGAGTCTGGAGTACAAGATTAATGTATAAAATAAAATCAATTGGTTTGTCAGGTCCTATTTATAATTATATTGGCAGTTTTTTTAAGAGATAGAAAATATAAATATAAAAATGGAAAATTCATATTCGTCTAGCTATAAAACTAATATGGGAAGTCTGCAAGGATTATGGTGTCGCCGATTTTATTTAATATATTATTTTATGATTTACCGAAGGTGTTGAGTAATAAAGTATCACTTGCTCAATATGCAGATGACATAGCAATATGGAGGAATGTATATAGCCAGACAATTCACTGGTAAGTTGAGAAGAAAAGAGAACAACAAACATGGAGACGAAGTCAGACAGGCCTACACAGACAAAGCAAAACATTTTTCTTATACCCAAAACAGTCCCTAAAAAAATAAAAATAAATAAATAAATAAAAAATAAAAAACGAGAACCAAATAAAATGATGTATCATCGTTTCTATCGTTATTGATCATCGTCTTATGCAGTTGCTCAAGTGGGAGGTACTCACCAAACCGACACAGCCAGACACTTGAATGGTAATATTGCCATCGTCGACCATGATGAATTTGTTTCTCAAGAGGGAGGCCTGTCTGCTACCGCGCAAACCTCGTGCTCACAGGACGCTCTGGAATCACTCTCCTGTCAAACCGACAAGACGATTGGGTTAGGGTGGGCAGGGTGAAAGAGCGCTAATGACGGGGAGAAGGACAAGTTATGAGAGAAATAGAAAGTCTTGGTGTCTGTTTGTTTTGTCGATTGCATAATGTAGAAAACAAAAGATCAAGAGACAACAGATTATGAACTGGGGACAACTTATCACTCATAGGGATTGACCTGTCTGATACTATGCAAAACCTCTTGCCCATAGGCCGCTCTGGAATCACTCTCCTGTCAAGACTGCACAAGACGTTGGAGTAGGGAAAGAGATGAGGAAGAGGGGGTGGAGAGAGAGAAGGAGAGAGAGAGAGAGAGAGAGAGAGAGAGAGAGAGAAGGAGAGAGAGAAGGAGAGAGAGAAGGAGTGAGACAGAGAGAGGTAGACAGAGAGAGACAGAAACGTAGACAGAGAGACAGACAGGCAGAAACAAACAGTTAACAGAGACATGGAGAGAGAGACATAGAAACAGAGAGAAACCGAGAAATGAATCAGGGAGGGGGAGGTGTGTGAAGGAGAAGGATTGATGTTGCAATACATAAACGTAAAATGCCGAAGACAGGTTATAACTTGAGAACAAACCAAACGAACGGACCTCTTCATTACTGGTACATCTCTTGCTCACTGATCTGCATGGTGTATATCATTCTCGTGTCAGACACACAAGACGGTCGATTGGGTTAAGGAGGTGTGAGTATGTGAGAGAGAGAGAGAGAGAGAGAGAGAGAGAGAGAGAGAGAGAGAGAGAGAGATAGAGAGAGAGAGAGAGAGAGAAGAGAGATGATAATGATGATGATGACGACGACGACGACGACGATGATGATGATGATGATGATGATGATGATGCCCTAGGAGAACAAAATGATCAAAATAGTCTTAATCTTATATTAGTCCTGCAAACATGACGGAACATGGGAGGGACAGGAATCATGGAAGGACAAACTATGGAAACACATCTCCTTCTTTCTATGACTAAGGGAGTTCGCAGCCAAGTCACGTGGTTTTGCACTTGTGTTCGATACTTCCGGTTGCAGAAAGTCTTATGTCCGCATCATGGAAGTACAAACCATGGACCAATTAGATGGCCTTGTTGAGGCATGTAGATACTTTTTCCTTTCTAAATGTCTATGTACTAACAAAGAAGAAAAGTGTAGGTGTCTAATGTTCTTCATCGATTGTTGAAATGTGAAACCTGATGTTTTCGACTGTGCAAATAGCCGCTATCGGAGAGACCGCCATTGACGTGTCATTCACTCATTGTCACTTTTTCTTCTTCTTCTTCATAATACTGTGGATACCCCCTATTCGAGGAAAATGATGGGTGTGTTCTTGTTACCGGCACTCACCCGTCTAGGACATGAGCGTCAGGATCTTTAAAGTCCGTTATGATGGAATGTATGCGACACAGACTATACCTCGGTTTATACTCTCATCCGAAGGAGTAGGAAATGGGAGTAAAGTGTCTTTCCCAAGAACACAACACAATGCCACGGCCTGGGCTCGAACCCGGGACCTTCAGATCCGCAAGCCAAAGCTCTACCATTAGGCCACCGTGCTTCCTTAGGCCAAAACTTTCGAGGCAATGAAGAGATGTAGATTGTAGTAATTTCTTATCATGGACATTTTCATGATACTTTTGTAACTTTAGTAGTGTATATATTTAATCTATCGTTGTTTTTGACTTATTTCTTTTAGTTTACGGCGAAACAGCTGCAACTGCCCTGAGGGCGACGTTTGGCGGACATTTCAACAGGGTCAAAATGTCACTATCAAAACGTGTACGCCATTCAGCAACCGGAAGTTTGGAACACACACGTCCAAAAAAGACGGGAAGCAAAGAACTTCGGGCCTTCTCGCCGAAAGCCGTGCATCCATATACTGAAGAATCCATGACATGAATGAGTGAAGTCTTTGAAAAAAACAAAAAAGCATAACGCTTGGCCATCACTACCTCTCGCGCAATAACGAAGCTAATGATTATTATAGTATCGTGCAGCTTTTCGAAGTGAGGTATAAATGTTTAAAATTAGGTCTACAAGAGGAAAGCAGGTCTAATTACTTTTCTCTTTCCGGTCTTCAATAGAATATTATCGAGGTATCAAGTGCCAAATAGCGTATCCACATAAAAGCAACCCGTCACCGTCTGGAAACTATTATTGGCTTTAATTACAAACAAGTCTAAAGACTGATCGTCTTTCAAGCAGCATGCGCGTAGTGTTTGATGTCCTCCGTACCGTAAGAAGCGAGTGCGCACATTGAGATGAATGAAAAAAGAAAGTTGTAGAAGTGGATCGACAAAGAAGATGGCCTACTGGAAATTAAACAAAAAATGATGATGAGGGGAAGAATGATAGTGTAAGAGAGAGAGAGAGACAGACAGACAGACTGACAGACAGACTGACAGTCAAGACAGAAAATGGTATTGCAAAGATAAAGAAGACAAGGGATAATGGAACAGCAAGTAACGCAAGAAGGGTTGGATGCGCCAGTGTAACATCAACGACAAGAAGAAGAAGAAGAAGAAGAAGAAGAAGAAGAAGAAGAAGAAGAAGAAGAAGAAGAAGAAGAAGAAGAAGAAGAAGAAGAATAACAACAATAACAACAACAACAAGAGACAGACAGATAGCAATAAACGAGGAAGAAGAATGAGAAGAAGAAGAGACAGACATATAGACAGAAGAAGAGGAGGAAGAAGAAAAAGAAGAAAATGAAAACGAAGACGAAAAAGAAGAAAATGAAAACGAAGAAGAAGAAGAAGAAGAAGAAGAAGAACAACAACAACAACAACAACAAGAGACAGAAAGATAGCTATAAAGGAAGAAGAAGAAGGAGAAGAAGAAGAAGAAGAAGAAGAAGAAGAAGAAGAAGAAGAAGAAGAAGAAGAAGAAGAAGAAGAAGAAGAGACAGACAGACAGATAGACAGAAGAGGACGAAGAAGAGGAGGAGGAGGAGGAGGAAGAAGAAGAAGAAGAAGAAGAAGAAGAAGAAGAAGAAGAAGAAGAAGAAGAAGAAGAAGAAGAAGAAGAAGAAGAAGAAGAAGAAGAAGAAGAAGAAGAGATTGATTTGAAGATGCCTATGATTTTGATGATTAAAATGATGACGATGACGACGACGATGCTGCTGCTGCTGTTGATGTTAA
>CM072518.1:44316975-44476975 GCA_036898135.1 Oncomelania hupensis
CTGCACTTCCATGCACTACAACTGCACTTGCATGCACTTAAAGAGCACTTGCGAGCACTTTGAAAAAGTGGGGCCCTGAAAAAAAGTGGGGTCCTAGCAAAAGACCCCATTTATGACTAAATCAACACAGTCGAGTCCCCACTTTGACATAAATACACGTGCACACACACTCACACACACACACACTCACACTCTAACGTCAATGGATTCTTGAATATATATAGATAGATATATATTACAGTGGAATCCAATTGGTCCTGATTTGGCTCGGAAGAGTCCGCTGGACCTAAAGCAATAACCATGTAATGTAATGTAGTGGAATTTAAATAGAACATTCAAATAACAGATATAGGGTGTTAGCAAATACAAACTACACTCTTTGAACACTTGGTGTTCCATGAAATAATTTGTAAAGCCCTAGCTTAACTGCGCGAGACAAACCCGAACCTTGTCTCGGCGAGACACCCGAGACAGTCTCGGCGAGACACCCGAACCATCCTTGCCCTTAACTAGGCTTGGCGAGCAATCCGAGACAGGATCGGCGAGACCATCGAGACGTGTCTCGCCGTGTCGCGGGCCGGCCTTTCGTCTTGCCGTTCGTGCGCAGCAAACCTGCCCGAGACACTATTTTGATTTGCTGAAAAATCTATCAATGTCAATGACAACTGATCTAAAGAAATACTACAACACTTAAAATAAGTAGGTGCACCAAACCCAAACTTAATTTAGACTAGAGAACAGTGAAAATACTGAATCAGTAAAAATAAAAAAATCATTGAATAGCCACTGAGCTGTTCAGCCAACTCTTGCACCAGTGCATGAAATGCACCTTGCTGGTGCCTTTGCAACACATAGGGAAGTGTTGCCTTTTGCTTTCTTTCTCTTTCTGCTGCCCCTTCGTTTTCGCTTAGGAAATGCAGCGCTAGAACAACGCCAAAATCTTCTGCAGTTTTCAATTCACGATCGAAGGCCGCCATTGTTGCTAACGTAACTTTGTCAGGTATGTCAGTTTCGACGCAGCTAAAAATAGACCCAGTTCAGAAACGAAAGAGCTCGCCGTGACGCCCGATCTCCTGTCTCGTCTCGGCTGGTCTCGGGAAGACCCAATTAAGAATAAAACCGCATTTTTGACCTTTGGTTCGCCGAGACAAGGTTCGGTTTGTCTCGCCCAGTTAAGCTAGGGCTTTAGTCTTGGTTTATTGATTAACCTACATGTGTATGTCTTGGACACGAACATTTTAAAAAGTGTATTAATTATGTACTTTTTCTTTAAATTATTATACAAGGTTTTAAACAAACTTAGTAATCTTACAATTATAGTATTTGATGCTACCCAAAACTACTTCTGCTGACCACCTTCTTTGGTCATGTGCATTCTTTCTCCGTGTGGCCGAATTTAACAGCCACCGCTAAAGGTCCAGTTAGGCTCACCTTCAGTAGGGACCAAACGTCGTAAAGATAAAGCCTGGTAACTGGACACCTAATGGTCTGCCAGAAGCTGACCTTTCGTGCCGGACATTCAGCTGTTGCTGGGTTGTAAAAGAAAATTAGGCCGCCCGTACACGAATCTTCCGATGGGGCCTCGAAAACCTTTCAATCGGTATGCATGAAATGTGATGATCAACAACGGACGACGTATTGAAAGATGTGGCAGAGAGCTAAGGGGAAGTAGAACGCTTATCTGTTTGCAAACAGCTTTCACATGTTAAGATAAAAAAAGACTGTTCTGCGTTGATCCTTTCAAAAGTGACGATTCGTCAGGGAAATAAAACTCTTTATCTATTTACGGACAGCTTTACCAATTCAAGGATTAAGAGTCAGTTCAACGCTGGTCCTCGTAAAAGCAATAATACGCGTAAGTCAGTCATTTGGTCTCCTGTTCTCCGCGGAGTGGCATATTGGTTTAAATTCGGTGCTGTACCAGCTCAGTTGGTAGAGTAATAATGGGTGTCAGTTTAAATTCACTTGCCTAGATAACAACAACAACAACAATACTACTACTACTACTACTACTACTACTATACTACTACTACTACTACTACTACTACTACTACTACTTTTACTACTCTACGACTCTACTACTACTACTACTACTATACTACTAATACTACTACTACTACTCTACTACTACTACTATACTCTACTACTACTACTACTACTCTACTACTACTACTACTATACTACTACTACTACTACTACTACTATACTATACTATACTACTACTACTACTAACTATATATACGACTACTATACTAGTACTACTACTACTCCTACTACTACTATACTACTACTACTTTACTACTACTACTAACTACTACTACTATATACTACTATAATACTACTACTACTACTACGTATACTACTACTACTACTACTACTATACTACTACTACTACTACTATACTACTACGATACTACTACTCTATACTACTACTACTACTACAACTACTACTACTACTACTAACTACTACACTACTATACTACTACTACTACTATACTAATACTATACTACTACTAGGCGCTATTTTTTAGTTAGAGCGGTCCATGACGCAGATGGGTTTCTTGGGCGACGTCGGTTCGATACCGACTTCAGCGAACTATTTCGTGAATGCTAGTCTCGAAGATGATCAGACCGTCTCATAAATATTCTTTCCCGTGCGATAATGTTAATAATTTAACTGCTAGATCTCTTGGAACTGGCTTTGATAATGAAAATCCGCTGTATAAAAATAATCAATTTATTTAAACATAAGTGCAATATGATGAGTTTAACCTGGCTTAAGAAATACTGTTATTAAGAATACTGCATGTTCACAGGCTGTGTCGGACGCAGTAAATTTGAAAGCCATCCGTCTCGAACACCTATTCAACAATGTTTGTATCAAACTACTGCAGCAAATAGGGGTCATAATCATAATGTCGGTACTTGACCCGCATGCGTTTGGCACCTACGTACGCTACACAACTTCTACGCTTGCCGCAGAATAATAATTTCACATTCAAAGCAGTAAATCTTTCCCATTCACTACAGCTTGACCATCCAGATATCCATCCAAATGAGATAATAACACTATTATAATATTTACATTAATTTTATTTTGGCAAATAATTACCCATACGCATTTCACACTTTCAGCAATAACTCTCCAACTCCCTTCTCTTTCAGACTAATAAAAGAATAAGAATTTTACTTTCTGAACACTGTCGGTCTTAATGTTCATATATATCTCGTTCACATTTAAACATAAATTGGCCGACTGCCGTCCCATCACGTGAGAGCGTTTTTTCCTGACCAATACAAAATTGTAGGATCTTTGTCGGAAATAAAGTATATTCCACGAGATAGGCTCTGCCCGTCTCATTTTTCCAGAACCAAAATATGCTTGTTCCGTTGGGCATGAAATATAAAATCACTGCCAGCCTGGTCTATGCTAGGTATTTTCTGTATTCCCTGACTAGGCATGTACGTGTGCTCTGTAATACAATTTCTACCATCGCTGAATGACAAGAATTTCACATTGTAGGGCAATAAAACTTTCACATTCCATACGGTTTGTGTCCATCTCATTCTTCAAGACGCCAGGATGACTCTATCCCCCACCAAGGGACATTCCATAGCGGCACTTCTTCCGGACTGGCATGTCCAGTAGCGCATTGCTGGCGGGTGTGGAATTGCTGCCGCCTCTTTATTGCTGGCCATACCGCTTGGACAGTCTGTCAAGTGCACGGGTACCCACAAAACAATTAACTACCGTTTTAGATTCTCCCTGAATGAAAACACCAACCCGCATTAAACCGAAACTTTTTATGAAACTGTTACACTCAGTTTGATGATGGTGTTTTCTATCAGTATCTGATTCAGCCCCGATGCTTGAATTCCTGATAGGGTGTAACTCAGATTCGTTTATTCACACAGCCCGTCCAAACAGCATACAAGTCACAGAGTCGACGTATGAAGTTTTCCACTTTTATTCAGCACACATCAACAACTGCATACAATTCTCAATTCAACTCAACAACTTTCACAGCAACTTTCCAAATCACTATCAACAACTTTACTCTCCCTCAACAGCAACTCGGCACACGATTAAATAACCTCTCTCTCTTCCGGAAGGATTTCGAATACTGTAGAAATGACGCACTGCCACCAATCGAATAAAAGATCGTCATCACTGACTTACGTCAATACATATTTTTATATCTTCCAGAACGACCTCTTGCTTCGACATGCATCGGGAAATTTCTATCAAGAGTAAACACGCATATCCAGAAGATTCTCAAATAATATCGACTAACGCAAATTATCAACGTTATACAAAGCCTCTCCTAACAACAATGCAAACTCAAATCAAAGGTAAATAAACTCCATTATTGAATACTTTGCAAAACGAAACGATTAGATCTATCGTGCGCGCTTCCGACATACTTTCGTTCACGTTTCAACGTAACAGAAACACGTTTCAGATTCTGATTAAAAACCCGTTCTAAAATATTCTTGCTTGAAAAAAGATATTTTTCTCCTTAAAAAACAAACAAACAAATAACAGATTCTGCCTAAAACCGTTTTGTAATTGTCCAAACCAAGCCACTATCGTTCTAATTATTGCTCGCATAACATTTTACTAATTAGACCACGTTTAACATCTACTTTCATCACGGCCGTTTGACCTTATTGAAACAACCTTTCAAAAGGTATAGGGAAAAAAAGATTCGTCAAAATCTTACTTTTGAATACAGTTCCTTCTCTGTTCTTGGAGGTGCTACTTTTCTTCTTCTACTTTTAAAGAACATTCGAGTACCTGCGTTGTTTGCAAGCGTTGCACCACTGTACTTTAGTCAAATTTTGTACGGACCGTTACTCAATAGAAATACTATTTATGGTCGTGTTGGCACTGTCTTCGATCCTGACTCAGGCTTCTTCATCATGGATTCTGGAAAGTGAAATGCCCCAAGAGCAGCAGTCTGAACTGAGAAGTGCGCTTCGCAAAAGAACATGCACAATCTTATTACAGAGTTGAATATATAAAAAATTTTTGAGAACGAACATTACTTTCTAATGAAGATTAATTTTTGCGAGTAGAGAACTAATCCTAATATTTTCATATTTTTTCGTAAATAGCTTTCGACGAGACTGCTTAAAACAACTCTCTCGGGCCATCGTTCCCTTGATCACTAAAAAACAATCCCAGTCCAAATCTCGGTCCATTGTAATAAAGTATTTCTGGGTAAATCCAATATTTCAGCCACATATTTCAAGCGCTGTCTTATCATCTTTGGTGGAAAAGACGTAAATAAAACAACCAACCAAGCAACCATCAAGCGCTGACCCCTCCAGCAAATAAGCTGTCGAGCAGGAACGCTCACACAGGTGCATGTACCTACAGCTGACAGGTAATTTACTGCTTTTTTCCTACTGCTGTGCTGCACTGCACACTATTTAATCTACTGCTACTGCTGCTGATGCTAATTTACTGCCACTCTTGGTACTGCGGATATCCAACTGTTGCAGAATGCCAATTTAAAGTGTGCTATCTAGTGCACTGTCCAGTTTCAGTCCATGGACTTACACATCATTGCCCTGGTCAGCTAAAAAAAGGTGCAAACAGCTGCACTGTAATGCTCGCAGTCACCTTAAAGCAAATTGAGGATGGAACTTAGTTTGAAGAAACTAATCAATTGCACTTTGGAATGCAGCTAATTTATAACATATGAAGCTAATAAAGAACACTTTGGTATGAAGCTAATTTATAACATAGCTTTTAACTTTGGTGGAGAAGAGAAATTTATACATGTATCAACATTTGATGGTGGTGGTGGCGGTGGGATGAAGCTGCCGATATCGTGTTAGATGATATTATGTATCTTAACAGTTCAGTCTGAGAAACTTCGGAATTCCTGAAAATAAGAGCAACTAACCACACAAATAAGCATAGATAATGTGTGGATTTGTTGTTTTTTTGGTTAATATCTGAGGACTTTATCCATGTATCTTCTCAAATTATTAGGAAATCAATCCCCTCCATTTCAGGTTAGCCCAGATATACAGATATGAGGCATGAGAGATTATTTTAAAGTATGGGGCGGAGAGAGAGAGAGAAAGAGAGAGGGAGAGAGAGAGAGAGAGGTAGGAGACAGACAGACAAGCAGACAGACAGACAGACAGGCAGGCAGAGAAGCAGACATGCAGATTATGTAACACGCAAACGTGAACTTTGTAACCCTTCATTTTCATTCGTTCATTTAACTGCAAGTAAAAATCCATTCCTGTATGCCCTCAAAACGAGAGGGCATGGAATGAGGCGGCAGGTTGAGAGGCAAGAGAACTGGATTACTAGCACGTGGAGTCCGATAACGGATAAGGCCAGGCGAGGGACCAGTCAGTCACGCTTAAAACAATGGAGTGTCAAACCCTATATCCAGAGTATGCAAGATCCGCAGAGAGGACCCTACTTTACGGAAAGCATAATACTCTTTGGCGGATTATCCGAGGACACCCACAACATTATAACTTTGTTCTAACTGGCTTTTTACAAGTTTCCACAGCTGGAGATGTCCAGGTGTTTTGCAATTTGTCTTATTCACGGACCTGCTATTGTTTACACAACAATGCCAGTTTTAATTTCAATACGATAGAACTTCAATAGCCTAGGATTATTCTTAGTCGTCTGAGCGTCAGACTGTGCGCCCAAGGCTGCAAGTGGGGGCCTCGGGCGGCTTGAGTTAGATCCTGTATCGGCCAGCGCCTTGAGCAGCTTGTGGGCTGAAAAAGCGCTCTATAAGAATGATAGTTATATAATAGACGACACCATTTTGCTTGTCCACTCAGTTCTGAATACGTTAGCTGAACAGGCAGGAAAAGAAAGGCTGTGAGTAAGAGGAGACGGGCACGGTCCTCATAAAGCTGGCCATCCGAAAAAGGATATTTCGAACGTTCCCCTCTGTCCTATTGCAACAAAGAGGTTGGGAAAGCCCTTTATAGTTGCCATAAACAGTAAAGAGACTACGTATCCGAGCTTTGTGCCCTTACGGCCAATAGATTGAGATTAAGTATAAACGGGTTCTGACACAAATTCAGCGTGCACCGTTAACAATGGAAGAAAGAAGCAGCAACAATGTCGCAGGTACTTTAGTTAAGAAAAATTATTATTATTATTATTATTATTATTATTATTATTATTATTATTATTATTATTGTTATTATTATTATTGTTATTGTTATTGTTATTATTGTTATTATTATTATTATTATTATTATTATTATTATTATTATTATTATTATTATTATTATTATTATTACCAATAACGTTTGTTGTCTTTACTTAGAAGACTAGAAGTCTTATCCACCTTCGCTTGGACTAATACCCCCGTTGGGGTGCCGGGGGTTTCAGTATAAATAGTATCCCCACTTTATGGAAATTTAGTGCTTTAAATTCCCACTGTCGCTGTCTTCCTCATGTACTCTTTTCCCATTCCTGCTCTGTCCTATCACTCTGCTATACTATCTTCTTCTTCGCTAGATCAATGACCTACCTTTTTTCATGAAAACTCTTCCTGGACAAGACTCCTTGTTTGTGTATGGGGTCTGTTGGATCAGCTTGGGAGTGTTGGACGCTTTCTGCCGGGTGGTCACTAGGGCTTCCTATGATGTTATTATTTAGCAATATAGGCATTTTATATGTATATGTTTTGTTGATAATTTATAATGATGTTTGTATTTTATTTTGTTTTTGTAACCGGGGGTTCGAGTAGTTGGGGTAAAGCCTCAGCCGTCCCCTGCGTGGGATGTCTTTATTGTAAAGTGACTGGCCGGTGGAGGGCATTCAATTTTCCTACAAGGGTTGTTTCAGCAGATCTTTTATGCGGATCGGGGGTTGTCCGGTCCTGATTTGGCTCGGAAGAGTCCGCTGGACCTAAAGCAACAATCAATCAATCAATCAAAAAAGCTTGGACTAATCAGAAATCCACGTACAAAATGGTCGAAGAAGGCAGTCGTAAACTTCGAGTCTTAATCTCCCAAATGACAGGTTGAACGCTATCGAAATTATTAATATTACCTGTTCTAAGTTTAAGATTTATTGCTCGGTTTACCCAGAAATCCACGTGTTAGTCGTGCTGGAAGAAAGCCTGTACTTCGTATTCTATCTTCTGTGTTACAATGACTCCAAAGGTTATTACATTAACATTGTTTCCAATCTGTAGATCTCACGACTGAAGGGACGTTTCCAGTACACAGTTTATTAAGGTCAGCATACTCGTATGAAGTGGCGTTCAGAGCATTTCCAACAGCGATGCAATGGAATAATTATAAACCACGATGATCAACATATTCGTATATTCAAAACTTTTTAACACAACACGCTCATCTATATTCGGGCAGTGGAAGAAAATATGGCAACGTTCCAGACGTTCACCGTTGCATGGTTGTTGAAACGTGTGTGTCATAACTTAAGGCACGTTTCTAGTGCAATGTCCTTCAGGCTCTGACGACCCGAAGCGATCGAATCTAATAAGCTTTGGATACTTGACTCTTTGGTCACTGTCCTCATTATCGTCGTTATCATCGTTGATGGCACACAGGTTCTAGCAAGTTTGGATGATGCTTTTTTCCATAATTATTTTATACTACCTCGGGCCTACAAAATTTAGAATGGCTTCATGTCAGATGCTCTTGCGGATCACGAAGGCACAGTCAGCATATGGGGTAGAGCAATCTCCAGTCTCCGTTTTGCGGATGACATTGATGGATTGGCTGGAACTTGAACAGCTGTTACAGATGCTCGACCCCACCTCCAGAGCCTATGGAATGCAAATAAGTGCAGAGAAGACCAAAATGATGACCAACACATCAATGGAATGAACATTAATATCAATGTCCAAGGCCAATCCTTCAACACAGTGCATAGCTTCAAATATTTAGGAGCCATTGTATCACACAAAACATGGACCCTCACAGCAGATCTACAACGAAGAATACAAAGCAACAACGAAGTCCGACAGACCATCACACAGGCCATTGCACAACATGATGACCTGCTCACAGTGGTGAAGAAACGGAAACTCCGATGGGATGACCACGTCACCAGATCATCAGGCCTTGCAAAGACCATCCTGCAAGGCACGGTGCACGGAGGCAGAAGAAGAGGGAGACAGAAAAAGATATGGGAAGACAACATTCGAGAATGGACTGGCATGACACTGAGTGAACATATGAGGGTTACTGAGGACAGAGAAAGATGGAGTACGCTGGTTAAACGATCATCTGTGGTGCCCCAAAGACCTTCGAGTTACGGGATAGTCTAGGATTGGATAGACTACAGCATTTTTATAAATACACGTCCACACAAAAAAAGAGAGACCACGACTCCCATATTGTCGCTGGCGGCATCCTATCCTATCCTATCCTATCCCGTAACTCGGAGATCGTTGGAGCCTGATGCTATGGTGACGTGGCGATACAATCGGAGCTGTAGTCTAAGAAATTATAAGTATTTGTTTTGTTTATCACTCGCAGAAACTATTCGTAATATACAGTAAAACGCTATCATGGTCGTCGTGGAATATCACCATCAGTAGCATGATCGTCGAAGTAGCTCATCATCGTCTATTTTAACCGACCCTGCCCCTCTCTGTCTCTGTGCGAATTTGGGAGCGCACACCAACAGAAATCACGAGGATAATATCCGAGTACCTGCACGTGCGTTTTATGCTTTGCTGGACATCCTCAGGACAAGACGTGTCCGGCGCATTTCCTGTGAATGGACATTAACATCGCCATGACCTTTGCACTTGCAGGCTTGCAGCTGGGCGGACCATTCCGATAACGTGCCTACGCACGGAAGTTCAACAAGGAGCGAGGTGTCTCCTAATTACTGGATTCGATTTCGAGAAGATAAAGTCGAACTGGCTAGGTTTGAAGAACAGTTACTGTCAACAGTGATTCCATTCCCAAGAAGAAGAAGAATAGACGAAACAGCTTACAAGTCTATTAGCAAAGAGTCTATTCTGATACTAAATAGTATTGTGGTAGCATCTTTAGAATCATTTGATGTGCATAATAGTCGTCCACGAGAAAGATGTTCCCCACAGTCCCCTTTAGCTCTCCGCTTATACTTTGAAGATAAGGGGAAAGTCTTTCAGGAATACTGTCATACACGCTGTATAGGAAGGAGGACGACTATTGGTTGATAGCAAAGTGTGTATGCAAGTTTCCTACAGCTACTCCTGCACGGCATTCCTTTGATGTTGGACTCCAGCAGAATGACCCAGCGCGTGTCTCATGATGACCATCAAAAGTCGAAACAACTGTCACACACTTTGCTATCCAACACCAATGTTACTCCTATACAGATTGGAAGACATTCCAGAAAGACTGTCACCTTAACCTTCAAAGTATAAGGCAGTGCGATACTGTCAACGTTGCCGTGAAATCTTCACTGTGAAAACTCAGTTATTAGTTTGCTTTCTACAATACAAATAATAGGCCTATTGTGGATCAAATGGCAAAAGGCACCTATCCTATCCTATCCTATTTTATCCCGTAACTCTGAGGTCGTGGGGGCACCACAGATGATCGTTTAACCAGCATACTCCATCTTTCTGTCCTCAGCAACCCTGATGGCTTCGCTCAGTATCAAACCAGTCCGTTCTCGAATGTTGTCCTCCCACCTTTTTTCGGTCTCCCTCTTCTGCTATCTCATTGCACTGTGCCTTGCAGGATGGTCTTTGCAAGGCCTGATGATCTGGTGACATGACCATACCATCGGAGTTTCCGTTTCTTCACCACTGTGAGCAGGTCATCGTGTTGTCCAATGGCTTATGTGATGGTCTGTCGGACTTGCTGTAGGCACCTGTTTCATGTTTATTCTAAAGCTCTAATAGTAAAAGCAACACCAGCAGCTTACAACATGCAACAACAACAGTGACAACAAAAGTGGTACACGCTGAACCAAACACAAATTAATACTACAGGCCTATCTTGCAGCAAGGGGTTATTACGCGGGTAAATCAGGTTGTGCACGCGGGGGGTCGCTTCCGGTGCAGTGCACGTGAGGGTCACGTGCCGGCTGTCAGTCCCTCTCAACTTGACTCACCATTTTTCACCTTGACACATGGCGGACGGAAGGAAGATGGACGGAAGTTCTAGCGCCTCTCTCTCTGCCAAGGTGTGTTATAAGTCTTCTTCAGCCTGACTCTCGTATAAAGTCTTCTTCAGTCTGACTAATCATTCCCCATTTTTTTACCTGTATTTTTACAGTCTTCCCACGACTTACGCTTCAAACCCTCAACCCTCTCCCTCTGCATTAATGTTGTCGATACTGAGGACAGCCCTTATTATTTGAATATATACATTTTCAGGGGCGTCGCACGGTCCAAAATATTGGGGGGGCAACCCTGTCGACGGGGAGGTGGGGGAGGGGGGGCTGACAAGCGGGACGCACCCTGTAATATATCCTCGTACCTTCATCCAACTGAAAGACTGAGAGTAAAAACATTTAATTATTTATGTTCTTCTTTACTGAAAATACAAGATTCATTTCCAGAAACTACAAATACATGATTAGCGATATGTGATAATGATTAAAACCAGGAAACACGAACATTAATTACCTGCCGCAAGATCATCTAGGTTGAAATTGTGTCTTCTCTATAAATTACAAGTCGTTTTGCATATTGCATACATATAATGACCAAACACTTCCACTACCAGTTTCAGAAAATCAGTCAATTGATCAATTTGTTTTACTAGGGCGTATATTACTCGCAGTTTCTCTAAAGCAAAATACTGTCTGAGTGCCTTTTGTCTTGGTGATCACAGATGATCTTACTAGTAGTCCATGAACAAAATCTCAGCTAGTTCAGTCCACAAACATCGGAGATCTATTCGCGGACACATAAACAAACAAAACAAACAAACAAACAAACAAACCAAGTGAAACCTATAATGGGGGGTGGGGGTGGTGGTGTAATAATCAAAGCAGTCAAGCCCACGTTATCTGTCCCCAGAAAAGCGAACGGGTCCTTTTTTTCCCCTTTTTGCGATCAAAGCACGTGCACGTGTAGGCCTATCAACAAACTAAATCTAAATTTAAAAATATCGTGCACCTTAACTATTTATTGACACTTGCACATTCACCCTTGCCTTACTCATTTTACAGACTAAAGTAAATAATTGATATCAACAAACCTGGAAAACAGACGATTCCATTGTTTTGTTAATTTTGCTCTTTGCGTGATGAAATGACACTTCTTTCAAACAGCGAAAGCCAGCTCTGCTGCCCGGTGATTGCGTTAGCACCACGAAATATTTTGTTGTGAAACACAGGCACATGTTAATAGATTATTGTAATATTATTTCGTACGTTAGCCCTTTACACTACGGTTTAAAAATATGGTGATTTTTTTAAATTATTGATTCTTCCTGCCTTCCTCTATCGTTTGAAATCTTCTTCTTCTTCTTCTTCTTTTCTTCTTTCTCTCTCTCTCTTTCTTTTTTTTTTTTTTGCCAAATTATTGGGGGGGCAGGTGCCCCCCCTGCCCCCCCGTGTGCGACGCCCCTGATTTTGTTTCTTTCTTTGCTTTGGTCAACAGTATCGCTACTGTCGAACGTACGCCTTACTTTCCTATCGGACATCCTTATCCTCAACAGTCAAGGCAGCGGTATTCAGGTCTTAATCCAGATATACTTATATCACACTTCGGTATAATACTTTTCCATCATCACGTCATTCTTTCTTCTCCATTTCAATGTGACTACACATATATAGAGATATGAATATAGCAGGTTCGTAAGTTGCAGGATGAAGGGTCTTGTGGAAGAGGGGTGGGGGGGGGGGAGATTGCCAAGGAGGAGGATGGAGGTAGTGGACGGAGAGAGGGGGTGAATAGAATGGAAACGCCACCGGAATGCAGCTGGCATCGTTGCGGAGTGACAGTAAGAAGACCTGCCAGGAGTCGTGCGGCAGAAATCAAGCCAGGTGCTAGTACTGCCATCACACCACCGCCACCACCACTGACACCGACAACAAAAAATCACAAGCATGGGGCTTTTCGTCAGCACAAAGGACGACGAAACATGAAGAGGGGAAAGGAAGGGGAAGAGAGTGGATGGGAGAAGTAGGCAAAAAGAATGAGAAGATAGAATGAGTTAATGAAGGAAGTGAGTATACACCAAGGTCTTGTCTGTGCACGCACGTATTCCATTACACCGACTTTAAAAAAAAGATTCTGGCGTTCATGTCAGGGATGGGTGGGTACCAGTGTATGACCGCACCCAACAAGCACTGAAGGTCTTCTATCACCGGAAAATAAAGATAGCAGATATCATCTTCTACAGAACAGAGGAAGAAAGAAAGAAAATAGCGCGTTGACACACACACGCACAGAGAGAGAGAGAGAGAGAGAGAGAGAGAGAGAGAGAGAGAGAGAGAGAGAGAGAGAGAGAGAGAGAGAGAGAGAGAGAGAGAGGCTCAACCGCTGCACACAACTCCAGATGCTTTCTATTTGACCAATACCCCCAAATGTTATACAGTGGAACCTCTCTACAACGACCTTGAAAATGTTGACAAAAATCGGTCTTTATAGAGAGGGGTCTTTATAGAGAGGGGTCTTTACAGAGAGCATAGTGGCCTTTTCTTGAATCAATTTGCCAGTGATCGGAATATTCTTTCTTCTAGCATCCAGAAACCAATCCCAAACTTTCTCATTTACTTCCGAGTATGTTGTCTTCCTCCGTTTTGATCGCGTACGATCGGCATTATCACCACTTTCCCACCTTTTAAGAATGTCATCTTTGTCTCGGATAATTCCTTGAATTTGTGTTTTTCCAACTTTAAGACTCTTTGCGATCGCAATGGCAGTCTCTCCTTTTTTGTGTCTGTTTACAACATTAACTCGATCTTCCAGAGATAAAAATTTTCTTTTCTTTGTAGACTCCATCATCCCATCACGCTTTCTTTGCTTCTTCTCAGTGCCGCGCTCGTGATGTGAATAAAGTGAAATGCAAACCCCAAACGAGTAGAATCTAGAATGTGACGTTACAAGATGACGTCAAACTTATAGAAGATTACTTTATCGGCTGGCGTGTCACATATAGGTACCTGTCTGACTGTGCTGAACAAGATCGTAGACAGTTTTTATTGTGCTGTCATGCCGAGAAAGTCGCTATACGGTCTGCAAAGATCGGTCGTTAGACGTTATAGCGAGGGAGTCGCTATACTGATGACAGCAATATAAGGAAATACATCGGTTAAAATAACATGGGTCGTTGTAGCGGGGGAGTCGTTATAGAGGGGGGTCGTTGTGAGAGGTTCCACTGTATTAAATAATGTTCGATAGCCATTACATGACATGACATGATTATTGCTTTAGGTCCAGCGGACTCTTCCGAGCCAAATCAGGACCGGACAACCCCTGATCCGCATAAAAGATCTGCTGAAACAACCCTAGTGGTAAAACTGAAAGCTCTCCACCAGCCAGTCACTTTACAATAAAGACATCCCCACGCAGGGGACGCTGAGGCTATACTCTAATTTATCGAACCCCCGTTTACACAAACAAAATAGAATACAATATACACACATCATTATACATTATCAACAAAACACATACATATAAAATGCCTACATTGCTAAATAATAACATCATAGGAAGCCCTAGTGACCACCTGGCAGAAAGCGTCCAATATTCCCAAACTGATCCAACAGACCTCAAATACAAATACGGAGTCTTTTCCAGGAAGAGTTTTCAAGAAAAAAGGTAGGTGACTGGTCTAGCGAAGAAGAAGATAGTACAGCAGATTGATAGAACAGAGCAGGAATGAGACAGAACAAATGAGAAAGACAGCGACAGTGGGAATTTAAAGCACTAACTTTCCAGAAAGTGGGGATACTATTTATACTGAAACCCCCGGCACCCCCACGGGGGATCGATAGCATTACAGCACGGAATGTCATACAAGTATTAGAGAAGGTAGGTGGCTACCAATGGCGAAAGAAACTTAACTCGAATGACAATTAATATGTGCCCCAAGCTATTGTCCAGACAATGACCTCAACGAAGTGTGAAGAAAAAGGAAGAGGCAGGAACAAAAAGATTGTATAGTGTTAAGTTTCAGTTGTCATTTCAGAAAAGGTAATTCCATATAATATGCGACGGAATTATTACTAAGAGCGTGAACTCTAAAAACACAGCACGGAGTAAAAAGTAAGTTTTTTCCCCTCGTCAAATTCAACTTGGGTCACACACAATCTGTTCGCAACTCAGTGCTAGAAGCATACCGTTCTCATTTGCACATGTCACATTTTTCCTTCTGGCAATGAGGACGGTAGATCCGCTTGTTTGTGTGTGCTGTGTCCACTGAATAATTAAAGACTACAACTGACCGCTATTACTACTCTCAACAACCAAGCGCAAGCACGACGTTGTGGGTCCTACGTCTGACCTGAATGCTGATCCTGGCCTAGATTTTTTATCCTTAATTCCCCAGAAGACAATGTGATCAAACCAATAACCATCAGGCTTTTTTTTTCTGGCCAGGATTAGCTCAATGGTGGCTGGCTTTTTATACAGTCTGGCACTTGTACTTGTAACTTTCCCCAGAGATTTGGACCCCATAACGAAGTGAATTGGTCTAGTTCCGCTGCCAAAAAAAGCTACTGGAAAGTAAAGCTATAGTTTTCTAACGGTATTGATTTTACTATAATAATCTTTGGAGGGAGAAAACCCAAAGTATCTACCAGCGCCTTGAGCAGCTCATGAGCGGTGAAAGCGCTATATGAAAACGAATAATGAAATAAATTCCCTGATTTAGAACAACACGAAACATCGAATAAAGAACGCTTGTCTTTGAAAACGAATATGCTGTTTGCAATTTATTGGTAGCATTCGGTGTTCTTTAAACCTTGTTATTGAGATTAAGTCTGGTTTTCTTTTATCGTGTCAACTCCAAAGCAGAAAAAAAATAGCGATATCTATTGTTTTCTCTTTTCCTATAGACTCGCAAACTTCCAAATAAATCCAACTATCAGTAACTCGAATCAAGACCAATTTGTTGATGTCGTACTTTGGAGCACAAAGACGAGTTAGGATGGGAGGAGTAGGAGCAGGGGCAGGAGATTATTGGCCCGTCACAGGACAATTAAATAGTGACTATGATCAATGCGAAAACGACTGACAAGATAGGCAAGTCTTCTTTAGTAGAGACCCCTTGGGGTCATGAGCAATCTTGCCACTGTAGATTGTTCTAACCTATAAAGGGTACAGTGAAAGCCCCAGTTGAAAACCTGTCTTGCCTTTGTAGGCATGACAAATTAACTGCGGCAACAGTTCCCCCCGTTGGAGTGCCGGGGGTTTCAGTATAAATAGTATCCCCACTTTCTGGAAATTTAGTGCTTTAAATTCCCACTGTCGCTGTCTTCCTCATTTGCTCTTTCCCATTACCGATCTGTCCTACCACTCTGCTATACTATATTCTTCTTCGCTAGATCAATGACCTACCTTTTTTCTTGAAAACTCTTCCTGGACAAGACTCCTTGTTTGTGTATGAGGTCTGTTGGATCAGCTTGGGAATGTTGGACGCTTTCTGCCGGGTGGTCACTAGGGCTTCCTATGAATGTACTATTTAGCACTATAGGCATTTTATATGTATGTTTTTTTGTTGATGATTTATAATGATGTTTGTATTCTATTTTGTTTTTGTAATCGGGGAGTTCGCGTAGTTGAGGTCAACCCTCAGCCGTCCCTCGCGTGGGATGTCTTTATTGTAAAGTGACTGGCCGGTGGAGGGCATTCAATTTTCCCACTGGGGTTGTTTCAACAGATCTTTTATGCGGATCGGGGGTTGTCCGGTCCTGATTTGGCTCGGAAGAGTCCGCTGGACCTAAAGCAATAATAAATCAATCAATCAATCTTTAGTAGAGTATACTCAGTAGAACAGAGAAGAAAACGTGCAGCATTCTTTAGAAAAAAATACATTTTTTACATTACATTACATTACTGCTTTAGGTCCAGCGGACTCTTCCGAGCCAAATCAGGACCGGACAACCCCCGATCCGCATAAAAGATCTGCTGAAACAACCCTAGTGGTAAAACAGAAAGCTCTCCACCAGCCAGTCGCTTTACAATAAAGACATCCCACGCAGGGGACGGCTGAGGCTTCACCCCAACTTATCGAACCCCCGTTTACAAAAACAAAATAGAAGACAAACATCATTATAAATTATCAACAAAACACATACATATAAAATGCCTACATTGCTAAATAATAACATCATAGGAAGCCCTAGTGACCACCTGGCAGAAAGCGTCCAATATTCCCAAGCTGATCCAACAGACCTCATACACAAACAAGGAGTCTTGTCCCGGGAGAGTTTTCAAGAAAAAAGGTAGGAGACTGGTCTAGCGAAGAAGACGATAGTATAGCAAATTGATAGAAAAGAGCAGGAATGAGAAAGAGCAAATGAGAAAGACAGTGACAGTGGGAATTTAAAGCACTAAATTTCCAGAAAGTGGGTATACTATTTATACTGAAACCCCCGGCACCCCAACGGGGGTAGAAAAAAGACGACGGAGGTGGAGGAGGCAAAGGCGGAAATTAGGAGGAGAAAACAAGATGAATATAAGGAAAGACAAGAAAACGAAGCACACCATAGAAAATTAATAATTAGGCCAGGTGACAGAGGAGGAACAATGGAAATGACCAAGAGGACTAGGAAGAGCGCAACAACACCAAAACCATCTACATCAACACCATCACTGACAACAACACCAAAACCCATCTACATCAACACCATTACTGACAACAACAAACAAACAAACAAAATATCTCCGCCACAACCACCAACAACAGAGGTGACTGCAAACCAATGTAGTCAATGTAAGTGACCTGCCAAAATCTAGGTCAGCGTCGAGAGTTCCGTGACAGAGTCGATTAATTCCCTTTGGCTATACTCAGTTGGGCATCGTCTGGACACCCCCTTCAGTAGACAGGTCATCATTTTTCCTTGCTGACCCAGCCCAAGAAACACTAAAACATCGGATCAAAGTGCCAGGGGCCATAAATAACTAAACAGTACTTGGATGAGATGGTAGGTGTCTTCTGAGTAATCTTTCCTTTCGTTTTGTATTTACTCGGCGAAATTGCTCTTTTCATAGAGGAAACTAGTGGAGAATATTTTATTTCATATCATGCCAGTTCACCAAGACGTATGATCTGTACCTGGTTAAATACTGTTTATTTTAGATTCTATACCTGGTAAAATATTGTTTATTTTAGATACTATTATCAGACATAGTATATTGCTAAAAGTAAATACACAATACAATACAATACAACGCAATACAATGCAATACAATATAATACAATACAACACACCTTTATTATCTCAAACAAGGAATTTTACGCAAGCGTAAATCATTATTATATAAATCAAAAAGCACATTTACAGACAAATGTGCTAAATGAGGTAAGACTGCTGCGCTCGCTTGTCATCTCCATCTTCCTATACGCTAGCGAAGCATGGACCCTCACAGCAGATCTCCAACGAAGAATACAAAGCATGGAGATGAGGTGCTACAGAAGATTTCTGGGCATTTCCTATATCCAGCACATCACCAACGACGAAATCCGACATACCATCACACAAGCCATTGGACAACATGATGACCTGCTCACAGTGGTGAAGAAACGGAAATTCCGATGGTATAGCCACGTCAACAGATCATCAGGCCTTGCAAAGACCATCCTGCAAGGCACAGGGCAAGAAGGTAGAAGAAGAAGGAGACAGAAAAAGAGGTGGGAGGACAACATTCGAGAATGGACTGGTTTGACACTGAGCGAAGCCATCAGGGCTGCTGAGGACAGAGAAAGATAGAGTATGCTGGTTAAACGATGAACTGTGGTGCCCCTACGACGTCCGAGTTACGAATTAGGATAGGAATAGGATAGTGCTAAATGAACAAACATTACAATCATCCCTTAGTAATCTAAAATTATTAAAGATATCTTATTATACACACATTCATGCAAGCAATTATCACACTTTATAGTCACCATGCACGAACGAACGAGAGAGAGAGAGAGAGAGAGAGAGAGAGAGAGAGAGAGAGAGAGAGAGAGAGAATTCCAACTGAAAGATCATCTTTAAACAGAAATCGCTGAAAGCATATTTGAGGGCTACATTTCGGGAAATGAGATCATGGTATCGAGAAAATCAGTCTTACTTCTTGGTAGATGATGGTATCACAGAATCTAAGTCTAGGCTGGAGACAATGAAATATGGAATCTTGGCGTCGTTGCCTCGGGAGACAGAGAATGGAAAGGAAGGAGACTATTTATAAGGACGTTCCAAATGATCCTCTCTCAAAAATCGCAAATGTGGAGGAGTACCCCAGTGTGGTTTTGTCTGTGGAGCTGTTGAGTAAATACAAAACGAATTGTCACCTAAACAAAAAGTTGCAATATCATCATCATTAACCTGAACAGGAATGACATAGACAATGATTCAAGATTCAAGATTCAAGATTTAATCCCATTACTCGCCCCTTTTGGGGTGTGGAGGATACAAAAAACATAAGCATAACAATCATAATGCGGTTGTAAAAAAAAATAACAGCAAAATTACTAACATTCCAACTTTGAAATTCACAACAATACTGTAACATTTTGCTAAAATTGTTAATATTATTAGTATACGCCCTTTCCTAATTTTATAAATTTACTAAATTTTAGTAAAACATGTTTTCTTTCCCAAAACAGATGACACAAGTTAAACATTGCCTTGCACGATAAATATTTACTACAAAAAAGCATTTGTCGCAGATGCTTGTGTTTTAGAAACTAAAAAATAACGTGAAATTCATCCCCAAATGAACCCATATTACAGTCCCTACAAAATCTTTCTTTCCTTATTACACCTTCCCTCCTTCCTAATTCTATTTGTAACTTATGATCTGAACAACGAAATTTTACCAAAGTATGAATATAAATATCAGGTAATTGAGATATATAGTTTTCACGACCAAACTGTAGTTTAACACTTTTGTAGAAGAAACATTTGCTGCTTTCGCCAAGAGATTTGATACATGTGTTCAACTCTATTATAGACTTGTCGTAAATAATGGAATGAGCAGACCAACTGCGTAATCTATATACTCAAACTTAATGTAAATATCATCATAATCAACATGACTAATTTCGTTGGAAGTGGATTTAACACAGGATTAAGTTTCTCTTGCGCATTCGATTTATCTCAAAACTTACTTACAAAGTATACACTCTTGGCAGAGATTATGATTATGTTACTTTCACGCCATTGACCAGGTAGGAAATGATCCCCACGGAAATAATAATAATAATAATAATAATAATAATAATAATAATAATAATAATATTAAAATAATAATAATAATAATAATAATAATTATTATTATTATTATTATTATTATTATTATATTTTAAATTTATTTTTGTGGGTGTTGTTATTTTTATAATTATGTTTTTGCATTATTATTATTATTATTATTATTATTATTATTATTATTATTATTATTTTCATAAATTTTAAATGCATCAAGTTCCAGAAGTGTCCTTAACATTTTGGCCAAATGGCGTTCGATAAAAGTCCATGGTTATTCTTGACTCAGGAAAGCAATCTTTAAACGGGAACGTTAAGAAATGTTCAGACAGGATTTAGCTGTGCTTAACTGTGACATTTAATATTGGTACTAACAAGTTAGTTGCTTAAAACATATGTAATAGAGATATTGACACTACTTCAATTTTTACTTCCTTTTGGTGCAGCATCAGTTTTGGTGGTCCTGATTTGGCTCGGAAGAGTCCGCTGGACCTAAAGCAATAACAATATAATGTAATATTATCAGTCTTGGTAGAATGCAACTGGACATTTCATAGCGGAACTTAGTAGTTGGTTGCCGTAAAACAACAAACATAAGTGTTAAAAATATTGACACTACCCCAATTCCTGCTTTCTAAAGCTTAGGCAACCTACTTTATAATGTCATAAAGCCTTTGTTCTCTTTTTTTAAACAACTAAATAATATAGATATTGACACTTCAACAGTTCCCCTTTTCTATGGCGAGGAAACTTATTCTTATCATACAACCCTTGTCTTCTCTAGTTGGGGTCTATGGCAACAAAGACAAAAAAACAGTGTACCAGAATCTCCAGTTTATATTTTCTAGGCATGTGAGGTTCCATTCCTCAAGGCGAAAGCTGGGAAGAAGAACAAGTAAAAATTATGATTGAGATAAATTATACAGACTGCCTGCAGGATTCCAGAATTGTGGGCTATCACCTCTTGCAGCACAAGCGGTAAGTCACTAAATCCCTCCTGTTCACATTCGCGCAACGGCAAAATTCATCATCATAATCAAACTCAGCATTGTGTCTTATCGCGTTAGGTAATCAGAATATTACGTAGAAAGACAGACCACCTACACAGAGAATTCACAGAATTAATATACCTTTTTTTTTCTTTTTTTTTTGATGATGTTTGCTAATTTTAAGTTCTGAGTCGATGCCTACGGCGACAATGGAATTGTGATGGGAAACTGTATCAACAGTCTCTACATTGACAATATCACTTACGTACAATGTCCAAATAGAAGAATGCCATTAAACCTTTAACGAGGAGGTTTAAAAAAAAAACACAGAAAAAATAACAAAAGAACGACAGAAAAAATGTAATGGTATAAAAGTAAAACATAGTCATCACACATTCCAAATAGCTATTTTCTTGCGCCAAGTTAAAATTAAAAGTAAATATTCGCGATAGAAAACGGCATGAGTTAGGTAAATCATTGCGCAAACATCTACAAAGCAAGCAGGAGGTTTCGGGCGACAAAGAGAAAGAAACAATCAAATCGACAAAGAAAGAAGCACAGAAAGATAGAAGACAAAAATGTGGACAACCGACGAAAAATTAAAATCCGATGTCTTCCATGATCCTATCCCGTAACTCGAAGGTCGTTGGGGCACCACGGATGATCGTTTAACGAGCGTACTTCATTTTGCTCCGTTCTCAGAAATCCTCATGGCTCCTAAATATTTGAAGCTATGCACTGTGTTGAGGTATTGGCCTTGGACTTTTATGTCCGTGTTGATGCCATTGGCGTTGTTGGTCATCCTTTTGGTTTTCACTGCATTTATTTCCATTCCACAGGCTCTAGAGTTGGTATCAAGCCTCTGTACCAACTGTTCAAGTTCTTGTTCCTCTCCAGCCAATCCATCAATGCCATCAGCAACACGGAGGTTGGATATTGCTCTACCCCCTATGCTGACTGTGCCTTCGTGATCTGCAAGGGCATCTGACATGATGCGCTCTAGGAAGATGTTAAAGAGTGTTAGAGAGAGTAGGCATCCTTGACGCACACCGATTGTTGTTCTGAACCAGTTTCCAATATGGCGCTGTTGTGGTGGATTGCACTGATAGCTTTGTCATACAGGCTTTGTCATCACTCTTCCCAAAAAGGGTAATCTTCAGGCGTGTGAAAATTACCGCACCATCAATCAGCCTAATCAGCCATCCTAGCAAGGTCTTCCTGAAAATAATACTCAATAGGTTGAAACCCCATGCTGAATAAATCATAGCTGAAGAACAAGTAGGATTCATGACAGGACGAAGTACCACTGAACAGATTTTCAATCTCAGAATAATCTGCGACAAACATCTACCCAACAACTATATCATGTGTTTGTAGACTTCAAGAAAGCGTTTGATCGAGGCTGGCATGGAGCTCTGTGGGCAACCACCAGCCCTAAATTTATTGAAGCCTTCCATGATGATCCGTATAAAACCAGGACAGTAGAGGGCGATCCATAATATATAAATTCACAAGAACATTAACCTTCGAATAAATTTTGCATAAGATTCAAAACACAAAGCATATTGCTACTTTTAGCTTTCGTTAGTAGACTGACCCCTTTCAATAAACTTTAGACTGAGAATATATACTGATTGGTTAACTTTAGCTGCCTGCTAAACCAACACCACCATTCACACAAGGAAACAACAAAACCAACAACGGCGAGACAATATAGAAGACTTGCGAGACAGGGTGAAATGCAGCCACATTAGACGAAATCAATTTGACATTAGCAGCATCAGCAGACGCAGACAAAACAAGCCTGAAATTTAGTACGGAATATAGCGAAAGAAAAAAGTATTTAATAAATTGTATGATGCAATAGATATCTGATTTTTTTTGTTTTAATGTATACTCTCCTCGGGGTAATTTAAAATTCTATTACAGTGTCTTATTTCCGAAATGCAGTGTGTTGAATGAAGTCTCCACTGTGAGCAATTCAGATTCGTTGACACGACTTCACTATTAATAGAAACTGATCTTATACAGCTCTTCTTTATATAACGTCATTTTCATGACGGAAGCAGCTTACGTGTACAACGTTGACTACTACGCTTCTCTACAGTCAATACCACAATTACGGCCAAGGAAAGCTTAGTAATTTGAAATTGAGGGCAATACAGAGCGTTAATATGTGGGGGAGCGGAAACTGGTGGCTACTAATGGATGTCCGACAATTGCTCCCCATTCCACACCCCTCATCAACCTCCTCACCCTCACCCTCTCTCTCTCTCTCTCTCTCTCTCTCTCTCTCTCTCCCCTTAATCATGAATACAATTCATCAACGCTCTTTCCCACAGTTCCTTTGCCGGACGCCGCCATATTGAGCTACTCCCTCTTAACAATCCCAGATGCCCTTGCGGTTTCCGGTCACCACTCGGAATTATGGGACCTGGAAGTGGAGCAGGGTTAAATTGGTGGTAAGGGGAGTTAAGAAGTAGAAGATGAAGCAGAAGAAGAAGAAGGTGGAGGAGGTGGAGAAAAAAATGAAGAGGAGGAGGTGAAGAAGAAGAATGAGAAGAAGAAGAAGAAGAAGAAGAAGAAGAAGAAGAAGAAGAAGAAGAAGACATTCCATAATTGTGAATAGGAGAAGAAAGTTGGTTCTAATAATGACGACCAGATACGATGAAAAAAACAACACTTCAACAAAACAACAATACGATCACATTTATAAAGAAAAGAAGTTTTCCTACCTTATAACAATGACGGTAATCCCAAACTGGTAGTATCCACCTGCAGCAAACACAAACAAGGCATATACAACAAGGGAAGCCCGGTTCCAAAATGTGAGTTTACTAGTAAGACTTATCAATGTCTCATATACCTTAGTCACAGCTATTATATATCACGTAAAGACCTACACAAGACTCGAAATGACATCGCAAGGACTTCAAAAGATCCTGACACTCGTGTCCTTTACGGGTATGAAGCAGATCCAACTAAACACCCGTACCAGCATGTACTGTAAGTCTTAACCCCCCAGTCATGAGTGGCGCTCTTCTTGCGGCTTTCGCAACGCAGTCCGATTTTCGCCCGCCAGAGTGCTTAAAACAAACAAATAAATAAATAAATAAATAAGTAAACAACAACAATAGCATTAACACAAATTTCTTTCACCACATTCTTTCTACATCCCATCCGTCAGCCATGGTCGTTCTCCCCTCGCATCATCATTCACCCTCACCCACTCATTCCGACCCCCTTTAGTTCTCCAACCCTCCCCTTTCTCTCTGGTCTCAAGTCTCCGGAGCTTCGGTAAGCGGGACAATAAATCGAACTCTCTAGTCTGCGGAGGCGAAGACTGGTCGACACCGCTAATCCCAAGATGACTAAGATGGCCGCCAGTCACTTCCGGTGATTAACTGACCACTCACTGGGAGATGGACCAACCAGGGTATCTGGAAACTACACACAGAAGCCTCTGAAGTACTTAAGAAAATGATTACTGGCTGTAATAAAGGGGAGGCAGGACTACTAGAAGATCCCAAGAATCCGAATCAGATTCTGATTGTGTGTTGATCAAGGGAAATAACTAACTTTTTGTGGTGTACTATTTCAAATTTTAACATCTGGCTGAAAAACGGTTAGGAATTGGAACCCATAATTTTACAGATAACTGGCGACAAAGTAGATAGATGTATACACGTTACCAGTTACCAAATAACATCTTTAACCGGAAGAAAGGTTCGCGAGTTATTCGTGTGCAAAGTGGGACCGACTCACAGACGCACTTCTCATGTGGGTATAAGACGATAAATGAACTACCCAATTTGGCTGTAGTACGCCATTTAACAAACTAGATGAGTCCGGGCTACTTGATAAAATTCGTTCAGATCTTTTGAGTCATAATAAAAATAACAATAATACCACCTCGTGACCTCAATGTACAATCCTGCGCATTATGCCACATCATTTCTTCCATCCTCCATATGAACTAACAATCAAAACGAGCAACCAAAGAAAATTAAAATAAAAAACATAAATTGGAATACAAACGAAATAATACTGCCGTCAAAATACCGTTGACACTGCGGACCGCGCGTGTACACCTTTTTCCCCTTTCATCCGTTCATGGAGGAACGTGCACAAAAATGTTACGTCAATAACAATTTTCGGGGCACTGACAGCCACATTTGAATACAAAATTCCATATGCCAGAGTAAATAACTTGCATGCCTAGTGCCGTATTATCAGATCTGCTTGCTTGCAACGTTGCTGATTACTGGCGCTAACTCAATAATCAACCGCCTTCTATACGACGAACTTCGCATAGGAGGGTGTACCCGTAAAGAAAGGGTGGTTTGATTTGTTGAGAAGGAGCATGAGGAAAAAGAGGAGAGAAGGAGGAACAATAAGAAAGAGGATGACGAGGAAGAAGAAGAAGAAGAAGAAGAAGAAGAAGAAGAAGTAGTAGAAGGGAGGCACTGTGGTCTAATGGTAGTGCTTCGGCTTGCGGATCTGAAGGTCCCGGGTTCAAGCCCTGGCCGGGCCATTGTGTTGTGTCCCTGGGAAAGACACTTTACACCTGTTTTCCTACTCCTTCGGATGAGAGTATAAACCGAGGTCTAGTCTGTGTCGCATACATTCCATCATAACGGACTTTAAAGATCCTGACGCTCATATCCTAGACGGGTGAGTGCCGGTAACAAGAACACACCCAGCATGCACCTAGGTCCTTCTCCCCCATCCCTGGCTGCCCAGGATTGTGCTCAGTTGTCCGGGCGTCAGACCATGCGCCCAAAGGCTGCGGGTGGGCGTCTCGGGCGGCTTGAGTTAGATCCTGTATCGGCCAGCGCCTTGAGCAGCTCTTGAGCTGGAAAAGCGCTATATAAGAACGATTAAATAAAATAAATAAAGAAGAAGTAGTAGTAGTAGTAGTAGTAGTAGTAGTAGTAGTAGAATGAACATTGAAGTTTAACGTCTACACCCACCATTGGCGATATGGCAGATGGGGATAATCACCTCAGGGAGTAGGTGGTAGCTAGGGACATAAATCAACACTGAACTATCAGAGCAATCACACTGCTAAGATTGACACAGACAATGGTCACTTTGTATCTTGCCCACCGCGGGATTCGAACCTGGGTTCATCGGTGTGCCAGGCGAACGCTATACCTCTGAGCTACGGCGGTGGGCGAAGAAGAAGAAGAAGAAGAAGAAGAAGAAGAAGAAGAAGAAGAGATGTAATAAAAAATATAGTTTTTATTTTTAATCACTTTTTATCACTTTTTATATAGCGCTTTACCAATTTAAAGCGCTGGCCGATACAGGATCTAACTCAAGCCGCCCGAGACGCCAACCCGCAGCCTTTGGGCGCATGGTCTGATGCCCGGACAACTGAGCACAATCCTGGGCATCCAGGGATGGGTGAGAAGGACCAAGTGCATGCTGGGTGTGTTCTTGTTACCGGCACTCACCCGTCTAGGACATGAGCGTCAGGATCTTTAAAGTCCGATACGATGGAATGTATGCGACACACAGACTAGACCTCGGTTTATACTCTCATCCGAAGGAGTAGGAAAACGGGAGTAAAGTGTCTTTCCCAGGGACACAACACAATGGCCCGGCCAGGGCTCGAACCCGGGACCTTCAGATCCGCAAGCCAAAGCACTGACTACCATTATTTTAAGATGTCAATGCATTTGTGATCAGACGGTCTGATCACAAAATGCATTGACATCTTAAAATAATTTTTCAACGACAACAACAGAATAAATAAAAATAAAGAAGTACATAAATAAATGAATGAATGAATGAATGAATGAATGAATGAATGAATGAAATAATGTGATATTTAAGTTGTTTTGCGAACCCCACATATTATCATTATGAATGAATGGAATATTGATTCCCCTATAGTTCCTATTATACACAACTATTGATGTGTGACAACGAAACGTATTGCCACACGAGAATGATGGGAGCAGAGAAAGGAATAGACGAGAAAGCGGACAGTGGAAAGAAAGAAGAAGAAGAAGAAGACGAGAAAGCGGACAGTGGAAAGGAAGAAGAAGAAGAAGAAGAAGAAGAAGAAGAAGAAGAAGAAGAAGAAGAAGAGAGAGAGAGAGAGAGTGAAAGATAGTGTTTGTGTGTGTGTGAGAGAGAGAGACAGAGACAGAGAGTGAGAGATTAAAGGAGATTGTGCGTGAGGTTGAAGTCGGGGGAGAATGGGAGACAGGGAACCGATTGACAGGGGATCGATCGAATGGGACATGTACTTAAAAAAAAGGCGATTCGTCAAAAAATAAAATGGCGTCAGAAGAGTACACAAAATTCGGGGACGGTACGATATAGATTTAGCCCTGCACAACCTCAGAACATAATTTCCTGTCTGCATCAGCCATCCATTCAAACACTTCAACCCCGCAATCAGCTTTCTGGAGGGTAAATAAAAAAAAAAGGGTGGGGGAGGGGGGGGAGGGGAAACTTGCACAGGCCACGCAATGAAGTTTACCTTTTTATATAAAAGCTCACCAGAAGTCCAACATTCTTGGAAGTGCATCATGAGGAAACCGAGCTACAGTATGCAGTGTTCGAGAACTCTAGAAAGAAATGGAAATAAAAGTTCGTTGACACATATCTCTATTTCTAAACCCCTATTAACACACCCCAAACCCACTCCCCCAAAACTATCCTCTCTGTCTATCACTTTCTCTGTTCCTGTACCTCTGTCTCTGTCTGTCTGTCTTTCTCATGTGCTTGTATATCATTTAACTTTACGTAGATTTGTTGCTATCGTGTACTGCAATCCTCCTTAAGTTATGTCAGGCCATTCCTGCTGCCTTTGGTATACTGTGTACACCCACCACCACCACCACCCTCTCCCCGCCCTCTATAGTCTGGCTATACTGCTAGAAGCCTAGTTGAACATGTTGTTGATTTGTTGTATGTGTAATAAAAGGACCGAGTACCACAGTTCTAAAGTTCCCCTGTCTGTATTTGTGTGAATCTGTGTCTGTGCGTCCGTCTATCTATCTATCTATCTATCTATCTATCTATCTATCTATCTATCTATCTATCTATCTATCTATCTATCTATCTATCTATCTATCTATCTATCTATCTATCTATCTATCTATCTATCTATCTATCTATCTATCTATCTATCTATCTATCTATCTATCTATCTATCTATCTATCTATCTATCTATCTATCTATCTATCTATCTATCTATCTATCTATCTATCTATCTATCTATCTATCTATCTATCTAACAGCTACCAGACAGCACAACACATCATGATCTGACCATTGCAATAAGCACAGCCAGGTATCATCCAACCAATCACAGCCGGGTGTGCTGGGTGTGTGCTGGGTATTTTTGTTTCCTTCTGTGTGTGTCGTTTGGGGTTTGCCTTCTAAGAATGGTCACCCATCCAAGCACTCGCCGATCTTTGCTGCTTTTAACGAAACATTTCTAGACCAGCCTGTTAGTAGCAATAGAGTACTCTGCATGAAACCAAAGAGCGTATTATAGAAAGAGAGGGAACTTGGTCCAGAACCGCGAGACGGAAGATACGAGTTATGCTCCCTTGTCGACATGCTAAAAATGGCTCGTGGCAGAAAGACAAAAGGCGACCGAGTAAAACAGGGCGGTGACTTTTGCACAGCCATCAATTGCCGTAATGCCAGATACAAGAAAAATTGTGATGGCAAGTTCTTTTTCAAGTTTCCAAGAGACAAAGAAAGGTAAATTGCAATCGAAAAACTTCTTTTTTGTGTGTTTATATAGGCCTAAACCAAGACCGCTGAAGTGTTGTTAAAACAATCGGGGAGAGGCTTCAGTGATTCATGTTATATCTATTCTATGTGCTAAAACAAAAACTATTTGCTTGCTGACAGTTTACGTTCAAAAGGTCGCTCACTGTTTACGTTGTTTCTAGGTTGTTTGACTATTATATTTGTGCTTACATTTCAAAAGTAGATGTTGTCAGATTGGCAGTTTGGCTTCGTCAAACTGCTTATGTTAACAAGTTAAATTAGACTAAGTCTGTTTTCTCCTCGTGATCAAATACTGTGCAAGTCTGAAGTCAGGGCCGGACCTGGGAAAAGTCGAAGGGGGGGGGGGGTTACAGATTCAGCGATGGCGCGAAGCGCCGAGCCTTCTAGGGGGGTCCGGGGGCATGCTCCCCCCCCCCCCGGGAAATAGTTTTTTTCAAGGATGCAAAATGGTGCAATCTGGTGCAATCTGAACCTTGAAAAAGCCATTTGTGATGGTCTGGTACTTTGAGCTTTTTTAACATTTGAACTGACAACTCTAGGGTACAAAAATAATCCTCTGCCCCTTCCTTAAAAAACAACAACACACACACAAACATTTATTTATCAGCAGAGATGTTTTGTATACTATTATTATTCACTACTTTTTGTCGATCGGTAACGGTATAAAGCTTTACCTTGTAGTTTATGAACATCACAGCCCTGCTTTCATTTTCAGTCTTGCTGCACTAGGTTCCTCGGCATTAGTACCATTTGTTAATTGTATTTTCCTGCAAAACAGTTCACTGCCTCTTTGAAGTCAATATCAACATCCCTGTGCACTTTCAGGAAAGCAAGTCCATTGAGCCTCTGTTCCCCCATTGTGGAGCGCAGGTAGTTTTTCAGGTTGCGCAAATGGCTGTTTGAACGCTCACAATCGGCAGTAGTGACAGGCAGGGTGCAAAGGTACTTTAGCATGATGAACAGGTTGGGATAAAAATCCCTGTCAGAATGTTTCAGTGCTTCTGATGCCGTGGATGGGATGATAGCTGTCGCATTCTCAGCAGCACTTCGCCATTTGCAAACCCACCGTTGGTATTCTGCATCAAGGGTAGAGTTGTCTGGTAGGCCAGACTCCCACAACATTGCCAGTGTCTTCATCCCTTCTGGAACTTGCATGAAACCATCCTGGTTGTCTATTAAAGTGCTTGGCACCAGACAGAGACCATCAACTGCTAGGTCAGCATTTTTGAACCTCGAGTCCAATTCGGTTGACAGGTGTTCCAAGAAAGGAATGGCAATGCTAATCTTGAAATATTCTTCTGGAGTGCCGCAGGTTGGTTGTCACGGAGAGTCTGTCGGGATGCTTGACGAGGAACAATAACATCAGTTGTCAAAGCATTTGCCATTTTGCTAACTTCACCAAACCAGGCAACGAACGCTGTGTTCATAATTATCAACTTAGCATCTTAATTAATATTTCTAAAAAGTCGTTTTTGAGGGATTAGGGCAGTATCAAGGTGAAGGTGCTGGAAGAGGCTTGCGGCCAGAACAGGAAAATATGGCTGCATTTACTCATTTAGGCTTAGGGGTTGGGTTACTTGGTCGTTTCAACAGGAAAACGCTTTGGACGTTTCAACGGATCCCTTGAAATGGATTTCCGTTGAATTGTCTATAAATAACTCTTTGTACCTTGGACCAAAAGTGACTAAAAACTGCAATGTTTTTAAAACATTTGATTTAAAATTGAAACTCTTAGCATTAAATAAAATCTTTTTTTTTTTTTACTTTGGAGGGGGGGTTCCGGAACCCAGGTAACCCCCTCCCCCCCCCCCTGGATCCGGCCCTGCTGAAGATAACCCCTTACCTAGACACAAAAATGGTCCTTGATCTGTTGTAATCCCTTTTCGTTTGAGTGTAAATGGGAAAAAAAATGTAATGTAGAAACTCAGTCCTTGTTCTGATCTGTGAATTTCTGCGCATTAGATCTATGTTGCGTGGAATGTTGTAGTATAGGTTCTGATTGTTCTGTCTGATTAATTAATTATTTTCCATGAAGTGACTGATGTTATTAAGCCAGTGATGTGGGATGTGAGAGGGTTGGGGGGTAGGGGACACCTGATGTAAATTAAATTCACATTAGTGAAACATTTTGTTATTGTGCTTTATTGTGATTAATTGATTGAATGACAAAAATCTCTCTTCCCCCAACACCTCTCTCTCTCTCTCTCTCTCTCTCTCTCACGATTACGGATTTACACAGTTTCGGATAAATGAAACAGTCTGTCATGCATATTTTAATTTTAAAATATCTGTCGTTGATTAAAAATAATAAATTCCAGGGCAGAAAACGAACCTATGACATACACACATAAGCAGCATAAAATCACATAATAAATGTCAATAAGTAAACATTAAAAAAAAAGACAGCAGTAGCGGAATGTTAATAATAGTGATGGCTAAAAGTTTGGTTTTTGCAAACGTTGCCATAAAAATGTTCTTTTGCAATGGCATAGGCTCAATAAGTTACCACGCACAGATCATTCATATAGCAGATGATGAAATATAGCCAGCCCGAGCAAAGGGAAATAATCCGTGAGAGCGTCTCGCATTCTTGTATAGGACATAATGGAAGTTCCCTCTCTTTCCGTAATAAGCTCTTTGATGAAACCACGTTATCTGTAACAGTATCTATTGAAAGCTGATGAGTTATTACTACGTTATCTATTCCGATGAAGATTTTTTTTAATGTTCAGACAGCAAAGCAATGTCAGTTCAACGGTTCAATGCAACCGGGGCGTGCAGTCGGTAGGGTAACTGAAAATCAATGTCACTATTACGACATGCACACACAGGTTTTCGGGGCAATCGGAGTCTACTCAAAACTAATTCTGTTGGTCTGTCTGTCTGTCTGTCTGTCTCTCTATCTCTCTATGTTTCTTTGAGACGTTCAATGTAAATAATTGCTTCAAATAATTTTTTTTAATCATCATCCTTTTCCAAACCTCATCGGCCTCCTCATCACTGGCACTCGCCAGACACTCAGCACATCAATGAATTGTAGACAATCGTCGGCGAAACGAAGCGTACAAATGAAGTTAGGCGATACACGATAGCATGGCTACAATACAGAGGAAATTAGCGTACGGCTGTCAATACCGCTATTTGCCTACACACACTTTTATAACCTGAATGGAGTAACGAAAATCGTTTCACTGCTTCTGGAATAAGTCTGGGCGGGAATGCAGGACAGTCGAAAGCAGGGATCAGAGAACAGCTCGAGTTTAAGAGAGTCCACCGTTTGCTGGCCTCGTGAGCCTAACGACCATTTTACGTGTTCAAACCTCGTGGCCAAAAAGAATCCCCAGTTCATTTTGCTTGACTCGTGCGTCAAGTGACCGTTGTTTGAACCTCGATGACGCTGGTGACACGAGATTTTTTTTCCCCCCAGGAGTCGACATTATGTAATACCTCTTTAGACTGTAATCCGCCTGTTTTGACTGACCACAACGGCACGTCAAAACCTCCGGCCAGTCAGTTTAAAATTGACTAATTCAGTACTGCACAGGAGGTAGGTTCAAACACACACTCTATACGGTAATCGGAGTTGTTCAGTTATACATGCCATTAGGACAGTGCACAATTTGCAGCAACTTGGCGTCTTGGCTTGGACTTGATCCTAACTTTGACCACAACAATGAGCCGATCTTTAAACTTTAAAGTGTTATTTAACAATGATATGGTTCATGGATTCATAGGTTGTAAACTCAGGGAAATTCTAAGTTATGAAGTTTACCTGCAAGTTAACTTTAGGCGAGTTCCACGATTTGTGTATGCAGACATCAAAACTCAATTAATGGTTCTAAATAAAAAGCAGGTACGCGTATCAAAGTAGTAACAGATTACCTAGAAACCCCCAATCTGATTTTATTTATTTAAAACAAAACAAATTCGGATAAATTTTTTTTCCACTGTATTCTGTAAGAGAAATAGGAGTTAACGTATACAATTTCCTCACTCATCTAACTCGCAGTTATTGATTTAAAATGTGCAGAACCGGGTGGCCATTAGCTCAAAACATGAATAAAGAAATGTCTTATTAGGGAGTGAAGGTAAACTGCAAATACAGAAAAAAAGAGTTTAATTTTGATTCAATTCGTCATTACAGTTTTGCTTTGCCTTGCCTTCATAACACGATCATTACCTATCCTGTCCCGTAACCCGAAGGTCGTAGGGGCACCACAGATGATCGTTTAACCAGCATACTCCATCTTTCTCTGTCCTCAGCAGCCCTGATGGCTTCGCTCAGTGTCAAACCAGTCCATTCTCGAATGTTGTCCTCCCACCTCTTTTTCGGTCTCCCTCTTCTTCTACCTCCTTGCAATGTGCCTTGCAGAATAGTCTTTGCAAGGCCAAAAGACGATCGTTACACGTTAGACGAAAACAAAAGTAGGAAGAATAGGTCATGAGAAATGGTAGAAGAGAAGGAAGAAGATGAAAGTGGTAATATTGGTATTTATTTCTAATAAAGGATAACGACGACAATTAACGAATAAGTATAAAACATTTCACACAGAAAAAGAAGAACGTAATAATGAAGCTGATAACAATGGAAGTCAACAAAAAGAATGAGGACGGGAAAGGGGGGGTAAGGAGGAAGAAGAAGAAGAAGAAGAAGAAGAAGAAGAAGAAGAAGAAGAAGAAGAAGAAGAAGAAGAAGAAGAAGAAGAAGAAGAAGAAGAAGAAGAAGGAGGAGGAGGAGGAGGAGAAGAAGAAGAAGCAGAAGAAAAATCTGCAGTCTTTGGCTGGTCTTTAGAAGTCATCAGTTGGCAACAAGCAATCTGTCTGGTCATCATCAGGGACGTTGTTTTTTCAATCACGCTTTGTCTTAGACACTGATACTGGCAGAAGACGATACCGGGACTATGGAAAACGCACCACAACAAGGAAGAGAACAGAGTTTGGCCATGCCTGTGATGAAAGAAAGGACAAACTGTTTCGAAGACATACCCCCAACTCTACGATAACAAATGAATAGGTTTGTTTCGTTTCACAGACCAAGCGAATTAAGCCAGGCCCTTGCAACTCATGGCCACAACGAATGGTTGCTGGCAGATTCTGAGGACTGTAAAACCCGTTTGTGGAATGAGAAGGAACAGATACTCGACTGCTAACAAAGGAAAGGAGCACTCTTGTGCACAGATTATGTACAGAAAGCGATTCTGCGACGGTGTTAAGAGATCAGCACAATGAACACAACAGACTGGCCATGTAACTGATGACAGACAAACAAATTGCTTCTTAGACATCCTGCAACTGACACCGTGTCTTTAACTTCTCACGTGCAAAAGGGTTTTGTATTACCGTTAGTACGTATCTGGAAATAAATTTGAAATAGTCGGTAATCAGAACGAACCAATTGTCGGGCGATCTGACGGGTTGCACGCTGCATCTCAAGAATCATTGAAAAGATTTTCAGGAACATTAAATAGGTTAGCGGACAGCCGCCCGTGCAAAGGCCATTGTCGCTGTGGTCAACTCGTTGCTAAAAACATTTTGCGCTATACCTCCAGAATGACTTGACCGATTTTGATGATAATTATTTGGAGTATACGTAGTCCGTGGCAATCCGTGATTGGTCAGTCGATCGGTTGGTGGAAACGTCGTCGGTCAGTACTTTACTTTTCAGTTCAAAACACTCTTTTGGACTATCTCAAAGATGACGATTGATTTTGATTATTTTGTTATACAGATATACTTCAAGTATTGCTCAGCCTTTTATGTCATTAATATTTGCGATTGTTTAAAGATCAAGATCGCTCAGTTCCATTAAGATCTAAACCCTTTTGTATTATATTTTAAAATTAACTGAACAGCTTTCACGAACTTACTGTCAGAAGAATGCAGCCTATGGTTATACAAACGGTTATATTGTTAGTGTGATGAAAGACAAATTTATTCTTTTCTCTGGTCTCAGGTACCTTTGCAACCGAGTAATTAAATTAATACATTATGCAACGTAACCATTTTAATTGAAAGGCTTTGGAGCAAAGGTGCTGTTGATTGTTTATCCATTTATCGGCTGTAGAATAATGGCACGCATTGTTAGCAAACTGTCAAATGTTATGATTATGATGAGGTTATGAGATACCCTCATCAAGTTGCCGTAGTAAGAAAGAAAGAGATTTATCTTATATAGCGCACTTACAAGCTCAGAGAGCTTCTCAAGGCGCTGGCCCGTAATATCCAGCAATCACAAAATAGTTTGCTGAGTCCCTATGATTACGAAATATCCAAGATGTCTACCGCGGTAGGCCTTTCTGGCTACGTGTACCGAAAGCGAGAAGTCCAGACGTCGACGCAGAGAAGTCCTAGACATTACACACACTAGAAGTCTCTTACTTGGAAGACGGCGGAATGTTTGTGACAGATAATCTGCAGAGAAGGGCAGCAACAGCAACAGCAGCAGGGTCTCGGTTTCTTGTGCAAGGAAGCTGGCAATGGCATGGGATGCACGTGTGTTGAAAGGGAAGGCAACTGTATGTGACAACTTCACCTTTTGTACCCCCAATGCCTGTTATTCCCGTATAAGCAACAGCTATACCGTAAAGGCGAGGGGTCTTGTTCTAAGGGCTTGTTGTTCTGAGAACTCGGGCATTGAAACCCATTCAATTTAGCCGCGAGGAAGGGGGGGGGAAGAAGGGTGGGAGGAGAGGGTGTATGAAAAGCTTATTCAAAGCAGTTTCGTTCGACAAGCAACGTAATATAGCACAGGTGATGTAGTAATAATTATTTCGCGCAATTTATAACTATGCGGGCAGCGGGACGCGTATCGATTTATAAAACAAAACATTATCGCAGCACTTTAACTTATATTGATATTGATCTTAAGAATAATGTCCTAAGAAGAGGAGAGAACGGTACCGCTCTTCTTCTTCTTCTTCTTCTTCTTCTTCTTCTTCTTCTTCTTCGTCTTCTTCTTCACCCGGTACACATTGGTCGAAGGCTGCGAGAAGCATGCTTTAGGCGATAAAGCATGCTCTCATGCTTCAGAGCACTGCTTCCTATACGCTTCAAACTCAATAGTGACGGAAAAAGCGCAATTTTACTGTATACAGAATGTTGCTCTAGAACATGCCGCTCTTTCCGTCTCAAAAACGCATTTGCCTTGTTGGATTCTTAAATTGTATGAAACCAAGTAAGGACACTATCCGGCGTCAACAAACGGTTCAAAAACATTCTCAAACGGTTCGTAAAAGACAGTTGACCTAGACACAAATACAGTTTGACCTAATTCGTCCCCTAGAGGAGACGAAACTTACTTTTTCTATTTTCACGAGTTCATTGGTCAATGCTCCTAGGGCTTGAAGCCTATAGGAAGCAGTGCTCTGAAGCATGAGAGCATGCTTTATGGCCTGTTGAGGCCACTACTACAGCATGCTTCTAGTAGCCTTCGACCAGTGTGTATCGGGTGTCTTCTTCTTCTTCTTCTTCTCCTCCTCCTCCTCCTTCTTCCCTCCTCCTGCTTTCTTTCTTCTTCTTCTTCTTCTTCTTCTTCTTCTTCTTCTTCTTCTTCTTCTTCTTCTTCTTCTTCTTCTTCTTCTTCTTCTTCTTCTTCTTCTCCATCTTCTTCCCTCTTCCCTCCTTCTCCTCCTTCTTGCTACTTCATCTTCTTGAAAGTCTCTCCCGGCTGTGAATCTCTAATTGTTCTCAGACGGCGTGCATGCTCCCTTTGTTTGGGTTCGCACCAAGTTTCCTTGTCGTAAAGCATAATAATTACCCTGCAACACAAATTGCTGACGACACTGCACCGTACAGACGGCTTGAATTTACGAGTTGTCTTTTTCGCACCTCTCTCCCCCTCTTCGGGCTATTCATGTGAAGCTAGTTTGGACTAACACTGATGGAGATTATTATGTGTGCTGAGACTGACGATTACTCGTCTGAATTCGTGTTGTCGCCGTCGCGCTTTCCTTTGATTAAACGAAGGTGATGGAGGTTGTGAATTACACTTTTTTTTTGGGGGGGGGGGTGGGAGGGGGGAAAGGGGCAAAAGTTTGGAGGTTTATGAAGAAGAAGAAGAAGAAGATAATGATGATGAAGATCAAGAAGATGAAGATGAAGAAGATGAAGATGATGATAATGATGATGATGATGATGATGATGATGATGATGATGATGATGATGATGATGATGATGATGATGATGATGATGAGGTGGTGATGGTGGTGGAGGTGGAGGTGGTGGTGGTGGTGTTATTTTCGGCGGTGGTGATGATGCGAAATTCAAACTAGTTGATAGTACTGCAAAGAATAAGATCAGACAGTCATAAGCAAGATACAACGATGATATCGAAAGTAGGATAGTGACGGTGATGAAGACGACGACAACCAAGATAGTGATGGGTGAAAAGAGTGGGGAAGGAAATCCCACGATGGAAGGATGAAAGAGGTAGCGAGTGTAGAATAATAAAATGTAAAAACAAACAAACAAACAAACATAATATGCACAGAAGCAAAGAACGTGCATCTGGCACCGTACACCTCATTCATTTCACGTCATGTCCACAACACTTTAACTCACTGAGAGCACGTGCACCGTGTTTCTTAACACTGTTTTAACTCAGCGTTTAAAGTTCTTGTTGTTTTTTTAAATCAGATGAGAGCTCGAATTGGAAACCGACTATCTCCTTTTGCACATTGGCTGTCGCAGTCCGATAAGGCCGCAGAGTGTTCACTTTCAGCTGCTAGTGAAAGAGAAAATTAAAGTGGGTTTGATGTGTGCAGGTGAAAGGAACTTAAAGTGAGTGTTTAAAAAAAAAGAAGAAATTTTTCAACTATATGGCGTGTTTATAGAAGCGTTTATTGACAGTATTAAAAAAAAGTTAACTGGAGCAACTGATACCGCCAAGGGCATTAATTCCCTTGGCTATTAATCTACAGCAAACGCCTTAGGTGTTTGGTGGTCACGCTCCGTTGCGTTTGAGATTCGCCTTTCCCCTGAAATCTAATAGAGATAAGCCACGGACACGACGTTTAGATTCAAATTTCGCAAATAGTAAACAAATGAAAGGAATAATTATATAAGCAACATAGTCATCTCTTGGCATGTGGGTCCGGATAGCTCAGTTGATAGAGCGGCTTACTAGAAACCGAAAGGACCCTTGTTCGAAACCCTGATTGGCCAACCTATCCTATCCTATCCTGTCCCATAACGCGGAGGTCGTAGGGGCACCACAGACGATCGTTTAACCAGCATACTCCATCTTTCTCTGTCCTCAGCAGCCCTGATGGCTTCGCTCAGTGTCAAACCAGTCCATTCTCGAATGTTGTCCTCCCACCTCTTTTTCGGTCTCCCTCTTCTTCTACCTCCTTGCGCTGTGCCTTGCAGAATGGTCTTTGCAAGGCCTGATGATCTGGTGACGTGGCCAAACCATCGGAGTTTCCGTTTCTTCACCACTGTGAGCAGGTCATTGTTTTGTCCAATGGCTTGTGTGATGGTCTGTCGGACTTCGTCGTTGGTGAAGTGTTGGGTATAGGAAATGCCCAGAAGTCTTCTAAAGAACTTCATCTCCATGCTTTGTATTCTTCGTTGTAGATCTGCTGTGAGGGTCCATGCTTCGCAAGCATATAGGAAGATGGAGATGACAAGGGAGCGCAGCAGTCTTACTTGGCCAACGCAACCATATTATTTTCCCCTTGCCATCAACTGGTTCGCTGGTGTCAGAATAGTGTGACCAGTAGTCGCCAATACGCTAGGGTGTTGTTGTGTGACTATAATCTACAATTAGCCTAAAGTACACATTGATTTCGTCCTCTTTCTTTCCTCGTGATTTGGATCTAAACCTCAGACTCGTTTTAAGTATCCATGCTGACGTCATCACACGATTTTTCTTTGAGGCGTCTGATGGCGTCTTTTCACATTTTAGCTGATATTGATTTATTGTTGCTTTAGGTCCAGCGGACTCTTCCGAGCCAAATCAGGACCGGACAACCCCCGATCCGCATAAAAGATCTGCTGAAACAACCCCAGTGGGAAAATTGATGGCCCTCCACCGGCCAGTCACTTTACAATAAAGACATCCCACGCGAGGGACGGCTGAGGGTTGACCTCAACTACGCGAACCCCCGGTTACAAAAACAAAATAGAATACAAACATCATTATAAATCATCAACAAAACGCATACATATAAAATGCCTATAGTGCTAAATAGTACAATCATAGGAAGCCCTAGTGACCACCCGGCAGAAAGCGTCCAACACTCCCAAGCTGATCCAACAGACCTCATACACAAACAAGGAGTCTTGTCCAGGAAGAGTTTTCAAGAAAAAAGGTAGGTCATTGATCTAGCGAAGAAGAAGATAGTATAGCAGAGTGAAGGACAGAGCAGGAATAGGAAAGAGTAAATGAGGAAGACAGCGACAGTGGGCATTTAAAGCACTAAATTTCCATAAAGTGGGGATACTATTTATACTGAAAACCCCCGGCACTCCAACGGGGGTACTGTTGCCGCAGTGAATCTGTCTTGCCTATAAAGGAAAGATAGGTTTTCAACTGTGGCTTTCACTTTTCCCTTTATAGGTTTGAACAATCTACAGTGGCAAGATTGCTCATGACCCCAAGGGGTATTTTAGCTGATAAGGCCAGCTACGACAAAAGAAAGACATCTGGACTGTTACGATTCCGATTGCATTTTGCTCAAGTCTGGAGCTAGTTTGTTTGGAATCTCTCTCTCTCTCTCTCTCTCTCTCTCTCTCTCTCTCTCTCTCTCTCTCTCTCTCTCTCTCTCCCCCCCTCTCACACAAAGACATTTACTTTGATGCACATGGTACTGTTTTCACTTTAACCCAACCCTGTCAACTAAAACTGCATCTGTTTTTCTAGTTCGTCGTGCAAAACACACACACACACACACACACACACACACAAAACCAACGCTGACATAGATCATAAGTGCCTGCAGCGCAGGTAAGTAAACAGTTGATAACGCCAACGACGTACGATAGAAGCACTATCAGCAGCAGCCTGAGCCCCTATTCCAAGACAAAAGCTTACGTAACGATGCACAGACGCCAGTCTCCCAGAGCCGGCGACTCCAAACAAATGGAGAAAGGCCCGACAGCCAAGACAAGCTTACCACGCAGGGCGAGAAGCGCGGAGTATGCGTCTTGAAAGCAAGGGACTATGAGGCAACTTCCTTTTCCTTGGCGTCAAGACTAGGTCTTAGTAAATTAAGCGAAAGCTAGGTGCGTGCATGTAAACTGTTACGGACTTTTTGCGGCGGGACAGAGGGGTTGGGGGAGGGGTGGAAGGAAACAACAACAAACAAACAAAACCATAAAATATGGTGTCTTTACCACTCCCGCCCCCCCCCCCCCCACACACACACACCAATCTCAACCCCTTCCGCTGGGACCAGTTCGTAAAAAAAGAGAAACAAGTCGAGATGAAATAGACCCCCCCTGCTCCTCAACCCCCCACCACTTCACTCTCCTGCCTAGTCTTTGATTTGAGAGAGAGGTGTTTTTTTTTTTTTTGCCCACTCCTCCCTCCCCCATTTCCTAGCCTTTGCTGCTGAATAATATAATTAAAGGAGTTTATTATTTAAAAGAGCATTCGTTTAGTATTGAAGAAAAGCTCAGCGTTGTCTTTTGCGACTGAAGGCGACGGATGACGACTCCATAAGAATGTATTCAATCATTTGTCTCGCGTACATGTATACACGTGCTATCTGTCATGACTGCACAGACTTGTCTGTAGAACTTTGGGAAAGCATGTACGCTTCTCTGCAACCTAGAGCTTAGTTTGCAAGAACAAGGGAAGAGATGCGTTGAGTGTAAGTTTGGGTTTTCGGACCTGTGTTGCGAGCGTTGCATTGAATGAGTGTTACAAGCGGTGCTTTAGGTTGCGCTCTGTATATAAGCACGCGGCACATGGATTTCTATTTGAAGGGGGCCGGGTAGCTCAGTTGGTAAGAGCGTCTTGCTAGTAACCGAAAGGTCGCTGGTTCGAATCCCGGATTGGTCAACGTGTGATCATATTATTTTCCCCTTTACCAACAACTGGCCCGCTGGTGTCAGTATAAATCGGTCCAGTAGTCACCTATATGCGAAAGTGTCGTGTGACTATAATCTACAAACAACAACAATTTCTATTTGCACCTTACTTTCTCCTCCCGGCCCTTCACCACCTTTCGTCCCGCTACATCAACATCCCCCTTCTCCTTTTTCATCCCAGCTTAAACACCATCACCACTACCCTCCCTCTCTCCCCTTCTCCCACCTCCTTCTTCTCTCTCTCTCTCTCTCTCTCTCTCTCTCTCTCTCTCTCTCTCTCTCTCTCTCTCTCTCTCTCTCTCTCTTTCTCTCTCTCTCTCTCTCTCTCTCTCTCTCTCTCTCTCTCTCTTTCTGTCTCTCACTTGGATTTATTTTCTGTTGTTCTGTCACTTACGTTACGTTCATGACCTTAATGATCTAGGCGGTGTAGCCTTGTCTTTGCGCTGTTGATGCTTATTGTGTCTCCTTGCTACCTTGGTCTTATCCGTTTTGTTATTGCTGGGATATTGTGTTGCTTACTTTTCAGTCTGAATGTCTGCCATCCATGATGTTTTGTCTTTTTGTTCTAAAAAGAAAAAAAAAAGGTAAAGTCCCATAGCCTTGTGGCCGTAGGGGAGGGGGATGTTGGAGATCACACTTATCTTGGGCCAGCGTAATGAGGGTGATACCCATCTCTCTCCCTCGCTGCTTTACCTTCCCCACCCTTAAGAGAGTAGGTACTCAGTCACAGTTGAGAACTGGGGGCGTTGTTATTTGTCGCTTCACTTTTTGCGGTCACCCATCCAAGTGCTAACCGCACTGGACGGTGCTTAACTTGCGACACTGTAGCGAGTGCTCCAACCACTGCGCTATCCGACACCCACTTTTTTTTTTCTACATTGGCTTAAATCTCCTCGTTATTTTGTGTTTCTATTCCCTTTCATACTCATAAAATATCTCTCTCTCTCTGTCTCTCTCTGTCTCTCTGTCTCTCTCTCTCTCTCTCTCTCTCTCTCTCTCTCTCTCTCTCTCTCCCTCTCTCCCTCTCTCTCTCTCCCCCCTCGAATGGAAGAATAGGCTTTTTCATTAGTGTACAATCTTAATACCTAATTTATAAAAAAAAATAATTTCTAATATCACCTATATACATGTGAACATATATTACATGATTAACAAGGTTGATTGATGGTCATACTTCAATGTCCTCACAGCCTTCTCCACAAAACAGTTTAAGCTTATTGAATCATACATACAAATAATACAAGCAAGAATGTGTCCCAATCAACGCTGAAGATAATAGCAATAGCATTAATGTCCATTGTCATTCCAGTCAAATGTTATTAAAACGTCGCTTATTTTCAAATCCTTTCATTGGTCCTGTAGATCTATGTCCTTTCCCGTTTGTAAAAAAAATCAGTTACATTACATGATTATTGCTTTAGGTCCAGCGGACTCTTCCGAGCCAAAATCAGGACCGGACAACCCCCCGATCCGCATAAAAGATCTGCTGAAACAACCCTAGTGGTAATACTGAATGCTCTCCACCAGCCAGTCACTTTACAATAAAGACATCCCACGCAAGGGGCGCTGAGGCTATACTATAATTTTTCGAACCCCCGTTTACAAAAACAAAATAGAATACAAACATCATTATACAATATCAACAAAGCACATACATATAAAATGCCTACATTGCTAAATAATAACATCATAGGAAGCCCTAGTGACCACCTGGCAGAAAGCGTCCAATATTCCCAAGCTGATCCAACAGATCTCACACACAAATAAGGAGTCTTGTCCCGGAAGAGTTTTCAAGAAAAAAGCTAGGTGATTGGTCTAGCGAAGAAGAAGATAGTATAGCAGATTGATAGAACATAATTATAATTTTAATAAAGAGTCATTTAAATATGGATCTATAGGAAAGTATGCATCGTACAATCAAGAATTGCCATTCTGCCTAAGGCTACAAACAGTAGAAAGATCATTAGACGCTATGTCGTCGTCGTTGTCGTCGGCTTGAACTGGGCAGCCACAATCAGTACGATGATTCATTGGCTACCGCAGGTTGTCACTTCGGGATTTGCTGTCTTTTCCGTCTTCTTCCTCTAATCACAAATCACACAATCTATCGGCATTTCCTTTCTAACCCTACCTTTTCAGTCCTGCTTGTTTCCTTTTCAGACCTCTTTTCATTGAAAAGTACCCTACCTTTTCCAACTCCTTTTTTTCCGCCTGAAGAGCTAAGGTGTTTGGGCCCACTCTTTATGTCCCAGGAGGGGGGGTATTCAGTACTAACAATAGGCCTCCTCCAAGCTCGACGTTACAAGAGAATGGCATGTCTACAGGGATATGGCTCACAAAAACCACACTGTGAAAGAACTAACAAGTGATAATTAGCCTGCCTATTATGACTGAACATAGAGATACGAAAAAGAACCTAAACAAAATGCAAACAAAACAGACCCTAGCGTGCTCCACAGGCAATAAGCACTATCAAAGGCCATCACAAAGCTTAACAGATTTTCCTTCTTGTAAAACCTCAATTTAAAGATACTTTTTTAAAAATCCTATAACCAATTGTATAACCTCTCTGCGGAAAATGAAAGAACCACTTACACAAAACAGGTATTCTTAAAGATGATGTGTCTTTGACTCCTTAGTAACAACACCCTCCCTTCCCTAACCCCATGTCCATTACCGACCTCCGTAATATGTAGCCTACTTCGTAACATGTAGTAGAGAAGGACAGAAAGAAAACAAATCGTAAAACTGACTTCGTAATACGGGATAGAAAATATGACTACTTGACATAGAACAATGATCCTTCACAGAGCAAAAAGCCCTTAGTAACAAAACTCCCGTAAAACGAGCTTCGTAGCATGTAGAGCAGAACAAGATAGCTGACAGGGCGGACTGTAAAATTAACTTCGTAATGCGGTGGTTAAAAAACCCCACACAAAACTGTCACAAAACAGTATCTACAGAGAGTCCAAGTCAGTGTAAAACGAAGTCCAATAGTGTAGAACGAAGTCTATAAGTGTAAAACGAAGTCCATAAGTGTAAAACAAAGTCTATAAGTGTAAAACGAAGTCTATAAGTGTAAAACGAAGTCCATAAGTGTAAAACAAAGTCTATAAGTGTAAAACGAAGTCTATAAGTCTAAAACGAAGTCTATTAGTTCGCCAGACAAGGTATAGGTGTTGGACCGATTAAAGTATCAAAGTACCGCTTTCTTACGCAAAACACTAAGCCACAGAGACCTCATCAGTGTACAATAGTCTATTATTTTTTCCATGAACACAAGGCATTCATGAGGCGCTACTTCGTACAAGTTTTGGTTTTTGGAAAGCTGTTGTGCTGCTGCAGAAAATCTTCATCTTTACACTACAGGTGCTCTGCCCAAGGCCTTATTAATGGTTGGGATCTATCGAGTGAGGTTTAAACACCAGCCAATGTTCTCCGGCCTCATAGGTAGGTAGGTAAAGGTAAAGGTAGTCCCATAGCCTTGTGGCCGTAGGGGAGCGTGATGTTGGATATCACACTTATCTTGGGCCAGCGTAATGAGGGTGATGCCCATCTCTCTCCCTCGCTGCTTTACCTTCTCCACCCGTAAGACAGTAGGTACTCAGTCACAGTTGAGTCAACTGGGGGCTTTGTATTTGTCGCTTCACGTTTTGCGGTCACTCATCCAAGTGCTAACCGCACTGGACGGTGCTTAACTTGCGAAACAGTAGCGAGTGCTCCAACCACTGCGCTATCCAAAACCCCTCCGGCCTCATACATGTTTCCAATATGTACCTCTTCTTTTTTTTAAATAAGAAGGGTGGTTGTGGGCTAAGATCATAGTCAGTGAGCATACTCGACTTGTAACCTGAGCGACTCTTTGAGCTGTTAAGTGCGGTATATCAGAACTATGACATATTTATTTATTAATCCGTGCGCATTTCTCGTTCTGTTTGGTCCTTTTCCTTGCACGGCTGCCAGCGTGGAGGTTTGGGGTAACAAATTATCATCATCATCATCATCATCATCATCATCATCATCATCATCATCATCATCATCATCATCATCATCATCATCATCATCATCATCATCAACATCATCATCATCATCATCATCATCACCATGTGAACCTGAATACTTTATCCATAGATTTTCCCGAAATCACAAGAAATGGGTTTCACCCTACTGAGGTGTGTATATAAAACCTGTGATTTCACCTCCTGTTTCGTATGATAAACATCCTATACAGTCAACCTGTAGAGACAAGTTTTCCATCACAATTAGGCATCGGTGCTAAGCGCATTCAACCACGAACATGAAAAACCTTCACTACTACCAGTTTAAGTAACAAGAGGAAAGTAGATGATGATTCATTACGAGCTTTGCCATGTAAAACCAACACCGAGTCTATCATCACCATGTTACAGTTCACTAAACGAGGGTCTAAGGTACTGTGCTGTGACTCATAGGAAATAGTAGACTAGCATTGTAAAGCTACCGACTGAGAGGGACCTTGCAATAAAAAGTAAAGAGAAACTACAGAAATTACAGACCACGACATAAGGGTACACACATCTTGGGGAAATCGCCACAAAAGAGTGTACAGGTTTTGTGGAATATTAAAAGGATAGGATACTTTTTAGCAGCTTGGATAAAAAAAATTAATTTAAATATACGGCGTACTCGGTCTTTGAATTTTTGTTCAATGTATTGTTTTAACAACGGCACATAATTACCAGAACAGCGAGAAGACTTGAATAGACCTATATGCGATATCCTGACAATGTTGACTCATATGTTAAATATTTGTGTGTTGGTTACTCAGATTCTTGCTTTCTTTCCTATTATTTTCAGTTCACTTTTACTCTCTTGTAATTTTCTTCGTTCTTTTTGTTTTGCATTGTGTTATTTTGTTTTCTTCTTCAGTGACATTTGAGGTTTTTGAATTCTTTGACTCCACAAAGGAAGTCATAAAAAAACGAAGAAAACATCATTATGTAACCTATTTAAGTTTGGTACTTTTCTTCCTTCTTTGTAGTTTGGTTCTTTCTTTTATTGTGTTCTTTCTTCCTCCTCCTCATTTTTCTTCTTGTTGTTTTTGCTGCCGTCGTCGTCGTCGTTGTTGTTGTTGTTGTTGTTGTTCTTCTTCTTCTTCTTCTTCTCCTTCTTCTTCTTCTTCTTCTTCTTCTTCTTCTTCTTCTTCTTCTTCTTCTTCTTCTTCTCCTTCTTCTTCTTCTTCTTCTTCTTCTTCTTCTATCATTACCTGGTTTTAACCAAAGGGGTATTATGTGTTTCGAGGAGAAACATCAAAGACGGGCTCAAAACAATGTTTACAGTGGGAGCTACGTCACTACAAAGGGCGGTAACTAGCAACAATCATTACAGGCTTGTTTCCCTTCTTTTTGTAGTTTACATACTCTCCGCTTTTGCATCCCCATCAATCTGCTGTAAGCACCCGGTACCTATGCATCATGAATGGGACTGACTACCCGAGAAGTTAACCCACCCGGAAAGAAGGAAGAAAAAGAAAGAGAAGGACCTTAACCGGGGACCAGTTATGATCCTCGGGGGAGACAAATTATACCAGTGCTTTTTACCTCTTTTGTAGTGCAAGCAGAACCTCCAGCTTTTTTTTACTCCGATGAAAAGTCGGGATTGAAAGTCTCTTGTCAGAACAGAGGTGGGAAGGTGAACAGAGAGAGAGAGGGAGAGAGAATGGGGGGGGAAGAGAGGGAAAGCGGGAGTGAGAAAGAGAGAGAGAGAGAGAAGATAGAAAAGATAAGATAATGATTTAATTTTGCAATGGTAAAAGTGTAATCGCTGGGTGCGCTTTTCTTTACACCTACCCCCTGGGGCTTGAACAATCACTATTAAATTCAAGAAATTGACTTTATAACATTAACATAATGGACTAATAACAAATAAACAAGGTCATCAAATATCATCAGAGAGAGAGAGAGAGAGAGAGAGAGAGAGAGAGAGAGAGAGACAGAGAGAGAGAGAGAGAGAGAGACAGAGAGAGAGAGAGAGAGAGAGAGAGAGAGAGAGAGAGGGAGAGAGGAAGTAGTTGGTGGGAGTGTATGCGCGTGTATGCCCGTCTGTGTCTCTGTGTGAAATCGCGTGTAGTTTAATCTAAAATATAGTTTTCGGTATTGCGGTTGCCACCAGTTTCCAAGTGTTACTCAAAGTGCCGGCAACACGATTTCCAGCGCGCGGACACCATAGTTTCCTGCCTGATGTTAGGGTCGACCCTACGCCGTCTAAGAAGCGCACTCCATGCAAACTTGTGCACCCTGCATACCACTACGGACCCATGTGCCATCAGTCGATGTCGGAAACATAGGAACAGTGCAATAAAAGAGCGTACGGTCTTGGTGCAAAACTCCGTCTTCCTGTCTCTGTCTTTCTAACTCTCTTTTTCCTTCTCGGCCCTTCTCTCCATATTACAACATGCATCAACAACAATCCTTCCAGCGCACTAAATGACACTGTCACAGCAACAGCATTCGTTTTGGAATTTCCCCCTATGGAAACCCACACCTAAACAAATGCACCTTTCTAAAGTTAGTTAGATAGTCATTGCTTTTAGGGTGTACCCTACTAAAATGCTGCTCAGTTGCGCCTGACCTGAAATAAACACTTTAAGCGCAATCAAGTCTTACATTCTTGTTATAGTAGAATGGGATCAAGCAGGTGGCATTTAAACACCTCCGCTGGACCTAAAGCAATAACCATGTAATGTAATGTAATTTAAACACCAGTTGTTTTCCTTTGACATTTTAACAACAAAAATATTTATCTTACATTTTTTAACTGAAATACCTCTCTCTACATTAACATGAAGAACTCTATGCTCAACAGTACAATTTATTCCATACCAGCATACCTGAACTCAAATGTATACGTTAAAGGTAATTGATAACCAAAACAATAAAAAATAGTACGCAACAACAAAAACAAAAAACAATGCTAATAAAAAATGTTCATTTTATCTTCCGGCACACGTTTGGTCCTATAAAGTACACTTAATGCAAAACATATATATTACACTCTTCAAAGAAGAAAGGGCAGGGTTGTCACACAAAGATACTTTTTACTGCCTTGAGGCGCATTGCTACCCTGCACTTACCACCCCGGGATGGTGGGGGTTGACACTGCACAGAACCTGCAGTGAACGTGGAGGGAAGCAAAAGGATAAAGGGGGGGGGGGCACGAAGGAAGGAGACTAACATTTTATCGCCCCGAGTATCAAAAAAAGAACCAAACTCCCCCCGGTGTCTGAAATCTGTAGACGAGTGAATCATCAAGATGTGTAATCCGCCTTCAAAAAGGAGAGGCGTTTTGGAAGCTTTGTAACAAGGCTGTTTACTTGACACCCAGAGGGACATTTAGGTCTACTTTCGTTCAGTGTGATATCTGTAGTAATTGTAGGCTTGGCCTGGTCGGGCCTAAAAAAGACTTGTCCCCAACGCTACAATTTTGGATGCACGCTAACTACTAATTAACGACATCTATCTGTAGTTCTTGACAACGAGTAACTCACCAAGTTCATAATAATACTATAAAGTTCAAGAAGAAAAATAAATGAAGAAAAATATATAGAGGCATCCAAAGTGAGGGAAAAAAAGAGGGAGGGGGTGACGGGGACGTGAAAGGAGGGATGGGGGGGGGGGGGAATCGGGAAAGGTGACGTTTGAGAAATACAAACAGAAAATATGCGAGGGGCTTTTATGAATGGTTTCCTTTTATTGTTCCTTGTCATTGTTATGCGTACCAGGTTGTAAGAGAGAGAGAAAGAGAGAGAGAGAGAGGGAGAGCGAGAAAGAGAGAGAGAAAGAGACAGAGAAAGAGAGAGAGAGAGAGAGAGAGAGAGAAAGAGAGACAGCGAGAAAGAGAGAGAAAGAGAAAGAATGAATGAATGAATTTTAAAACGTAGTATAGAAGAGGAAATCCAGAAGTCGAAATAGAAAAAAAAATAGCAAAGGAAAAGTTGATAAAAGGTCAAGAGATTATAAAACCAGATTCCTGCGTGTTGTACAACAAGAATAGACAAACACAACAACATTGAGTGCATTCTGGGAAAGCCTGATTCGTGCCACATACGCGTGGAGCGAAATGGGGGATGACTTCAGAGTTCACCGATATATAACGATAGTCACAGAAGAGTGCGATGCCATCTTTAGATAAAACAGCTATCAAAAGAATTTAAGCCCGTCTTGTGTGTGTACAAAAACAAATAGGTTTTAGTGAGTGACACAAAAAAGGGGGTTGGCACGCTTTGAAGAATTTACAAAGCGATAGGCAAGACGAGAGAGAGAGCAGGAAGAGAGAGAGGAAGGTATGGAGAGAGAGAGAGAGAGAGAGAGAGAGAGAGAGAGGGAGGGAGAGAGAGAATGATTTATTGCCTCAAGTTTTACATATGGAAATTTGATACAGAGACAGAGAGGAGACCGACAGAGACAGAAAGAGACAAAGACAGATACTCTAGATACTGCGTGACATCGAGATAGTTGTAAAAACATAATACATCTGTTGAGATGGCATAAAGACGATAGTCCTTGGAACGCTTCAGAGAGAGAGAGAGAAAGAGAGAGAGAGAGAGAGAGAGAGAGAGAGAGAGAGAGAGAGAGTACGAATCTTTTATTCCAGAAGTTTTGAGGGCTTTGCCCCTTTGGTTGGGGTGTGAACAAGAGTAACAAAACAACACACATTGAATACATCGTAACATACATGTAAATACAAATCAGGTTATGATGCTGTTTGTTCCCGACGTTTCGTGGCTTTATATAAATAAATGCATAGTTTTCTAACCATTAAGACCCTGAAGACCAACGTCCGTCATGAAATTCGGAGAATCCCACTTGAGATGTGTAGCAATATCATCACAAACTTCAATGTGCGTGTTGCAACTGTAATCCAGAGAAGAGGAGCGTGGATTGAGCATACCATCAATTATTAAACTGTGTACAGAACGAGTGAAAAAAAAGGGAAACCTTTGCTATCAAATGATAATGTTGAGCTTCCGTGACATTTCTGTGAAAAAATTTTCGAAAACGTTTTCACTGTAAAAACTTATGTACAATTAAAAAGTGGTAATATTTAATTGGCCCGCCCTGTATATAGTTTTAACTAATTTGCTAAAAACAAAATGTTGTCGTTTTCTGCGTTTTTGAATGCACGTTTCTACAGCTAAGCGACTAAATCTATGTAGTAATTAAAGTAATAACAGTAGTTCTCATCTCTCTCTCTCCTCTTTCTCTCTCTCCACTCCATCCCTCTCTCTCTCTCTCTCTCTCTCTCTCTCTCTCTCTCTCTCTCTCTCTCTCTCTCTCTCTCTCTCTATATATATATATATATATATATATATATATATATATATATATATATATATATATATATATATATACATACATACATACACACATACATACCAAGTGATCGTCCGATATCAAAGCACCATGTTAGTGAAAGATGTTCGTCGATGATGCTCCCGGTTGAACATCGCTGTTGCGGGGCTTTTCAATACATGAGCGTTGACAGGTGTATATGGGTCTTTATACTCAGGATCAAATATCGGATGCCCTTTCAATGAAGGCACAGGTAACCTTTGGCTCTTAACGATCGTCTGGTAAGCAACCTCTTATAACGAATCTGGTTTTTAAAACGACAATACAATAGGTCTGCGAAACATTTCACAATACCGATGATGAAAGAAAGAGAGAGAGAGAGAGAGAGAGAGAGAGAGAGAGGGAGAGAGAGAGAGAGAGGGAGAGAGAAAGAGAGAGAGAGAGAAACAGAGAGACAGCCAGCCAGCCAGCCAGCCAGAGAGAGAGAGAGAGAGAGAGAGAGAGAGAGAGAGAGAGAGGGAGGGATGGAGGGACAGAGAAATAGAGTGAGTGAGAGAGAGAGAGAGAGAGAGAGAGAGAGAGAGAGAGAGAGAGAGAGAGAGAGAGAGAGAGATTAAAACTACTGTTATTACTCTACATACAATTAGTCGCTTAGCTGAAGAAACGTGCATTCAAAAACGCAGAAAACGACATTTTGCTTTTAGCAAATTATTTAAAACAATGCACGAGCCAGCAAGAATGTCTATCAAAATTGAAGGAAAACGTGAAAGCAGGCCATTAAGCTACACTGACAATTTACTGGAACTATACTGAATTTCCAACAACCGCCCCACCTGCTTGCGCCCCGCCTTTTTCGCTCTGGAACCAATCATTTTGCAGATAATGGGCAACACATAATAATAATAATAATAATAATAATAATAATAATAATAATAATAATAATAATAATAATAATAATAATAATAATAATAATAATAATGTGCCTGATCTTATTAAATAATAATTCAAAGCGCGCGCGTACACACACGCGCACGCACAGATCATAATTGTGAAGGGAAACAAAATGTGTGACGTGAGCTGGGAAGGTCGAAGGAACATGAGCTGTTAGGTTACAGAGTTAGGTATACATAGTTAGGTGTACAGAGTTAGGTGTACATAGTTATACAGAGTTAAGTTTACATAGTTGTACAGTTAGGTGTACAGAGTTAGGTATATATAGTTAGATGTACAGAGTTAGGTATACATAGCAAGGTGTACAGAGTTAGGTGTACATAGTTAGGTGTACAGACCGAGTTAGGTGTACATAGTTAGGTGTACTTAGGTATACAGCGTTAGGTGTACAGAGTTAGGTACATGTATACCTAGGTGTACAGAGTCAGGTATATATAGTTAGGTGTACAGACAGGTATACATAGGTGTACAGAGTTAGGTGTACATAGGTGTACATAGTTAGGTGGATGTGAGATACAGGAACAACCCAGAACACAAATAATAGATCTCATCAATTGCCTCTAACCTTTGAGTGTTTATAAAAGAATGCATCAAAATATTAGTGTAATCAAAAGTAAACAAAGCATCAGAACTAACAAACATACGATGATTATTTTAAAGAAATAATCAAAACATCTGACACTGGCTATGAGGCCATTTTGTGTAATTACTGCAAGAAGATGTGTATGTTTTGTACTTTTACATATCGCGCAAAGCGCAATAAAGAACAAGCATTACATTTAGCAGGATAACATTTATTTTGCACATTATGTTTTAAACCACTCTGTCTCTCCCACCTTTTTATCCTGCAGGGGACACTGTCACATACACTAACTTTTCACATTCTTTATGTAATTTGATCACCCCCGTTGGGGTGCCGGGGGTTTCAGTATAAATAGTATCCCCACTTTCTGGAAATTTAGTGCTTTAAATTCCCACTGTCGCTGTCTTCCTCATTTACTCTTTCCCATTCCTGCTCTGTCCTATCACTCTGCTATACTATCTTCTTCTTCGCTAGATCAATGACCTACCCTTTTTCTTGAAAACTCTTCCTGGACAAGATTCCTTGTTTGTGTATGAGGTCTGTTGGATCAGCTTGGGAGTGTTGGACGCTTTCTGCCGAGTGGTCACTAGGGCTTCCTATGATGTTATTATTTAGCAATATAGGCATTTTATATGTATATGTTTTGTTGATAATTTATCATGATGTTTGTATTCTATTTTGTTTTTGTAACCGGGGGTTCGAGTAGTTGGGGTAAAGCCTCAGCCGTCCCCTGCGTGGGATGTCTTTATTGTAAAGTGACTGGCCGGTGGAGGGCATTCAATTTTCCCACTAGGGTTGTTTCGGCAGATCTTTTATGCGGATTGGGGGTTGTCCGGTCCTGATTTGGCTCGGAAGAGTCCGCTGGACCTAAAGCAACAATCAATTAATCAATCAATCAATCCTACCATACACAACTCAACAAGCACTGCCAAAATTAGTTGAATTAGGCTATGATCGTAATCATTTGCATCTTTACTGTTGCGCTTCTTTCTCTTAAACTTTTTCATGCCAGTGGCCAAATAATTGACGAACACCGGTGCTCCTTGTGGTTTCGCGGATTCCATATGCCACTGTATTTCGTATCCACCACTGTGACCAATAATCCAAAATCATTTCTGCACGATGTGCAGTTACGCGTCGTGAAGGCTATTTCTTGAGTCAACAATTCCTGTAAAACGTTGGGTATAGTCCTTTTTGAATGTCTACCCTGCTTCTTTGCAGTATCTTTCAACTCATTTTCGACGTTTTCGTTTCGGTTTCGCTTCATGGGCACATTTTCTTGACGCTACTTTTCCCTAGTCAAAAAAAAAAAAATGACGCGAACCAAATCTCGCGCACCAAATTATTTTGTTCAAGCATGCACACTAAGAACAGTTAGCGAGGGAAATACTGGATCGGACACGTAATGCGTTTAATTTTTTTTAAACTAAAAGCCGTATTTCGTAACACCAAAAATGCGTATTTTGAGCGGACAAATTGTATTGGCGTATTTTAGACTGAAAATGCGTACAAATACGCGCTAAGGCGTGAGGTATGCACCTCTTAACATCCGGTAAGTCATTTCCGGGTTCACTTCCGATTACTTGTAGCTTATATATACACTGGCTGACTGGCTGACCAACTGACTTCAAAACACGACAGCTACATAATCTGAAATTGTCCACTTACAACGACTAAATAATGAGAGAGAGAGAGAGACAGACAGACAGACAGACAGAGACAGAAACAGAATGACAGATACAGACAAAGAATGCATGTTTATATGTGACAAATGTACACAAATTAATAAGGGCTGATGAATAATAATTATTACTAATTAACAAACCAATGAATATCACCGTAGCTTATCTGCAAGTAACAAATACTCCTCATCCCATGTCAAGCTGTTAATTAATAAAGGGCAGAATCAGTGTGTATAATTTTCACCTGCGATGGCTATGTCACGTACGCGATTGTGAGTCACGCCCATGCGAAAAACAAAACGTGTTTCTATGGTCTCTGAAACAAAGACGCTCCGCAGTGTTGTGCGTAACACAAAGGATCCATAACACAAAGAATCGTTGGTTTCTCAAATACCAAAACAAAACAAAAATTTTGAAAATAATCCAATGCCAATCTTTTGGTTAAAGCGCATTTCAATAGAAAGGGCTAACGAGAGTACGAACTTTAATAATATTAGGACGATCAACTAGCTTTGTGTTGTGATGGCAAAGAGGCAGAAGAAGGAGAAATAAAAAGAAGAAGAGAAAGAAGAAGAAGAAGAAGAAGAAGAAGGTGGAGGATGATGTACAGGAGGAGGAAGAAGAAAAGAAAAGACGGTTGTGTGGTGTATGAAGAAGACATTTAGCTAGTCCGTGTTTGATGATACAGAGGCAGAGGCAGAGGAAGAAAAAGAAAGAAGAGAAGAAAAATGAATTGACTGCAGCTTCGTTTGATCATGATGGTGAGAGAAGGGCTGTGAAAAAATGTTATTGACAAAGCTGCGTGAACAAACATCCCCTTGAATTAACATTAGCACGTCTTAAAACTGTTTACTTCATTCTTTAATCATCATCATCATCATCATCATCATCATCATCATCATCATCATCATCATCATCATCATCATCATCATCATCATCATCATCATCATCATCATCATCATCATCATCATCGAAAGCAGCAGCAGCAGCAGCATTATCATCATCATCATCATCATCATCATCATCATCAGAAGAAGAAGAAGAAGAAGAAGAACAGCAACAACAAGTACCACAAAAACAAGAGAGAGCGAGAGAGAGAGAGAAAGGGGGGGGGGATGGAAGAGGGGGGGAGAATAGACAGACAGACAGAGATCAGAATGCAGACCTAGTGTATGATCAAGACAAAAAGGTCAATGGGCGGGGGATATGGTTAAGTGAAAAGGAGGAGGGATAACCGGTACTGGTTCAAATCCCTGGGTGACAACAGCTGCGGCAGCGGACCAACCGCAGAGCTCCGTTTCCAAAAGCCTTGACACACTCCGTGACGCTGCTCATGAGATGACTATGAAACGGCGAAAACCCTCCAACACGGGGCTTGCTATCACGAAACCAGCCCCGACTTCATCACAAGCGCACAGATATTCTAATAGCAGCATCTTTCTGTCTTTACTAAACCTTTCTCCCCTTCCCTTTCAACACCAGCTGCATGACGGGAAAGGTGTTCTTGTTTGCCCTTCGGATGGGAGTATAAGCCAAAGTACAGTTTGTGCACGCACCCATTCCGTGGCACGGTCTTTAAAGATCATGACGCTCATGTCCTAGACGGGTGAGTGCCGCTGCTACACAAGTACGCCCAGCGCGCACTAGTCGCTTCTTCTGTCATCCCCGGTCGACTAGAATAGTGCTCAGTTGTCTGGAAGTCAGACAATTCGCCCAAAGGCTGCGAGTGGGCGCCTTAGTGGGCTTGAGCTAGATCCTGTGTTGGCCAGTTCTTTGACCAGCTCTTGAGCTGGGCGAGCAATGACGATGAACTATATATTTTAAAACATTTGAGAAATGAAAGATGTGCATTGTACTATCACCTGTTATATTTTAATACTTTTTATTTCATCATATTTGCTGCAAACAAATCTTGAAGTAAATTCCTAATGGAATAATAAAGTATTGCCTATTCAAATTTTTCTTTATGAGCCCTCCAAATACAGGTTGCGTTCAGTTCAATTCAGCTATTTGTTTTGACCTCTGATAACACCTGTTGACAAAATAGGGTGACGCAGAAGCGTACTGGTTGGAGCAATATTTCGTGGGTCAACGTCTAGCGCGGTTAGTACTTGGATGGCCTGGTTGACCATACTTGGGAAAGGCAACCACCACGCGACGGCAAAGAAAATAAGCGCATGATACATCCCTGTCCGGTGTAAAATCGTTAAAGTTCCGGGTGTCTTACTTTAGCCAGGCGCCTTTGCGCATGCGCCAGGTCATGTCGTGCCGGCCTTTTTACGACGTTCTTAGGCGTCGTATTTAACTCTAACCCTAAGCCTTACTAAGACTACAATAGCACTGTGCGCATGCGTCGTCCCAGTCGCTCCAGCCCAAATAAGATACTAGGAACTTTGACTATGTCACACCCGGAAAGCTGTGAATTAAGTGACCTGGCTCTGCTTATGACCATATTAGGTAAGACTGCGAAGGGAGAGCAGAAGGGCACCGCCTTTATTAAGCCGACCCAGATAAAATGGAGGCCCCGAAAACGTCTCTCTCTCTCTCTCTCTCTTTTTCCCCAAGCGACCGAAAGGTTTACGGGAACATCTTTTCACCTTGCAAACGTAAATGCTTTTCCTTTGTAAGCAAGCAAACCAGAAAATACTTCTCCGTAAAATTTAGAATATCCATCTTATTTAAACAGAACAAGAAAGAGATTTAATGCTGTTCCCGGATGATCGTTTCATGATCGTAAACTCTTTCGCAGATCAATGGAAACAAGAACTGACTACTCAAAATTGTGTAACGCCAAAACAAAATGGCTCAGCCGTGATAACAGTAACTACGATACAATACGTCCTAAAAGAAACAGTACACCTGAAAAAGGACAGCTATTGCATTAAAACGAGTGTAGATTGAGACCAGTTAACAATCATTTGACGAACCAACAGTAAATATTACTACTAATAAATAAAATCAACAATGTGTTATTGTTCAATGCATCATTCCGACTGACGTAACTGTCTCGACTAATTTCGTCAGAGCACGTGCATGCAAAGCAAAAACCAGCAGTTAAAAGTCAACGACTTCTGCATCGGCGCCAGACAGATTACCTTCACGGGCTGGTTCATTGTTCGCATCATTCGGTTTGCTTCACTTCCACGTAAATTTGAAGCCTTCATTGACATGACTGAGGCTTGAGAGGTCGGCGTGCCATCACCATCGTTTTGTGTGACACACATGTTGAATAGATATTTTCTATTTCTGTTCTTAACGGTAGAAAACCCCTATAAATTTTGGATTTTCGGTGAGAGAGTTTTCTCTACTTCGTTGTCAAGCCTCCTCTCTCTCTCTCTCTCTCTCTCTCTCTCTCTCTTCCCTTCCTACCCTAGCCCGACAAGACTTCTCGTTTAAAAATAATGAGAACCTTCTAAACGACAAGCTCGGCATTAAAAGATCAAAGCGCTCCTTCAAGAGATGGTAATAGTTTCAGGTGAGCATGCCTCCGTGTTTGCAGGGTGAAAGTTAGTGAGTTCAAGCCCCAGTCGTGTTGTTAGCTGCGATATTGTAAAGCGGACGTTAGTGTCACGTGGGGTTTATGGGCTCTGCACAATGGAATTATGGACCCTCACGTTTATTCGGTGGGAACTGCTAGTAAGTCACCCTATGAATTACTTTAATAAATTTATTTGTTTAGCTCGTTCTGTGTTAAGGTTGGGGTACAGAGATAGATAGAAAAATGGTAAAAGAATACTGTCACACTAGCTTTCACACGGCTATGAATCATAAGTAGTCCAGCCACTTGATAACAGTTAAAATCACACATTTATTTCTTCTACTCTATACAAGATTCTCTAAGTACTAATCTAACTTAAAAAGTCCTTTCAATGCTAAGAGTTCGATCGCTGATAGTCTAGGCAGCTGTTATATCTTCCTCGGGCACTTGCTATAATATTTCATGTAGATTTGGACTACGGTGGTCCGTTTTACAGTTTCTGAAGAGTTGGACTACTGTGGTCCTGTTATGATCAGTTTAAGTGCACCTTGGCGTGTTCACTTAACTGCTAGATGGAGCGTGCGAAGTCCTTCTGTGAGGTAGCTTCTGGTCCACCTGGGTAGTTGTGTAGTTGGGTTCCCTTGCCACGCTGTGGGGTCTTGTAGGGGGTTTTTCAAGGTCGCTCTTTCCGACTTGTGCGGCAGAGTCTCCTCGACCAACTTGTCGTTTCTGTGGAGTGGGGTGCACAGGATAGCTCGGGATAGCTCGGGATAGCTCGCCTGCTCGTCTGTAATATAAGAGACGAAATTCTGCACAACCCTGAATAATCGGTTTGTGCAGAGCGTCTCACTGAAAGCCAAGTAGCCCTCAGTGATAGCTCCACATCTCTATACATAAGCGACGAACATTCTGCTACTTCCGGGTTCCACTGGAATCTCACTCTAAATTCCTATACATATATAAATATCAAACGTGGCTAACTATACACATACAGAATTAATAATATTATAAACATTCACGGGTACAGCCACTGGTCTGCAAACATACATATAAGTTAAACAACAGTGGTTCCGTACGGGATACAACATGGCGGCGCAACCGGTCGTGTTTCGGCTCGTGGTCGGCTCTTCCACGTGGTACGGCAAATTCGGATTAACAATTCACATTTATGCATAGCAAATTCTTCAAACATAATTTCAACAATAATATAAATATATCACGATGAAACAGAAGGGTGTTCATTTACCTGCTTGACAAGTTCAGGCCCGTGATGACTTGAGAGAATTCTAAGATTTCTAAGTCCTGCTTCCTGGTCTATGAGTGTAGAGATTTCTCTAGCTGTGGAGATGTTGACTCTACCTCGTCTCACACACGACTGATTCAAACTGTGTTAGGTTCTGACACATTCAAAACTGCTCTACCCACTGAGCCTGCTTCTGATTGGTTAAAACGGTCCGATTCAAAGCTCAAGTGCTGACTCACTGCGATGTGGGTCGGGCTCGCGGTGTGTGGTCTGCTGTGTAATTTAATTGCTGCTGTGTAATAGTCTAACTTCTCTACTGTTACAAATACTACACATGGCTAAATAGTCAACAAGCAGAGTTAAGACTAGCCAGTTCATGACAGTTAGCTGCGATTATAAACCGGATGTTAGCTGCAAAATTTTAAACCGGATGTGACGTCTGACTACGTAATACTGCCCGTAGGTAGGAATAATGTAGTCGTATTCGTACAGCGCGCTAGCTATTCATTGCAACCCCGTGTTTACAGCACATAAACGTCCTAAAATACCTGCACCCTCCAGTATTATTTACAACCGGCTAATACCCTTGATCTTAGTACTACTACAAGAGAACGGTACTATGCATTTACGGTGGTATTTGAAACCAAGTAGGATCAAGAACAAGAATAGCGCACATTAACTGCAAATATGAAGAGGGTTAGTGGGTCTCTCTGTTGCCCCCATGGTCATCTGCAACTTTATTCATAATGCAGTTACAGCCGCTTAACATACTAAGGCGAGACTAACTTGCCTTGTCCACAGGCCAGTAATCAATGGCGCGTGACAGGTGAGGGATCGATCCAACATCTGGGCGTTATGTTTCTCGGAATATTATTTACTTTAGACTCTGGGGTTTTCTCCGGGTACTCCGGTTTGCTCACCCAGCAAAATTTTAAAAACACAACTAATGTTAGGTAGGTTGTGTTTCGGCGCGCCATAGGCTGGGGAAAGGCGGCCCGGAATTTCCCAATCAAAAGGGATAATAAAGCGATAACAAAGAGTCACGACAATTCTACATCACAGCATTTCTTAACATACAACGGGCTGTTTTCGATCTTCAAATTTAAATCTCTATAAAATACCCTACTAAGTAGACTACGTTAGCTGGGCGACAGTAGGTCTACTCTTGTGCAAGAGATGTAATCTAAAGTGTATTTTTTATGCCCTTCTTGACAAACTGACGGTTGTATACATGTTTGCAAACGGCAAGTGTGCAGTTGCAGCTATTGATAGTACCGACATGTAATTTAATAAAACTTTCTCTCTTCTTTTTTTTCTTCCCCCCTCCCTCCACCCTCTCCCCCTCAAGCTCCGTCTTGACAAGCCTGGAAACAGAGAAACTGACATGAAATAGGAAATACCGTGTATCTGTTTTGTCACTTTCATTTCCGCCAGCCGGACACAAATCCGCCAGGGTTCCGACAAGACCGGATCATACATATCGCATGAGAATTTCCCAGTTTTAATGGACTGTCGTGCTCCAGCGCACACAAATGCGCGACCCGTTTATCCACGAACACACACCCCCCTTATACTCTCCGCACCCCACCACCCGCCCCTGTTACACGCGCATACACGCATTCACACACACAAATATATTCACTCCTTCCTCTCTCTCTCTCTCTCTCTCTCTCTCTCTCTCTCTCTCTTCTTCTTCTTCTTCTTCTTCTTCTTCTTCTTCTTCTTCTTCTTCTTCTTCTTCTTCTTCTTCTTCTTCTTCTCTCTCTCTCAAATGAGTTAGATAAGTTGGCATATGACAGGTGGTAAGATTTGACACTTTTAGTCTGAAACATTTTAAAGCTAATAAAGCTTCAAATTTAAAAAAGAACACTTTCTGTCTCTCTGTCTCTGTCTCGCGCTCTGTCTGTCTGTCTGTTTACTCCTCTAACTTCGTTTCTCATCTCTCCCTCGCATCCCCTCCGCCCCAAACCTCTTGTCCATCATTCATACTGTTATATCCGAAAACAACCGGTAATTCTTAAAAATGGTAAGCGCACTGTAAAAAAAATAAACCTACTGCAATACTCCGGGATACAATCAGCTTCCTTGAATGCGCCCTGAGCATGTACTGACCACTTGGACCACTGCGTTAGATACGAGCAGGCTTAGTTCAGACGACTGAATGTTATCTAAGATGCTAGTGCAAAAGTAAATCTTCTACCTAACGTTTATTGACTGTGAAGGTTATATTGTAAAGAGTCACACTTTCTGTTTTTTTGAAAGCTCCAGTTCTCTTTCTTCAAACGAGACAACGTACCCTTTGCATTGCATATGCAACTTGGTGTCTCCTAAGGTGGAAATTGGATTTGGAACTTGGAACTTTGTCCTTGTATTTAAATCGTTTGATTTTTTAAAAGATTATATAATATATTTTAGAAAACGGCTATATGTCCAATGGGGCTTTTTAGCCGAAATAAGACGGTATAGTTGGGTTATGGTAGATAAAGACTTATGAATGCAAGGGACAGGAAAGTCATCATTTTAACTATTTAACATGCCACCATGTCACGAAATCCCAATTTGGAAAAAGAACAGAAAACAAAACTTATATCCATACATCGCAATAAGGTCAATAAATAGCATCAATATAACTGGACTGGACGTAAAATCAAACAGTCATGGAGTGGCAATGGTGCTGTCATTACAAAGTTTATGCAAAGACCCGTATGAATAGTCCCTGGATTATGAAAGAGGAGAGTGACAGAATACATCGGATATAAATCTTGCAGCAGGCGACATGTTGGGTGACACATGGCAGCTTATGGACGCGGAATCACTAACATGCTCAGTTCCACTACAAGTGACACCTGTGTTCAACACAGGATTAGAACTCTTGTAATAGCAATCTACACAAACATTATATATAAATCTGATGGAAAGTACTTTGTTAGTTCTCAAGCGATAGCTGGGGAACTATTGTTTTTGGCTCTGTTCGTCCGTCCGTGCGCAATTCCTCTGAAAGTAATGGACGGATTTCTTTGAAATATGTTGTAGTTGTTGCTGTTATGTGTATGTGTGTGTGTGCGTGTGTGTCTGTGTGTGTAGACAGATAACCTATATAGATAGTAGATGTTTATAGGATCCAGCGGACTGCTAAGAGCCGAATCAGGACCACTCAAAACTATTCTAAATCAGATTAAACCACTAAAAATTTAATGTAATAAAACATGTAAATAAAACTAGCTTAACTAATGAAATCCGACCAAGATCACATGACATATATGCGATAAAACAAAACAACCGCATGTAAAAATGCAAACATGTTTTGACCATTGCGAACCTTAAAAATCTAATTAAAAGGTATCGAACCAAAATATATTTCTCTGTCAATCAGATCAGCACATTCAAACATAAAATGGCGGACGGAAAAGGATTTGTCACATGCAAAGCACCACTGAGATTCCTCTTCTTTCAAAAGGAAACTATGGGTGACATAAGTACGCCCAAAATGAATGCGAGCCAAAACAGTTTCTTCTTTGCGAGTGGACGCACAGTTAGGCAAAGAAGCAGATAAACGTGGAAGAATTTGGAATAATTTCTTATTGATTTGATTATACCATTCAGTCTGCCAGAGCCGTTTACTATAAGAGCCAGTCATACAACGCAGGTCAGAGTATGGAACAAACTGGAAAACCTCAAGAAAAATCAGGATGAAGCGCTTCTTTAGCCCCTTTTTCCACTGCAATATTTCCAGAGATGCCCATGTGACTAGGTACCCACATAAAAATGATTATTTTACCCCAGAAACAAAAGTTGTGTGTAGAGACCATGTATCTCTGCCAAAAAAGGGTGCGATATCTCTCTCGTGGAAAGAGCCTGAAGTGCTGAGAGTGAATCGAGTGATGGATATGATTAAAAATGAGGATCTTTTGAACTGATAAACCTGTTTCAGAGCTAAATGAATTGCCTTGAGCTCAGCTGTATAAAGAGAACAAAATCAGGTATACCCTGCTGCAAAAGCAGTCGAGAAGTCTCCTAAAGACCGACGCAGCAGCAACTGCGTCTCCTTTCTTCGACCCTTCCGTAAATAGTTTTTGGTATCTGTATGTGTTTATGTTATGTACGGTACGTGTTTGGGGGTGGGTAATGGTGGATGCAAAGTTGAGAGAGAGAGAGAGAGAGAGAGAGAGAGAGAGAGAGAGAGAGAGAGAGAGAGAGAGAGAGAATGTTCGTCATTTGTAAGGTGCCTTAGCCTAAGGATCAAGGCGCTGGCCGATACAGGATCTAACTCAAACCGCAGCCTTTTGGCGCATGGTCTGACGCCCGGACAACTGAGCACAATCCTGGGCAGCCAGGGATGGGGGAGAAGGACCAAGTGCATGCTGGGTGTGTTCTTGTTACCTTACCGGCACTCACCCGTCTAGGACATGAGCGTCATGATCTTTAAAGTCCGTTATGCGACACACAGACTAGACCTCGGTTTATACTCTCATCCGAAGGAGTAGGAAAACAGGAGTAAAGTTTCTTTCCCAGGGACACAACATGGCCCGGCCAGGGCTCGAACCCGGGACCTTCAGATCCGCAAGCCGAAGCACTACCATTAGACCACAGTGCCTCCCTATTAATTTCACGCAGTAATAAGTACATTCTTACATTTAAAAAAATTGATCCCCGCATCGATTGAAACTGGATTCGAACTCTTACAGCCTTGCATACCAAGATCCACTGGCCTTGTGCTCTGGTAATTTTAGCACAATCGCAAAACCCAAATAAATAAATATATGCAAGCCACGTTAGAATGCGGCTTGAACTACTTATAAACTAATGTATGCTAGCAGAACAAATGGAAAATAAAAAAACACAAGTCATATACAATTGTCAAAATGTTTCCCTTTATTTAAAAAAAAAAAAGGAAAAAAAGTTTTCCTCATCTAGTGTATTCCCAAGTTAGAAAGCATGCGAGCTCAAACGACTTATAGACTAGTAGGGTTTTATTTAGAAGTCTTTGCCTGTGGATCGATAACTCGCTGATGGAAGATCTAGGGGAGGAAATATGAAACAGCAAGCTACGATGACAGGAGGCGAGGACGATGATGAAAGGTGACACCGGGAGTTAAAGCAATCCGCTTACAGGGATAAACGGTACATGCCATATTGTCAAGGTGGAGCGTAGCTTTCTCTCTCTCTCTCTCTCTCTCTCTCTCTCTCTCTCTCTCTCTCTCTCTCTCTCTCTCTCTCTCTCTCTCTCTCTCTCAGACTCTCTCTCTCTCTCCCCTTCCTTCTTTCCTCACTCACTCTCATTCCCCCTCCCTCCTTCCCTCCCTCTTCTTTTCCTCTCTCTCTCTATCTCTCTCTCTCTCTCTCTCTCTCTCTCTCTCTCTTTCTCTCTCTCTCTCTTTCTCTCTCTCTGTCTGTCTGCAGCTCCAGTCGCGCTGGTCACTACTGTGTCACTGCCTCAGAATAACAAGTTACACACAACAAACGTTTAACAGGAGAACAGGTATACACCATAAACGTCTATCGGGGTAACAAGTTAAACCTGACCAATGTTTGTCACTGCATCAGGGTTAGACGTGGATAACAGCGGTTGTACACATAACGAACTTTTTTCAGGATAAAATTAATAGGTTAAACATAATACAACATTATTATTTACTGCCCTCACTAACTCGAGGAAACTGGACACACGTTTATCCAAGGTCTTAAAAGTTCCCATCATCATCATCAGGTTATATACGACAAACGGGATAACGGGTGCTAAACGTGTGTCATTCCCACATTTTTAGGCGAGACAATTATTACCTAAAACTGTTAATCTCTTGCATAATAGGTTAAACACGAAAAACGGACTTCAAGAAGATAGGTTGTAAAAAAAAAACCTTTACAAACATCTACTAAAATAACCGGTTTGAAACACGATTTAAAAAAAAACAACAACTTGCACCTGGATAGAAACAGTGAGGATTCTAGTATTGCTTTTAAAACCAAAAGATACCTGCTGACAGATAAGAAATTATAATATGCCACGTGCAAAAACATTTATTTTCAGTCCCCGTTTTACACAACGGCAAGATCCTCCAAAGGGCTAGTACATGGAGAGACTACTAAGCACATTCTCATAGACAAGGTCAGTTTCTCGAGCTCAAATGGCGTTGTCCGCTGGACCTAAAGCACTAATCGTGTAATGTAATGGCGTTGTGAGCGATGGTCAAGTCCCAGTCTTTGTGCTGTCTCGATCTGTGTATCGACGTGCAGGATCCCGCAGCGCGCATCATGTTGCAAGTATCCATCCGACCTAATTCGACCTAATACACGTTACAAAATAAACTGAATTAAGATAATTATATTTGTTGTATTGGCTCTCTGTCTCTGTCTCATGTAACGTAATGTAATGTCCCTCTCTCTCCTCCTCTTCTCTCTCCTTCTCCATCCCCCCTTTCATCCCCCTCTCTTTCTCTCTGGTTCAAAATCAATTAGCGAGGGACCAGAAAATACTCTAACCCTCTTCAAAGAAGCAACTTGAATACAACCCCAACGCGCCATGTCTTCAACTCTTACTTTTACTTGTACAAGTACTGTATTAGTCCTTGCCATCGCTGGCGCTAGTTATTCCTAATGTCAATACCCTAAAGGGGTGATCATATTCAGGGGTACTTGCCATTGGTGTACACCGGATGACTTGTGCCTGAATGTGTGCCTCCGGGCTGGTTTAAGCAATGTCCGGTATTTGGCAAGCCTAATGACCCAAAACAATTCTCTCTGTCGCTCTGTGTCTCTGTCTCTGTCTCTGTCTCTCTCTCACTCTCTCTCTCTCTCTCCCTCCCTCTCCCTCGTTCAACCCCGCCTAACTCATCCATTTTTCCACGTCACTTCGCAAGACTTCAGAAAACTATGTCATGCATGCTAGATTTCGGTGGTCTGCGCCTTACTACACGCGCTAAGAACATGTAAGCGCGCTATGTATAAAATAATGTCTATATCTTAGACGCTAACAGACTTCAACAACACCATTTCATTCAAGCGGAATGTCGGTGAACCAGCGCCTTCAGAAGAATCATAAAATCATAATCCATAACCGCTAAAGAACGTCTGAATTTCTACCAATGAACTGTTAGTTAGTCATTGTTTATAGGGCCCAGCGGACTGCAAAGAGCCGAATCAGGACCACAAATTGGTTGAAAGAGGACTCACCCCGATCTGCATAAAAGATCTGCTGAAACAACCCTGGTAACACTGAAGGCACTCCCAAAACCGGTCACTTTATAATAAAGATATCCAATGCAGGGAACAATGAGGCTGTACTCTAATTTATCGAACCTCCGTTTACGAAAACAAAATAGAATATAAACATCATTATAAAATATTAACAAAATACACACATATCAAATACATACATCGCTAAATAATAACCAATGAACTGTAAATTGTAATTGCACTAAAACAGTCAAAGAGGAAATAATACGCTGTATTATACAAGTCCAAGAGGAAGTAACACATAATAAATACAGCTTTGGAACGAAATTTAAAAAAACAAAAACTGTCCAAGGAAACAACAAGTCAACAAGGCCAAGAAACTGCAACACCAGCAGTAGACCTTCCAAACGCGTGTACTCACGCACTCTATTTGCAGGGCCGTGGGAAGACGAAGCTCATTCTTTGTTTTCCTTACAAGTCCAGTGGCTAGGTTCGTCCGCCACACAATACAATTAACAGCTGCAGTTGCGTGTGCCAACTGGAACAGTTAAGAAACACGAGCATGTGAACCAAATGAGTAGACATCAAATACAATAAGCGTTAACTCGTCGAATAATCAAATAGGTACTAACATAAATTCATAACAACAGGACAAAAAACGGCAACAACAACAAAAAAAAAAAATCATTGACCACAAATAGGACTCAAAAACAACAACCACAATAGGCAGCCTGCTTTGCAAGGGTGGGAGCGTCCGAAAGAGGTAGAAGCTGGGAATAAGGGAAAGAGAAGGAAAGTGGGAAGGAGGGAGGTAGGAAAGGAGAGAACAAAAAAGCAGTGTAAGACAAGCCACCACCACAACACTATAATAGACTCATAGGTCGTCAGAAACGATAACCCTTTACATTCATCGCCCCAGTCGTGCGATAACCTCCCTTTGAAATGTTGAGACAAACAAAGCGCGCGCATCGAAGCGGAGAAGATCATCAGTACTTCGTACAAGCTAAGTACATCAACGTCATAGCACCGTTGTCACGCACAATAACGTGGGACGTTGCGTGTCCTATTCACACACGGAGACTACCTTAGAACATAGGCCTAAGGTGAAATGGATATACATAAAACTGAGTAATATAGTACCTTGAAATGGCAGAACAGTTGCACTTCTTAGTTTCTTGTTTCTTTTTAAATTATCTCATCCGGCATGGGATATTGTTTTCATAGTTGTCCATGAGTGCGTCCGCTTGTTTCTTACAATTGATCTTACGCTACTTCCGCTAAACGGCATTCATGAAAGTTGGCATGTGGATGAATCACCATGCATAGGGATATACCGCAAGTAAACAGCCCATTATCTCCACAGTATAATTATACCCGACCTCCTATCATCAAAGTATATAAGCAACAAATCAACAAGAAGGCATTGATGCTGGGTGGTAACGGCACAACAAAAGAAGCTATTATTCTGTTACTGTAAAGTTCATGAAAGTTCACAAGAGGAGGAAACGCAATTTTCTCAGTAAAATCCCAAAATGTCGATTTCGATTGTAATTCGTATGCCAGAGCCAATAATGACCCTTTCGTCAAAAAGGGAAATGGAAGAAGGGTGGGTACAAAGAGGATGGTTCAACAGAACCCAAGAACACCTGGTGCACCTACACACACACACACACACCCACACCCACCCCTACACACACACACACACCCGCACACACACACACACACACACACACACGGGGAACAGGTGATATCAAGCTGCTATATAACCCGCAACAACATTGAGAGTCTCTTCTTGATCTTCATTCTCTTTCCTCGCTCTTTTCATCCTCCAAATCATCACAACGGAGCCACCCAGCATTTAAACACATCAGTCACTTAGACGACCAGACATCACAAAACGCTTTCTTACTCATAACGTTATTCCGGTGACGGCTTAGATAAACAGCAGTCGCTTACCTAAAGTTCTCTTCAACTCCTTCTAGTGACGTCACAGACACACGCAAAACACACTCGAAGTAGCTGAGACTCGCCCAGGCCTATGTGCGTATAGTGGAGAGACGAACGTTAAAGCCTCGGCGACGAGCCAAGCTACGCGGTTTGATGCAAACCATAGACAAAGGCTTTACACAAAAGTTGTACCGATAAAATAAAAAAATAAAAAGCGTCAAATATGAACGCAGGTGCTTCATATACCAACAAATCTACTCCCATGGCACCTCTTGGATTTGCTGATTAGGGAGATTTTTTTTCTTTTTTTTCTTTCATTACAGCCTCTCATCGATAACAAGTGTGTGAGTAAGACTCCTGGAGCAAAATAGCACAGAAGACAACATACAACAGGCAGAAGAACATCTTCCAGCAAAGCGCGTCCATTATCATAGTTATGTGACACCCAAGACGAAGGAGAAAGAGAAGAAGTACATTAAGAAGGAGAAGGAGAAGATAAAGAAAAAACCGGGAGAGAAGGAGAAGAAGAAGAAGAAGAACAAGAAGAAGAAGAAGGTCGGACGTAGTAGTAGAAGAAATAGTAGAAGAAGAAGAAGAAGAAGAAGAAGAAGAAGAAGAAGAAGAAGAAGATGATAATGATGATGATGATGATGATGATGATGATGATGATGATGATGATGATGATGATGATGATATGATGTTGAAGGTCAAACAAACAAGGAAAAGGTGAAGAAGAAGAAGAAGAAGAAGAAGAAGAAGAAGAAGAAGAAGAAGACGTCGTCCCCAGCAGAGATGCATCTGAAGAATTCTTTCACGCCACCCCTTATCTCACTCAGATTCACCAAAGACGATGGCGCCTGCGCCAATCACTTTGCTTGCACGTGCAAGATGCGCGCGCATGATATCAAGCCGGGCCGTAACAGCGAGGGGCGGTGTCAATTATCAACTGACCCCGAGCTAGTGAAAGGTTAGACCGGATTGTCTGCCCCATTCTTACCCTTAGGGGGTTAGGGCTGTACCAACACACAACCACCCTGATTCACACGACATCAAAAACAATCGGGATCTTTTAGTCTGCACCCCCCTCCTCCCAAAATTTACCGTTTCCGAAACTGTCCACTAAATATGTCAGCAGGAACTCCGCCACATAGAGCCATTTCACGCCTCTATGATGCCGGAGAGCAAAGAACATAAACAACAGGCTAGGTTATGATGTCACCATAAACTGCCCATTTGTTTACTGGGTATATAAGTGTTAAGATTATAAAAATAACGGTGTGTCCGATTGTCTGGTGTAAAAGAGCCATCTCTGGAATTAATTCTCTCCAATCTCAACATCGTTATGCGCTCGCGGCATTAAATATGTATGTCTTTGGTCCTCAACTCTGGAATTCCCTTCCATACAAGATTAGACATTCTTCCTCCATTTCCTCTTTTAAATCACAGTTAAAAACATACCTTTATGGGAATATTTCAATTAATCATTTACAAGAGAGTGTAAGCAGGTGTGCGTGCTTGTGTTTTTCATAGTTTAACTGCATTTTGTACATATGTATATTATGTATCTTTTGTCCAGTTTTGTCTGTCTTGTCTTCCCATTCCCCCAACCCCTTGCGCGCCTTGATCCTTAGGCTAAGGCGCCTTACAAATGACGAACATTATTATTATTATTATTATTTTTTTTTAAAAAGAAGTCTGTCTTAAAGATAGTGATGATGACGTTGATGATGATGATGATGATGATGATGATGATGATGATGATGATGATGATGATGATGATGATGAGAATAATTATTTTTGTCTCAACAAACAGTTTAAAAATTCGGGTTGTTGAAGTACCAAATAAACTGCTCGGTAATAGAGAGTAACACGTTCTTTTAGAGAGTACTCTCTAGACAAAACTCTCCGAGTCCACTTTTAAGTTCAAATTCTTTCCCTTTCTCCGAGTGGTAGAAGTTCCTTCCTTACACCTTCTCAGACTTTCGCTTGTACCGTATGGCGAGTGGGGGGCTTGCGCGCCATAAGGGTTTGCGACCTACAGGTTAGGGTTATTTGTTGGCTGCCACCTCACAAGCCCTTTAGCCCTACTGGCATTTCACAACTATTCTACACACAAAAGGGAAAGCCCTCCTGCGCGACATGCCACCCACATACATACAGACTCAAGATCACACGCACATGCACAAACAAACAGCAGATAAGCGTGCAAATAAGCGAAAACGCGCACACACATGTCCACAGTCGCACGCCAAGCAACGGCCCCACGTTCACATACATACACGCCAAGCACACACACAAACGGACAGACTGACAGACAGACACACTCACCCAGAACGGATTCCGTAAGTTGCCGTTTGTCCACTCTACGTGCATTTGAAGAACCCTGTATCGCAAAACGCGAACAATGAAGAAATGCTTTCTTCTGATATCTTTAAAAAGAAAATCGAAGCCACAACATTCATTTAGATACATGAGTGATATAAGACACATTCTCCTGCATACATTCTATTAATTAGGTTGGTCGTCCAGTCGGTCTGTACATATACTCCCAATCCATTAAATCTTAATCTATTTATATATTATTTATTTATAGTCCGATACAAAGATTCTTATGTGAAGCATGGACCCTCACAGCAGATCTACAACGAAGAATACAAAACATGGAGATAGGTGCTACAGAAGACTTCTGGGCATTTCCTATACCCAACACATCACCAAAGACGAATTGATTGATTGATTTATTGTTGCTTTAGGTCCAGCGGACTCTTCCGAGCCAAATCAGGACCGGACAACCCCCGATCCGCATAAAAGATCTGCCGAAACAACCCTAGTGGGAAAAATGACCAAAGACGAAGTCCGACAGACCATCACACAAGCCATTGGACAACACGATGACCTGCTCACAGTGGTGAAGAAACGTAAACTCCGATGGTATGGCCACGTCACCAGATCATCAGGCCTTGTAAAGACCATTCTGCAAGGCACAGTGCAAGGAGGTAGAAGAAGAGGGAGACCGAAAAAGAGGTGGGAGGACAACATTCGAGAATGGACTGGTTTGACACTGAGCGAAGCCATCAGGGCTGCTGAGGACAGAGAAAGATGGAGTATGCTGGTTAAACGATCATCTGTGGTACCCTTACGACCTCCGGGCTACGGGACAGGACAGGATAGGATAGGACAAAAATTCTTATGTATGGTTTTCAATACTGGTTGTGTTTTTTTTTTACTACTGACATGTATGTATATTATTTTGTGTCATTGTGTAGAGCTTTTTTTCTTGTAAATGTTATCGTTGCTTCATTATGTATTCTTAACGTTGGTGTCTTTATTTATGAGTGTGTATGTGTGTGTGTGCGTGCGTGTGTGTGTTTTTTATTCCTTTCTTAAAATACTTAGTTGTGATGTTCGTTATCATTTCTAACTATTGTTTTTCCGTGTTTTTATCGCATAATGCTTTATGGCGCGAGTGAGCGCTTAGTGCCGACTTTAGTTTGGTTTTGCGTTTTAAAAAATTAATAATAATAATAATAATAATAATAATAATAATTATTATTATTATTATTATTATTATTATTATTATTATTATTATTATTATTATTATTATTATTATTATTATTATTATTATTATTATACAAGAGGAAGAAGAAGAAGAAGAAGAAGAAGAAGAAGAAGAAGAAGGAGGAGGAGGAGGAGGAGAAAGAGGAGGAGAAAGAGGAGGAGAAAGAGGAGGAGGAGGAATTTAGCATGATCTTAGACAACAAATCTATTGCACAGCCACAAAATAAAATGAAAAGAAAAGTCATTAAAAGAACAGAGACAACAGAAGACCAAACTGGCCAAACAAATTTCTATATTAAATGATCTGGCATCTCTGTGGGTAAGTTAGGATAAGCAGCATGGTTTCCTTAGTGCCAGATGCCTCATACCTTCCCCATTTCATCCTGCTGAGACGGTGACCCCCATGAGGGTGGCCCAGGACTGCGACAGGATGCTTCTGTTTTTCAAAGACGCGTAAACACTCCCAAAATCACAAACTTCGTGATCGCGAAAGTATGCAGCGTAGTGGGAAGATGAGGAGAGAAAAAAAAAGCACGAAGAAAGGGGGTAACAGGTAAGAAAAGAAAGAACGAATGAACAGAATAAGATAGTTTTTATCTGAAGAACAGACAGAAACGGAAACAAAGATGTTTAAAATGAATAAAGTGTGAAGAAGAAGAAGAAGAAGAAGAAGAAGAAGAAGAAGAAGAAGAAGAAGAAGAAGTAGTAGTAGTAGTAGTAGTAGTAGTAGTAGTAGTAGTAGTAGTAGTAGTCATCACCACCAACCTCTTTCATATTTTTTGTCGACCTCTTCTTTCTCTTCTTCCTACTCCTTTTCCTTTTCTCGTTGCTGCTGCTGTTTATAGTGTTGTTGTTTCCTAAATTATTATTTTGCTCTGCATCGGTAATATACGACAACCCAGTCATATCGTGTGTATGAAACGAGAAGTATATTAACTACATAGTATGGCCAAACCCGCTCAGCAATGGAAGACAAACTGTTACACTCGGTTTGATGTTGGTGTTTTCTATCAGTATCTGATTCAGCCCCGATGCTTGAATTCCTGATAGTTGTGTAACTCAGATTCGTTTATTCACACAGCCCGTCCAAACAGCATACAAGTCACAAAGTCGACGTATGAAGTTTTCCACTTTTATTCAGCATACATCAACAACTGCATACAATTCTCAATTCAACTCAACAACTTTCACAGCAACTTTCCAGCTTCACTATCAACAACTTTACTCTCTCAACAACAATCTCGGCACACGATTAAATAACCTCTCTCTTTTCCGGAAAGATTTCGAATACGGTAGAAATGACGTACTGCCACCAATCGAACTAAAGATCGTCATCACTGACTTACGTCATTACACATTTCTTCTCCTTCCGGATCGTTCCTTCAAATTTCTACAATTATCCCGAATCTTCGATCGATGATAAACATGCCGATCCAGAAGATTCTACAACAATATCGACTAACGGAAATTATCAACGTTATACAAAGCCTTTCCTAACAACAATGCAAACTCAAATCAAAGGTAAATAAACTCCACTATTGAATACTTTGCAAAACGAAACGATTAGATCTATCGTACACGCTTCAGCCATATTATCATTCGCGTTTCAACGTAACATAACCCCCCACTCAAGAAGAAATTTACCTAATTTCTTTCAACAACGTTGAAACGTAATGCACAAACAAAGTCCTCAATTGAAACTAATTTAAGACTTTCTGAATACCGTAATTGCGCTCAGCTTATCTACACAGAGTCAATGGTTTTCATCTTCAAATCTGCCTGGATAATGTCAATGTTCACAGATCATTTACCCAGTCAACGTTTTTCATTTTCAAGTCTGTCTTTACCAATATCCTTAGTTCGTCCACACAGTCAATGTTCTTTCGTTCGCAAGGAACCGACGCCCTCGTCAGTTGCGGTCGTCATCGGCCCAGGGTCAAAGACGATGATCACGTGGGCTTCCTTGGAATCAGTGCGTCCTCCGTTGTCTCCTTCTTCCATCGGATGTCCGACGCAGTCGACGTTGTCAGCTCCCAGGATGCATTTGCTGGGTCTCACGGTCAGGTTGGCTTCTGCAGGACGGTGGAACAGCTCCCTCGAGATCTGCAGATGCTCCTTCCAGGTCTGGGTGTGGACCTCATGTTCGACCAAAGTCGTAGAGCCTGGGACATCACTGAAGCTATGGGGAAATTCGCCCATAAGGTCCTTGAGCTCCAACTTTTGACCTTCCGTCAAGCCTGGTCCTAGCTTAACGTCATTAATGCCTTCTTTGCTATGGAAGTCTCCCAGTTCCAACAGTTCCTCGCTGTCAAAGCTGTTGTCGGTCACAGCTGCTGTGGCTGCGTGCACAGTCTCTGATGGCCTTTCCACGTACAGCTTAAGGAGGTTGGCGTGGTATATCTTGGAATGCTGACCGACCTTTACCTTGTAGTCGTTGATCCCCACCACGGTCTCCACTTCGTACGGGCCTTTCCACTGCATCAGCAACTTATTATGATCAGTAGGTAGCAGCACCAGCACTTTGTTGCCAGGTTTAAACTTCCTGTTCACAGCCCTACGGTCATAGTAGTGCTTTCCACAGTCCTGGGACTTCTTCAGGTTTTCTCTGGCTATCTCGAGAGTCTGCTCCAGCTTCTCCCGTAGCTCAAACACGTACTGGTAGCTGTTCTTCACCTCTGGGGTGTCCACTTCTTTCGTCCACAGTTCTTTTAGGATGTGCATCGGCCGTCGGATGGTTCTTCCGTACAGCAGCTCGAACGGAGAAAAGCCGGTGGACTCCTGCGGTACTTCTCTGTAGGCGAAAAGTAGGGCGTTGATGTAGCGATGCCATTGTCTGGGCTGCTCGCTGCACAGTTTCTTCAAGGTGGAATTCAGCGTAGCATTGAACTTCTCGACGAGCCCGTTGCACATTGGATGGTAGGGTGTCGTAGTCAAATGCCGGATGCTCAGCAGTCGGTTGACCTCCTTCATGCAGTCAGACGAACTGCGTCCCGAGGTCTGTCAGAATTTCTTCAGGCACTCCAAGCCTACTGAAACTGTGTCCACCAGTGCTGCTACTAGTTTCAATTTTCAGTCACTTGCTTCTGGGTATGTATCTTAGTCCACTAATAGTCTTATACCGATGACCTTCTTCACTTCGGAGGTTTCCACTTCGCATTAAGTCTAAGGCCACCCTCTTGAAAGTAGGTACGATCAGCATTGTTGCCAGGTTTAAGGCACTTTCAGGGACCTTCGAAGTTGTCTTCCACTTGGCATCGGAGGCATTTCTGGCCACGTGAAGTCCTGGAGGTAGGGTATCTGGGATGTCTGACGTGATCTTTCCAAGAATTACGGTAAGGCGCTTCAGGGGGGTCCACTTGACGTAGTGGTTCGGTACCAGTTGTGCGGATCGGCCCTCGATGGTTCTTGCCGTCACTCGGGTGCAGTGGGGGTTTACAGGTACGTAGATTTGCGAGGTGACCGTTGCGATGCATGGGTTCTGGAGTCAGTCGGTTAGCATTGAACTCGGTAGGTGAGCCCGTTGCACTAGGATGGTAGGGGAAGTGTCACGAGCATGGGGATTTTCACAGGAGAATTGGAGTTGAGGCCCAGTGTGGAATGTCCCGTAGGTGCACTGATTACTGGAAACAGTGGATCTGACAGTATGTCGAGTCTTCTTGGTTTGGGGGGCGTCTGGGGGAGGATAGTTGCTAATCAGTCATCGATCTTCTGCATCGGAGTTCGACTTCGCCGATTAGGTAGATCAATAGAGTTTTGAATGTTCTTGTTGCATGTCACAAAATGAACTGCCTGGCGTTCGGTCTGGTCTTCTTGATGTTAGGAGTGTCTTGAATGTCAAGTAGATTCCATAACGCGATTTTAAGGGTAAGGTAAGACTTTAGGACGGAGTTGCGGGCGACGTACGGGGAAGATTTTTGTAAAAGTGAGAGTAAGGCCATGTGATGTTGGTGTTGTACTTGTTTAAAATGGGTGTAAGCTTCCTGGGAGCTGGAGAAGTGCTCGGCAGACTATGGTGGATTAGAGGGGGTCGAGGGGATGGAGAAGTAGAGGTGTGGCTGGGCCCTGGTATAAGTAGACGTGTCTTGTTTTGAGGACAGCCGGATAGAAGGCATTGGTTTAGTGTAGGTTCCAGGGGAGTGAGATGGAGATCTTCGGTGGGGGGTGGAGACTCCGACGATGTCGGATCGGGGGGAGTTTGTTGTCGATGATATTTGCAAGATGGTGATGTATTCGTAAGTGGGGTGAGGTAGTATGAGAAGGAAAGATTGTTGAAATGATTTGATGAAGAGATGTTTTGGATAGGTGAAAGTTTTTGTATGTTGTGGATTAGGGTTTGAGATTTAGGTTTTACAATCGAGTGGAGTACTGTTAGCCAGATTAGTTGTAAAATGATAAATGAGAGAGTCTCTTAGATAGGAGGGTAACGGCATGTTTCTGTGGTCACAGCGGACTGGCGATGGATTTTCCGTTGGCAAGGAGAAGTTGGCCATCGGTCATGCACTCTTGCACGTCCGCAGGGGTAGCTGTGCGCTCGGTCTCACTCGGAAGAATGACGCTCCCGCCGCACACCTGATGGTCAGATCTACTGGTTTGCCGTTGATTGGAGAACCGCCTCTGCCGGTTGCCCGCCGCTGCATTGTCCGTACTGCTCCGCTGTCCGCTACTTTTGTTTTGAGGACAGTTAGAAGCTCTGTGGTCTGTAGCGTTGCAGGTGAAACAGCCCCTTGAATGCCCTTCCCTGGGAGGAGGCGTGGAGTCTGTCTGTCTCTGGCTCGTCTGGCTCCCTTGGACCTGGTTCCCATGGTTTGCAGTCTTCTGAAAATGTTTCGTCGCGCTGGGTGGCCCCAACGTTTTCCCATGAGCGATAAGATATCTTTCAGCAGCCTCAGTCACATCTTTAAGCGTCTGCAGCTTTTGTTCTTCTAAGTGGGTCGCTAGGTCCTTGTGACAGGCATTGAGAAATTGTTCTTTCAAATCAGGTCATGGAGACTGTCGTAAGACTTCATTTCGCCTGATAACTCCACCCACTTGTGTAGATATGACGACAGGCGCTCCACAAACTGCTTTGGCGTCTCGTCTGACTTAGGCCGGCATTCACGGAAGCGTTTACGGTAGCCCTTCTCTGTAAAGTTGTAGCACTGCAACAGGGCCTCTTTCAAGACGTCGTAGTTTTTGGCGTCATCGTTCGACAGTCTGGTGTAAACTTCGAGAGCTTGCCCCGTCAGAAGTGCACTCAGTCGAATTGCCCAGTCTTGAGGTTGCCAATTAGAGCTTTCAGCGAACCTTTCGAATCTCGCCAGATAACTGTCAATCTGGTCCTTCCCGTCGACGAAAGCTGGCAATTTTGGAGCCGTGTTGTCACTGATAACTTGTGGCGCATGCTGCTGTTGCTGGATGCGCGCCAACTCTAGTTGGAACTGACGATCAGCTTCTCTTTCCTCACGCCTGCGCTCATCTTCTCTTTCTTGCCGCTGCTGTTCAATTTCCAGACGCTTCAGTTCAAATTCTCTTTCTTCACGGCGACGCAGCTCTTCTACTTCTAGACGCTTCTGTTCTAGTTCTATTTCTTTTTCTAGACGCTTCTCTTCCAATTCTCTTTCTCGTATTCTCTCCTGAGACTTGACGTACTCCGTCAGCTGCTTGCCTTTTAGATTCAGTTCAACCCCTTTCTGCCAGAAGTCAGCCATCTTGATGCTTCTGGAAAGTTCTTTTTCTAGAAAGTTCTTGACTGTAGAGTTCTTTTTCTGGAAAGTTCTTGACTGTGCTGTACCTTTCTAGACTGTTCTAGAACAGCACGCTTTCTGCAGTAGTGCTGATGCTTGTCACTAGTCCCTTCGTTGACGCAGGCCCCGCTGTCCTCGTCGTATGCGACGCTGCACCACGCTGGTGTTGATGTATACGCTCCTGTGCTGAAGTAGACTCGACGTCCGTACGTCGCTCTCTCTAATACTGGCGATGTAGCTCCGAGACTGTCCCTCGACGTAGTCCCGCGGCAGCCACGTAGTCCCGCTCTGTTGTTCGCTCACGAAGCAACTCTTCGGCGACTACACGCCCTTGCAGTCAACCCGAATCTATCGGATGTAGTCCCAGTATGTTGCCCCTCTCGACGCAACTCGTTGGCGGCTACCCTCGATGACTGCCTCTCGTAACGTTGACTCGCTTGTTGTAGCAGTTGAACCCTTGGCTATGGCGTGAATCGCGGCTTGACCCCCAAAATGTTACACTCTGTTCGATGTTGGTGTTTTCTATCAGTATCTGATTCAGCCCCGATGCTTGAATTCCTGATAGTTGTGTAACTCAGATTCGTTTATTCACACAGCCCGTCCAAACAGCATACAAGTCACAAAGTCGACGTATGAAGTTTTCCACTTTTATTCAGCATACATCAACAACTGCATACAATTCTCAATTCAACTCAACAACTTTCACAGCAACTTTCCAGCTTCACTATCAACAACTTTACTCTCTCAACAACAATCTCGGCACACGATTAAATAACCTCTCTCTTTTCCGGAAAGATTTCGAATACGGTAGAAATGACGTACTGCCACCAATCGAACTAAAGATCGTCATCACTGACTTACGTCATTACACATTTCTTCTCCTTCCGGATCGTTCCTTCAAATTTCTACAATTATCCCGAATCTTCGATCGATGATAAACATGCCGATCCAGAAGATTCTACAACAATATCGACTAACGGAAATTATCAACGTTATACAAAGCCTTTCCTAACAACAATGCAAACTCAAATCAAAGGTAAATAAACTCCACTATTGAATACTTTGCAAAACGAAACGATTAGATCTATCGTACACGCTTCAGCCATATTATCATTCGCGTTTCAACGTAACACAAACTAGTAACTATATAATACGGCCAGCCCAGGCCCGCGGGGAAAGAATAAACTATTATCATTAATGGGAAGTTATCGGAACCTTCATCACAAACAGCAATGTATTTCCTTGCTCTGCCGTCCCCGTAAAGTAAACGTTGGGCGTCTTTTCCATTTTTTCTATCACAGCTCTACTCATTTTCTCACTTTACAGCGTAAATAGCTTTTTGTTGTGTGAAGCTATAATAACCCCATCATTTCCCTGCAGTGACACCACTGTTGAGTGGTAGACTCCCACAGAGCATCTGACTTGCAGCGCTACCATATATACCCTGTCAAGCTCATCAGTACGATTCTAAGACAATAGTGACTGGGCTATTCAGGTATACTTTCATCGAATGAATTGAACATTGTGCTTTAGATCTTGCAATGGGAAAAATAGAAATCAAAAGTCACGGTGGCCCAATGGAAGAGCTTTGGCTTGCGGATCAGAAGGTCCCGGGTTCGAGCCCAGGCCGGGGCATTGTGTTGTGTCCTTGGGAAAGACACTTAACTCCCGTTTCCTACTCCTTCGGAAGAGAGTATAAACCGAGGTCTAGTCTGTGTCGCATACATTCCGTCATAACGGACTTTAAAGGTCCTGACGCTCGTGTCCTAGACGGGTGAGTGCCGGTGACAAGAACACAACCAGCATGCACCTAGGTCCTACTCCCCCTTCCCTGGCTGCTCAGGATTGTGCTCAGTTGTCTGGAGCGTTATTACGGTGCGCCCAAAGGCTGGAAGTTGGCGCCTCGGGCGGCTTGAGTTAGATCCTGCCTCGGCCAGCGCCTTGAGCAGCTCTTGAGCTGGAAAAGCGCTATATAAGAACGATTAAAGAAAAATAATAATAAATAATTCGGATAAAAATAACGAACAGCAAGCACTGTTCTCTTATACGGCGCACTGTTCCATACCCAAACACACCCACCCACTCTCACCCACACCCCCCACACCTGCCTAAGGTTGAGCTCAACAGTCACACGCCTAACAGGAACTCAGTATAGAATTACCACAAACGTCTGACACCGCTTATTGGCATAAAGCCCACCCCTTCCCTTTTCCCTCCAATCATAATCAGCATTAGTTTCCTCTCCCAAATAAATACGTTTACCCTTTAAAACAAAGAACAAGACGTGTTCGTCTGTCGTACTATTAAACCACGGGATTCCTGACGTTGAGAAGTTATTAAAACGTGGCAACAGGGATGATTACGAAAGCTTATACCGCAAAGCGCTTACAAAAAGTTCAATGTAAGACCGGGAAGTTCAAGTTGTATTTGTCTTTTTACTCCAGCTTAGACACATTGAATCTATCCTTTTGCTTCTCCTTCGTCTTCTTCTTCATCTTCTCCTGGCTAATTCTTCTTCTTCTTCTTATTCCTCTTCTTCTTCTTTGTCGTCGTCTTCGTCGTCATCTTCTTTCCTCTTACTCCTCCTGCTTCATCCTCCTCCTCCTCCTCCTCCTCTTCCTCCTCCTCCTCCTCATCATCATCATCCATCCGGGGTAGAAGTTTTGTGAAGCAGCGACGGCTGTTGGAAGATCTTTTCTCTATGCAGTCCTGACGGCTGACTGGAATCTATATATATAAATTGCTTAGCCGGAAGTCCTTCTTCGCCTCTACTGTAAAGTTTGTCCGGTATGGACGCTGATCTGGGCAGGTGCTGGGCGCTGCGGATCGGCCTGCTGTGCGCTCAAAACCCGCGAACTCGTTATAGCCGACATTTCCTTACCGAACGTTTAACGGTTTCTGAGATAAATAAATAAACAAAATGTCCACAAACTGCAATAGCCTCATTCCGCGCGCGGTTTCGATTCAACCCGTGTCAAGAACGTGCCTTTCCGTAATAATACCGCAAATTTTGTTTTATTTCCATTCAAAAAACTTTTGCACTCATGTCACCAATCTTACGAAATTGTGTGTTTACCTAATTACATTTGATTAATTAAAAATCGAATCGAGGTTTCAGCATGTTTTCCCATATAGACCAAAAAATGGATGGTCTTTATACGAAGCCTTGGTAGCTCACTTAGTAAGACATTCGCCTACCGTGCAGGCGACCCAAGTTCAAATCTCCCGCGGGCCATATTTTTTAATGTGATTTTTTTTACACTACAATATGGATATTTTTCTTTTTAATTTAGGCTTTTTACTTTTAACTTATTTATTATAATTATTATTATTATTATTATTATTATTATTATTATTATTATTATTATTATTATTATTATTATTATTAATAAACTAATAATAATAATAATAATTATTATTATTATTATAATTATAATTATAATATCTTATATCAAATTTTATTTTAGAACCTTGGTGTTTTTTATTTCTATGTGTATTATTCTATATTCAATATTCTTATTCTTCTTCTTCTTATTATTATTATTATTACCAAGGATCGGGATGGGGTGGTACGTGTAGGTAAAAGGGGGCTACGGGTAGGTTTAAAGGGGCATGGGTAGGCATAACGGGGATACGGGTATATATAAGGGGGTATGGTGATGGTCGATTCCTTATTGTCCCCTATACGCTCTGTGTCCGGGGACGTTAATCTAAATAATGAAATGAAATGGTCGATTCCTTTCATCCATACCTGCGAAACGATCAACGGGGAAGTATCAAGGAGGGTACAGGTAGGTTACAAGGGGGGTATGGAAGGTATCAAGGGGGTATGGGGAGGTATCAAGTGGGTTCGGGGAGGTATCAAGGGGGTATGGTGAGGCATCATGGGGGGACGGGGAGATATCAGGGGGGGAGGTATGGTGAGATATCAAGGGGGATATGGGGAGGTATCATCGTCCAAATGAAACTCGCAGACAACAGTTGTCTCTCTGTTTACATTTTAAACAGCAACCTGTGTACCCTGGCTTGCCAGGGTACAAAAACCACTAGTATGTATATATAGTGGCACCTCCCCACGGGAATTCTCGAAAATAGCGCTTAGGCTTTAGCGTCCAATAACGGATTAACCGAATAAAAAAATAAAAAAAGTGTTCGTGCCGTACAACTTTCGGCTCCTCTAGGCGACGAAATAAGTTAAACTTTCTGTTATCTAAGGTCAGCTGTCTTTTTCGAACCGTTTGCCAATATTTTAGAACCGTTTGTTGACGCCGGATAACGTCCTCACTAGGTTTCATACAATTTTAGAATCCAAGTAGTGAAATCGGGTTGTTTAGACGCAAGAGCGCACTCTTGTAGAGAAACATTGTGTATTACATTTGTCTCATTTGTGGGGTGTTTCCGCCACCCATCACAATCCTCTTTATCCCATAGACATTTGTGCTTTTACCGTAATAAACTTCTTTATAGAACCCTAACCTATCCCCTACCACTGTCAGAAGGTGTCTCCCAGAGCATATTCCTGTCAGTCGTCAGGGCTGCCCAGAAGATATCTTCCAAATGCTGCCGCGGCTTCAGCAAACGTCTACATCATCATCGTCAACATCATCATCATCATCATCATCATCATCATCATCACCATCATCATCATCATCATCATCATCATCATCATCATCATCATCATCATCATCATCATCATCATCTTCTTCTTCTTCTTCTTCTTCTTCTTCTTCTTCTTTTTTCTCTTCTTCTTCTTCTCCTCCTTCTCCTTTACCTTTTAAACTTTTTTTCCTTTCTTCACGCCTCCTCTTCCTTCTTCTTTTCTTTCTCGTTCCTTTTCCCCTCCTCCTTCTTCTCTTTCTTCTTCCTCCTTTCCTTTCTAGTTCCTTTTCCTCCTCTTCCTTCTTCTGCTACTCCCATTCTCTTTTTTCAACTCGAGACATAGTTCTTTCTCTTCATTGGTTACCTGCAACCTTTCACCGAAACTCACCCTCTCCACATTCCCAGAGGTTGGCAACATGTCTCACCGTACCAGACCTTTTCATCGCATATGTGAAAACTGTCACACAATGTTTCTGATCTCACTGCTACCCTGTTGGTCCAGCGCAATCAGTATGTTAAGCTAGAAGGGCAAAGCCAGCCCATATGACTCACATGCCCCTTATGGAACTCAACAGTTAACATGAAAGCGAGCGCCCAGGAAAAATAAAATGAAATGGTGACATTGAAATGCAAAGTAATAACGACTTTGATCTTTCTATGCTCTTGACCTTGAGATGACATTGATCTCTGGCTCCAAATAAAATCACGTGCTATCAAATAAAGTACAGCAAAGAATGTATTATGCAAAAGCGCCGGTGACCTTGGGATGATCTTGACCTTCCGTGACCTTAATCTTGGATGACCTTGACCCTCACATGATCTCTCATGCATGTCTGATCAAATAACCCAATGTTGTTGCATACTATGGGTTAAATAAACAGCCATTACCCTGTACGATGACTTATTTTTTGAATGTTTTTGCAAGGCTTAGAATGACACTGACTTTGAAGATAAACGCAAAAACGGAATATATTTGAAAGATTAATCTATCATCTCTAAATACAACACGTTTGGACTTCATATCTTTCATAGTTTAGGGTTTCAAAGTATCTATACATATCGAATTTGGACAGCCTCAGTGACCTTCATCTTGGAGTGAGGTTGACCAAATTTACACAATATGTGCATCTCATTGATATCTATCATGCATTAAAAAACGCATAAGATCAATATTACTAACCTAGGGGAAAAAAAACAATTTTGAGAAAAATTTCAATTATTTTTGACTACCATTTAATGACCCTGTGACCTTGACTTTGAAGTGAAGTCATTCATTCACTATCATTTTCGAGGTCTACACCAACTTACTAAGTTTGGTTGTGATAGTTGAAATAGGCTATGAGTATATCGCCACTTTAAAGTTTTTGGACGGCGGATGGACGCATTTTTTTTTCCCGACATCATTTTTTGGACTATTTAGGACTCATCTCGCACAAAAATAGCAAAAATCTGGATAAAATAATTCGGGAGGTGAGTACACAGACTCATATCGCTATGCATGTTGGTCAAAAAGCTTCCCTGAGGGCTAAAGTCTAGGTCTAAGACGAACGTTTTTATTGCAATCATAAGGAAAATCATGACTTGAGTCACTGATCTCGTGGAGTCATCTCGGTCAAATCAATTCGCAGCGTGATTTGCGATGATTTTCCGCATTAAAATAATTGTAGTTTTAAAAACAGACGATGGTAAACATTCACCTTCAGTACTTATTATTTGCCTTCGCATCCATTCACGTCTCCAGTCCAAAGTGTGAGGCCTTCAGCATCTTGAAGATTCTGGCACCATTGTGTGTGCCAATCAAGACAAGAACCTGGTACATTCCTGAAGGGGTGCAAAACCTTAACTACAAGTTTGTTTCCCTTTTGCGCCTCACCCGATATTCTCATCTTCTCTCTTTAATAGTGGTATTGGATGCAGTCAATCTATTTCAAAAATAAAAATTCGATTTTTTTCCCGTCTTCTAAAAGCGATATATCGGCCTTTACACAACATATTTGAGTGATAGATGTGTGTTTTATTGTGTGTGTGTGTTTGTGAGAGAGAGTGGTGGAACATGTGAGCGCGTATGTTGTTACAGATCGCCGCTCTTTGAGTCTGACTGGTGATTAGGGAAAAAGCGCGAACATAGCATCAATTATTATTATTATTATTATTATTATTATTATTATTATTATTATTATTATTATTATTATTATTAATTAATTAATTAGTTTATGCCTTCACCTTTGTGTTTGTAGAACAATTGTTGATATTTTGTTTAATATGCTTTTGAATAGAAGAAAAATCAAAAAAGAAATTGACAGTATTCTCTCGTCAAATTCTGTGTGTGTATTGTATTAACAGATTCCAATCTAAGTCTAATGTGGTGTTCTATAGACACAAATAGAAATTTACAGATTTGTTTTTCTCATCAAATTCACTCTCACTCTCTCTCTCTCTCTCTCTCTCTCTCTCTCTTACACACACATACACACACACGAACACACACCCACAGAGGGAGAGAATGTATGTGTGTGTGCGAGGAGTGTGTGTGTTGTGTGTGTTGTGTCATCAGATTGCAATCTCAGTTAGATTTCCAGAAACCGACTGCTAACTATGCGGGATACTAGAAGAGGAAAAAAAGAATGGGTAACTTTAGATGCATCCTGGGATGTTTGGCAGATCAAGACCGTGGCCTCACGTAGCTACAACAAAGAGCTCACGTGGGATCACGTAGTTAGTAGAACAGCGTTCAAAAACACACCACGACCATCTGCAGAAGAGCAAAAGTCAAAGCTTTAGTGGAATCCCGTTGCGTAAGAACTTTTGATCTCGCTTATCCAAATCACTGCCCTATTTTTCATACAGAACTTGGGATGCAGAGAGAAAAAAACCAAAGGAAGTTTTCTTTCTTGCTGGAAAAGTAGGCCTACCCCCAGAAATTTTTTAATCTGGCGTTGATAAGAGAGAGAGAGAGAGAGAGAGAGAGAGAGAGAGAGAGAGAGAGAGAGAGAAATGGTCTAAAGAAACGCAAATATCCACAAAAAAAATCGAAATATTTTTTGTATGTCCTGCTGTATTTTGCGTTTTTTTGTCTGCTGCTTCTGTTTCTTTACCAGTTTCTTTGTTTGTTTGTTTGTTTTTACTTGCAAGCCTAGTGTAGATTGTATAACTGTAATGCATAACATGTGTTGTATATCCCTCACGGTAAACTGTAATCCTTTGTGCATGGTATTTCACTGGGCAACAACATATCTGAATTTGAATCTAAAGTCTCATATCTTAGGCCTACTTTTGACAATTGCTAGTTCCGCGGTGATTATTTATGGTTTGTTTTTTTTGGGTCTTCTGGGACCCCACGTTCCACATAATCCAAAGACAAACAATGCCACAATGTTCAATCTGATTTTTGGGATATCGAAGAATACGAAGCTTTCTTTCTTTACAAGGGCAATGAAATACCGCAGCGTGAAGAAGACGCAACACCGTTTCGCCCTTTTATCAGAAACTGTATCACACTGAATAACTCCCTACTCTTTTCCAATGCTTTGTCAGCTGCAAAACGAAAGATAGCATACAACGTTTCTGCACTATCACTCCATGCTAAAAAAAATGGACAGGACAAATGCACCTGTCGTCAAAAAAAAAAAAAAAAAAAAAAAAAAAAAAAAAAAAAAAAACGGTGTCGGACGCGACAATGCTTGTTGCCTCCTGGTGCGAAACTTTAAATACAATCTTTCCACAAATCTACACGAAGAAAGAAGAAGACGAGAACAAAGAAGGAAGGATGCGCAAGAGGAAAAGGAGTTGGAGCACGGAAATAGGATCGAAGAGAAGGGGGAATAAGGAGAGGTGAAGAGAACAATGAATAAGTTCCAACACCTTGGAAAAAAAAGGAACAAACGTAGGGGATGAAAAACGGAAAAACAACAAAAAAGTAAAAATAAAAAAGTTGAAAACAGCAGAAAGAAAAAGAAAGAAGGAAAGAAAAAAAGAAGGAAAGAAAGAAAGAAAGAAAGAAAGAAGAAGAAAAAGAAGAAAGATTAAAAAATGTATGTTGTTTTTGATTATGCTTTCCTTACCATTGTTACTGTTCTTTGTTGATGGCAATGTATATCGTCGGTGTCCATTCAAAACCTCGTAACTCCGAAAAAGTAGTTTTTGCAATCTTTGCATGGTTATGTCCCTTGAATTTTTGCGCATTTTTTATCACAAGCTCGGAATTCATAGCTCAGTTAGAAAGTATCAGTAATACAAAATATCAAAACCTCGTATGTCCCAACAGGTCAAACGATTTGTATCAAAATCTCGTATCTCACTTACGAGGTTTTTATCATTTGGAATAAATTTCTAAAACCTTGTAACTCAACTTACGAGGTTTCATTCAAATAAATGACGCGCTAAGAAGTTGAGTTGACGTCACTTACGCGGTTTTTGTTATTGTCATCGTGGAAATGTCAGCTGCTTCTGGTCAGTTTTTGTACATTTTGGTGAGTACTGATTTCTTCTAGATTAATATCGTCCAGATCTTCTCCATATTACTCTTCAGGAATAAACGAACAGGCACGTTATATCACACTCTGTGACTAAATCTGACACTGAATGAGTGCAGTCAAAGGCATACTGTGGCATAATTCAAAATAATTTACAAAATACAGAATAATATTGTGTGTTTTTAGTTTTTAGTTTAATGCCCGTCACCCCTGCCAGGGTATGGGCCGCCAACAACAGCTCTCCAGAGTCCTCTGTCCTATGCCATTCTTTCTAAATGACTCCAGGTGTAAGCCCATCTTGGTGGTGTCGGCCTCGAGGTCGCGTCGCCAGGTGTTCCTTGGACGTCCTCTCTTTTGCTTTCCCTGGGGGTTCCACTTCAGCGCTTGCCGGGTGACGTTCGTCGCTGGTTTGCGTAGGGTATGCCTTATCCAGCCCCATCTCCTTTTTCTGATTTCATCTTCAGCAGGGAGTTGGCGGGTCCTTTTCAAAGGTTGGCGTTGCTGATGGTGTCGGGCCAGCGGATCTGGGGAATCCTTCTGAGGCAACTGTTGATGAAGGACTTGACTTTTTTTATAATGGTCTTGGTTGTCCTCCATGTCTCTGCTCAATACAGTAAGACTGACTTCACATTGGAGTTGAATACCCGTATCTTGGTGGCCAAAGACAGCCCTCTGGAGGTCCAGATGTTCTTGAGCTGAATGAAGACAGCTCTTGCTTTGCCGATCCTAGCCTTCCGCATCTGTGCCGCCCTGCTGATCAATGATGCTACCCAGGTAGGTGAAGGACTGCACTTCTTCCAAGGGACTTCCATTCACGATGACTGGTTCGGTACTGATGGAGTTGATCTTCAGGATCTTGCTCTTGTCCTTGTGGATGTTGAGGCCGACCTCCGACGATGTGGCCGCTACTGCATTTGTCTTCTCTAGCATCTGCTGTTGGCTATGGGAAAGAAGAGCAAGGTCGTCAGCGAAGTCCAGGTCCTCGAGCTGGTTCCACAGAATTTCATATTCGTTCCTACTTTCCCTGGTGGACATCTTCATAACCCAATCTGCGGCGATGAGGAAGAGGAAAGGTGACAACAAGCATTCTTTTCGGACTCCAGTTTTCACCTGGAAGTTGTCTGTGAGCTGTCCGCCATGGATAACTCTGCAGGACATGCCGTCATAGGAGTTCCTGATCAGATTGACCATCTTGGTCGGGATGCTGTAGTGTCGAAGGAGCTTCCAGAGGGTATTTCGATCCACGCTGTCAAACGCCTTCTCATAATCGACGAAGTTGATATACAATGGCGAGTTCCATTCCAGGGACTGCTCCACGATAATGCGGAGCGTTGCTATCTGGTCCGTGCAGGATCTATTCTGTCGGAAGCCTGCCTGCTCGTCTCGTAACTGTGGATCGACAGTATCCTTCATCCTTTCCAAAAGGACCCGGTTGAAGACCTTCCCAGGCACAGATAGAAGTGTGATGCCCCTGTCCCTGTAGTTGTTACAGTTGCTGAGGTCACCTTTCTTGGGAAGCTTGATCAGGTAACCTTCCTTTCAGTCTGCCGGAACATCTTCCTCCCAGATCCTCTCAAAGAGTGGGTACAGCATCTCCACTGATGCTTCCAAGTCCGCTTTTAGAGCCTCTGCTGAGATATCGTCTGGTCCAGCGGCCTTTCCGTTCTTCATCAGGGTGATGGCCTTCTTGATCTCTAGCTCTTCCACGGTCGGTTTCTCGCAGTTGATTGGAAGATCCACATTGGCTGGTTCAATGACTGGGGAATTCGTTGGTGCTGGTCTATTCAAAAGTTCATCAAAGTGTTCAGCCCATCTGTTCAACTGCTGGTCTATACTGTTTATGGTGTTTCTCTGCTTGTCCCTAACAGGTCTTTCTGGTTTGCTGAACTTTCCGGAGAGTCGCTTAGTGGTGTCGTACAACTGTTTCATATTGCCGCTGTACGCTGCCTGTTCCGCTTCAGCCGCCAGTCGATCCACGTAGGCCTTCTTATCTTTTTTGATGTTTCTTTTCACTTCTCTATGGGCTCCTGTGTAGTCTTCTTGGGCCTTAGCCTTAGCTGCTCCGATTCTGCTGTTGTTGACTGTTGCCTTCCTCTTCTTTCTTTCTTCTATCTTGACCAAGGTCTCTGCTGTGATCCACTCTTTCTGTTGATGTTTCTTTGGCCCCACAACTTCTTGGCATGACGATCTTAGTGTCTCTTTCACTTTCTGCCACCTGTTGAGTACACTGTCTTCTTCTTCTTCAAATAATTCCTGAAGCACTTCGAACCTGTTCCTTAGCGCCAGACTAAACTGTTCTTTTGTCTTTGGGTCTTTCAGAAGGCTGATGTTGTACTTCATTCTTCTGCCTGACGAATGTCCTCTTCAACTTCAGCTTCAGTTTCGCCACCACCAAGTGATAGTCGGACGCCACGTCTGTTCCTCTACTCACTCTAACGTCTTGCAGGGATCTTCGGAATTTCTTGCTAATGCAGATGTGGTCGATTTGGTTCTCTGTCGCATTGTCTGGAGATACCCATGTACTCTTGTGGATCCGCTTGTGAGGAAAGATGCTGCCTCCGATGACTAGGTTGTTGAGTGCACACAGATCCGCAAATATCTATCCATTCTCATTCATTACTCCTAAGGCGTAGGTGCCCATAACTGGTTCGTATCCGGTGTTGTCAGACCCAATCTTGGCATTGACATCTCCCATGAGGATGGTGATGTCCTTGTCTGGGTAGGTCTCAAGGATCTTCTGTAGTCTGCTGTAGAAATGGTCTTTAACATCCTCTTCCCTGTCGTTCGGTGGAGCATAGCACTGGACAAGGTTCATCTTGATCTTCCTCATCTTGGTACGGAAGGATGATGTGATGATCCTGGGGCCATGGGCCTCCCATTCTATAAGTGCCCTCTGTGCCTGATTGGACAACATAAAGCCTACTCCCTGCGTGTGGGGTGCATCGTTTTCTTCGTGCCCGGAATACAGCAATAGTTCTCATGTCATCAGTCGCCTTTGTCCAGCTTGGGTCCATCGTGTCTCGCTGATGCCTAACACGGTCAGGTCATTATTCCTCATCTCAGTTGCTACCTGTGCCGTCTTTCCTGATTCGTACATGGTCCGAACATTCCATGTGCCGATGGTGGTTCATTTAGGCTTATGTTATGGTAATAAATGTTCATTTAGACATATGGTAGTAAACGTTCATTTATTATGGTAATAAAAGTCCATTTAAACTGTTACGGTAATAACAGTTAATTAAGACTATTACGTTAATGAAAGTTAATTTAGACTATTATGTTATGGTAATAAAAGTTCATTTAGACTGTTATGTTATGGTAATAAAAACTTCACATAAGTGTCATGTATTACTTAGCTTACATCTTATAATTCATTTCACAGGAAATTTCCGAGAAAGGACTTCGTGCTACTTTAAGTACAGGGCTTGTACTGGTCAGAAGGACATTATTATGTCAGTGATGAATGCAACAACGCGTTCATTGATTGCTGGGTATTAAGTGTTAATCTATCAATGGCCTATTAGCCTATTTCAATTTTGTAAAGACAAGGGTTGTGTCTGCATTATTGAATAAAACAACATTGACAATGTTTTCAACTGCATTTTTCGGTCTTTTATTTTGTATTAATGTTTCCTTTGTTGTTTGCTATTGTGACTAATCCTTATAACTTGCAACTTCAAGCTCAAGCAAAACAGTCAAAACCTTGTAAGTTGCACCTTCCAGTTCATACAAAATAGTAAAAACCTCGTATGTGAACATTTTTGTCTATTACTCAAACAAGCATGCGCTCTTAATCTTGCCACTATTACTGCCAAATTTCCTGTTCTATACTGAATGCAAATTATACTAAAACCATTTGTTTTGGTGACACCTGATTTTTTAAAACAGTTTTTTTCATTTTTCTCAAAACTGTATTTTGGGACATACGAGGTTTTGAATGGACACCGACGATATGTATCTCAAGGATGTGACTATTCCGCCTTAACTGACACAGATTATTGTAACTCGTCCAGGTATGCACTTACTTAAGCTTCGCCTTTTGTGTATTCCCGTAACTGTGTATTTGTTATGTATTTGTCAGATCAGAAATTCACTGAATAAACCATTGTTTAAACCAAGAAAAAAGAAAGAAGAAAGAACGAAAAGAAAGAAAGCAAGTAAGCAAGCAAAAGAAAGAAGAAGAAGAAAGAAAAAAAAGAAAGAAAGAAAGCCAGAAGAAGAAAGAAAGAAAGAAAGAAAGAAAGAAAGAAAGAAAGAAAGAAAGAAAGAAGGAAAGGAAGAATAAGAAGAAGAAGGAGGAAAAAGAAAGAAAGAAAAAAAAGAGAGAGAGGGGAGAGAGAGAGAGAGAGAGAGAGAGAGAGAGAGAGAGAGAGAGAGAGAGAGAGAGAGAGATAAACAATAAGCAGGAGACCTAAGAATAAGGAGGAGACCTAAGATAAATAAGATGTAGAAGAAAACCTACAGCACAAGGAGGAGGAGGAGAAACGGCATTAAGGCACAACAGCACGAAGTCCTAGGAGAATGACGGAGAAAAAGACACATAAGAAGAAACACCAGAAGACCGAACGTTAAGTGCAAATGTTATCACAATACCCCATTCTTTCTGCAAATGTCGTGGAAACCTTAGAATGATAAAAACGACAAGAGTGCGTTTCCTCTTCCACTACATCTTCACACTCTTCCAAACTGCGAACTCCTACAGTCGCAAAATATAGTCATGATTGGCTCCTGCGGATATCTCGTTGACCAACATTAACAACGGAACCCAGATCCAGACCCAGATCTAGATGCCCACACCCTTCCCGTCTCTAAATGAACAAGACCAGGGAACATACAGACTACGTTTTTTTTTCAAGATAGGATTATATCTGTCCCCATTTTGGAGCGAAATGGGACAAAGCCTACAACAAGGCGTCTTTCTCACAGACAGACATGCGTATCTCTCTCACGGAGACACAGCAGAAGACAGATCAGCACACATGCACCCTATCACACATCACTAAAGCCCCCTCAACCACTCCAACGCGCATATAGTCTATAGGACAAAAAACACAAACATTTTCCAGCTAGTATAAACACAACCGCAACTTTACATCAGATAACGGCTGCCCTTCTGACTTACTTGATCGTATTAACACACGCACTCACGCACACACACGCACGCGCGGTCACTCACACACCCGTACACGCACACACTCACACCCCCGTACAGTATGCACACACACATACACACACGCGCGCGCAAAGACCTTTTAGGAAGTAAAAACAAAACCTGCACTCTTTATCTCGATAAAGAAAGGCTCGCGTTAGCACTATCACATTTCAGATCTAGATAATCCTAGAACCACAACTTACTTACTAAGATTTTTTGTGTGTGTTAAAAGTTCGTCTTCTTAATGCACTTCCGTCTAACATTGGCCTATGCAGGATCTCAGCTCCGTTAGCCCTATGTAAACTATGCTACCGGCAGTACAAAAGAAAACTGGAGGCAGAATAGCTCGATCCTAAGACCCCATAATTATCTACGAAAACCTATTTTATAATTATATCAATAATTGTCTAATCGACATTATGCAGGAAGAAAAAAAAAGCGGAGCTAGATCTCCAGTACTGTACATCCGCGATCAAGATGTGTGTTGTGTGTGTGTGTGTAGTGTGTGTGTGTTTGCCTGCGTGTGTGCTGGTCTCTGTGTGTGTGTGTTTGTGCCTCTGTGTGTGCTGCTCTGTGTGGGTGTGTGTGCGTGTGTGTGTGTGTGTGTGTGCTGTGTGTGTGACAGGAATAAGACAGCTGAGCATTGAGGCCAGAGTTGTGTTCGCGTGTGTCTGTATATGTTATGGGTGTGTTTGTGTTGTGCGTGCGTGCGTGCGTGCGTGGTGTACAGTGTCTGTGTTGTGCGTGCGTGGTGTGGTGTTAGTGTTTTGTGTGTGTTTGTGTGCATATGTGTGTGGTTGTGCTGTCATGCTGGGGGCCTTCTTTTCCTTCTTATCGTTGTCTCTAGTTTGTCACCTCCTGGGGGGGGGGGGGGGGGTTAGTGGTCGCAGTGGTATTTTATCTGCTAATCGCCATGATCATCAACACCACCGTCGGCTATGGTCGCTGCAGGATTCCACAGTGAACTGTCAGTTATCGCCAGTGGAGAGGCGGATCATCCCAGCATCTGATGCTTGTCAAGGTTGAAGATGGGATGAAGGGGTGGGGGGGTGGGATGGGTGGGGAGAGAGAGGAAGGGGGGAAAGGGGAGGAATGAAAGGGCTGTGTGTGGAAAATTGTGCAGAGATGGACGAGAGCAGCAGATTTTGTTTAGGTTTTTTTATCTTTCTGTCTTCTTTCTTATTTTTCCTTCCTTCCTTTCTTTCTCGTTCTTCTTTATGCTGCATTATTTGTTTAGGTAAATGCAACATCACACATTGTCATTTTCCGCAAGGGGGAAATCGACGTGATTCACTTATTGTGCTTGATGATGTAATATTTGTGAGTTACCTTCTGTAACACACACAGACGCACACACACACATGAACTAAGTATTGGATAAGCATGATTACATACTCACCCAGCTAATTAATACATTTGCTTTCTTGAATTTTATTATTCATTCTTATGCGAGATTTGAAGCAGAGAGCAATGGAATAAAGATTGAGAGACTACACCCTTATTGTCGTCGTGTCCTTCTTTGTGGCTGTTCTGCCTGACTCTTTTACAGATGACTTAATACACCTCTTTCAAAGCTTCTGCTTAACATAACCTTCAACATATCGACAGGTTTGTGTCCCATTAATTTACTTTAATTTCAAGACTCTCCTGATGTTTATTCATTCATTTAAATGTATTATTAAATCGGTTTATATAGCGCTTTTTCCAGCTCAAGAGCTGCTCAAGGCACTGGCATAACTCAAGCCGCCCGCATTTTCCACTTTTTGTTTTGATGACTTTGCTTTGTCAAAAGAAGCCCGACCTTTAAAAATCACATTGAAGAAGGTGCCTCTTGGGGCTCTTCATGACAATGTGCATATTTCATTTTTGACCAAAAAATAGTCTAGCTTCCTGTTGTCGTCACGCGCGGGAAACCGTTCTAGGAAATTCATAATAATTATGAGGGACTCGTAATGAAAACGAAACTCAGTATTTGGATGATGATCTCGGGAATCCAAGAATGAGGATAATTTCGGAAACTCATAATGAGGATGATTCCGGATACTCAGCATGAGTAATGAGGGTGATTGTGTTTTGTTGCGTGAGTGGTAATCAGCACGGCGTCATTACAGCACCCTGACTAACTGCCTGGGCCGCACCGTTACTGTCATTTCTATCACCAGCGGTGTCACATCGCGTAATGATTCTGTCCTCTTTTTCCCCTCACCTATTTACAGAGAGACGTGGAAGCACAGCTATGGTCTTTGTTCCCTTCTTCTTTATCTTAAGTTGCTTTTTTAGTGGGGGAGGAGGAGGGAGGCCGAGGGAAGGGAGGGGGGCAGAAAAAAACTTTGTTAATGTCATTGTTTTTTAAACAGTTAATAACCTGTTTTTTACGGCGACAGCAGCAGCAGCATTTGCTTCCAAATTCCGAACCATTTTTTTAAAAAGGGCAAAAGGTCGCCATGATGTTTAGCTTACTTGGCACCAATGCCATCCCCGGCTTGGTTTTCTTAGAGAGAGATCGCAATTCATGGTACTAAAATATTCACTATACACCTAATTCCGCGCACGGTGTCTTGAAACCTCGCTAGACCGATACAATTAATATTATAATTCATTAAATCATTATTGTTTCTACAGGGAGGGCCAAAGGCGATTTAATTAATGTTCTTAAGGAAGCGCCAAACGCGTTCCATATAAACATCAAGATGGTCAGTGCTCACAGCAGGGAGAAAATGGGAATAAGGGGTGAAGAAAAAGAAGAAGAAAAGATACTGTCACTAAGAATTTTTCGGTAACTCCCCATTCTTCCTTCTCTATGGCATCCACCCCCCCCCCCCCACCAACCCACCCTTCTGTAAACTCCCTCCCTCTCTCCCTAATGCTCACTTCACATGTCCATCAATTCTATCTCTACATCCTCCCACTCTCTCCTCCCCATCTCTCTCTCTCTCTCTCTCTCTCTCTCTCTCTCTCTCTCTTTCTTCTCTCTCTTGCATCTGCCTCACAAAACTAGTAGTAGCAGCCTCCTTCCTACAGCACAGGTGTTTTACGTTTAGGAGCCAGGATCACCTGGGGACACCTGAAAACGCTTCAAACCCTTGATCGCCCTGGGGCCAAACGGCCGTACTAAATGACCCTCAACTTTACTACTATGGTCACTGGTACCTAACACCTCCCTGACTCGAGGTCACGTCAAGACTTTAACAGTATGCAGACCCTACCTACTTACATCAGGTCAAGTCAAGACTTTAACGGCATGCAGACCCTACCTACATAAAAGAGGTCAGGACTAACATTATACAGATCCTACATACAGTAAACAGAAAACTTTAAGCCAGACCTGCAAGGTGTAAGCATAAACATTCGTAGGGTCAAGACGACACAGGTTCGAATCTCTTGGTGTGCAAAATTAAAGTGGCACTTTTTCGCTGTCCATCATAGCAGCATGATTGCTCTGACGGTTCAGTTATGATTTAGGTCCCAACTTTAGTCTTGGATGTACCTTTAAAAACATTTTTTAATGCAATCGTAAACTTGGTCTTTTATGTTAAGACTCAGTAGGTTGTTTTTCAACTTCTCTTTGTGTCTGTGCTCAGGCGCTTTCCACAAATATGTTTGTCTGTAATATAGTGTTTCAAAATGACGGCTATGTTATGCATTCCGTTATTATTAATGCTTGCGTCATTATGTGTTGTTGAACACACACACAAAATCTCGTTTCTGTAAATCATAATTATTACTATTATTATTAGAACGTAAATAGCATACTGAAAGATATCATGCATTACCTAAAAAGGTGAGGAATGAAATCAATGAATTAAAAACTTAAGATGCAAGGGAGATGCAGGAAAGGGAAAAAAAAATCTAAAGTGCAAAGTTTAGAATAGATCTCCTGCCATTTGAACTATAGCACCAAATCAAAACCTCTGTATTATGCTGATCACATGACTTGGGATGAAAAGGGCGGTTAACTCAAAAACCATCTTCCCACCCTCCACCCGCTTTTCTCTCTTCTTCAAAGTAGAACATATGCATTCCTCCCCCCCCCCCTCCCCTGTATCTCTCACCCTCTCCGCATTGTTCTCCTCCCTACACACACTCTCGCTCGCGCTTTCGCGAAAATACCATCTGGGTGGAAACCCAAACTCTAGCCAAACACTGGCGTAACACCTAACCTGCTTCATAAACAAGGACACAACAGGCCCTTTGTCACGCCAGCGGTGAATGTAGGAGGATGTTTGGGTCGTGTGGGCTAATCTGTTCTATGTGCTTACCTAACACTGCCTGCAGATATTTTATACACAAGTTCAGCGCCAGCAATTCACACTGCAGAAGATAGATAGAAAGTAGATAATTATAGCCATACGTCGACCTTGTCATGCATGGAGGGGTCTCAACAAGTATTGTCCTATACTATCTTTGTCACAACAGAAGATGGTCTGCATAAAATCGACGACTTTCTTCAGCATGGAGGGGCCCCAACAAGTCATTGCCCGTAAACAATAATAACAGTTACGTGTCTCAGTCCAGAATTCGTTATAAACGACAGTACGTGTAACGGTTCCGAGACTACTTTCCTATAAACACTTACGGAAGTCAAACTGTTGCATGGCGAGAAAAGGCACCTAGACTATTATGGCGAACATGTTTGATGTCATTTCCTTTTGCTAAATTTTATCAGTACAACTTATGTTAATATGATGAATAAAACTTGATGCAACAACAACAACCTTTTGCTATGGAAAAAAACCGGCAGTTGAATTTTTCTGTGAAGACTCGGTGTGCGAAAGCTGTAAATTCACGAGCCTGGACGTTATAATGAGGTGGGAATGATATCTTTGTTGTTGAAATGTTCATAATTGTTTGCTGAGAATCGAACACAGCACCATCTCCATTTCTCTCTGGCATCGGATCATCAGGAGTTTGTTCTTCACCTACATCGATCACCCATCTTCATCTTATTACAATCCTGCGATTATCGCGTTCTGTATTCCAAGGACTATTCCTTAGAAGTGCCACGAAGTCCCATTGACTCGAGATAAGTGATTCATCGCTATTTCATTCCCATCTGCTTGTGATTGTTGAATGTTTGTGTATATATAATTTCTCTTATATATAATTTCCCGTATACCATTAAATTGTAATCGCATCTGTCCCTCTCATCTGATTTTTTTACAACGCATGCAGAACTCATTTAATAACTTATTTTTATTATCCCATTCACACGTATAGCCCCATCAGTCATCCTTGTACTACGGACACGTGAAGAACCAGATAACAGGCGGTATTATTTTTTAGCGTCGAACATTACCCACTTTGTAACGCATTTGCCCAAAACATTTACAAACTTGACAAACAGCTTTGTCCTAAGTTAGAGGAATGATGATGATGATGACGACGACGATGATGATGATGATGATGATGATGATGATGATGATGATGATGATAATATGAATAATGATGGTGAGAATGTTGTGGTGGCAATCCTTTTTTTTTTCTTTAAAGTATAAAAGAAGTGATGGTTGTGATTGCCAATGATGATGATCATCATCATGATCATGATGATTAGGCTGTTGCTGCTGATGTTCCTGTTGTTACTGATAAAGCAGGAAGCAGTCCTCAAATAATTACAGTCCAAGATAATATTTGTCTCAGGTCAAAACGCGCTGTATTATATGCAGACTTTGGTTTTAACCGTCCCAGACTTTCTAGTTGTCTCAAGACTATGCATCGCAATGCAGGGCTTCTGCGCCACACTGCGCCACACGTTCGCTCTCTCTGCTATTGTACTCGTGAGAGGCATTCGACGAGTCTCAGCTACGCTGGGCGCTTCTGCCTTTAGCTGCTGCATACATAATCTATCTTTACAGTGTCAACATAAGACGTTGTTTACATACACGTAAATCACGCTCATTACAGCAGATTCTATTAACACCGTATTACCTAGGTGGCGCAAAAGTTCAGTGGTTAGGTCACACGCTGTTGTATTTATTTATTTATTTTAACGGCTATTTACATCCGTCATATTAGACAACATATTGAATTATATTGTTGTTTAATAACGAAAAATTACAATAATTTTAATAAAAGTAATGAACGTAAACACAAGTAAATGACGTGTATATATACAACGACATAGTTACCTACCAAAAACCATGGTAGTTACTTCTTAGATATGATACATACACTCCCCCCTTTCCTTCCCCCCTCTTCTCCCTCAGTCCATTAAGATGTGATTCGGCACCTAGGGCTCTCTTAATCGGAAGTTTCGTGGAAGTTTTTTTTTGAAGCTCTCAGACCCCAAACCTAGGTTCCTAAACCTTTGGGACAAAATAAGGTTCAGGAACCTTGTATCTGAATCTGAGAACTTCGAAAAAAACCAACAACAACAACGGGTTGTGAACTTCAACGAACCTTCCTATTACGACAGGCAATTAAAGACTCACAAAAGTTAAGGCAGTACAAGAGAGGAAATGGATACTACTAATAATCAAGCAGTAAAATTACACCATGAACCACACAGCAAGGAAGGGTTGTTGGACGCGCTTCACAAAGCTGGACCTGACAAGAGAGCTTCGCGACGTCTTTCTCCCTACTCATCTACGACAGAACGATCATTTACCTCTGTTGCGTCCTCGAAGAAAATCATGAACTTGTACTTTCGGGAGGAAAAAAACCTATTAAATTTATCTTCTACCGAGCTCCGCAACTCCTTACTTATCTGCATAAAACGCGCTCTGTCAAAGAAAGGCGTTATTTACATACAACGTAAACAATCCTCCACAGCTCAAACACTGTGTTCTGAGTGTAAATCTGATCAGCCCTCATGAAAATACCCTCACTGAAGAAAGTTTGTATTAGATAGCTATACTTGCATAATGGAGTTGGCTCTCCATGAACTTGCATAGGGAAAGTTATCTTTTCGAAGAATGAAGACAAGAGAAAAAAAATCCGGTGATGGTGACGGTGATGTTGATGTAGATGGTGGCAGTTATGATGCTGACGATGATAACAACGACGAATGTGGCGATGAAGATGATGAAGAGAATGATGATGAGGATGATGATGATGATTTCGCTTCTGGTAGGGTTAGAAATGGGTGTGGTAATGTTAGGATTCAGTGATTAAGACTTAATGACAACGAAGACGACGACGACGACGATGATGATGATAATGATGATGATGATGATGATGATAATCATGATGATAATCATGATGATGACAATGATGATGACGACGACGATGATGATGATGATGATACTGATGACGCTGATATAGGACGTGGACGTCGACAACGGCGATGACGAACACGATGATGATGTTAATGATAGCAACGTTGATGATGATGCTGTTGATGCTGCTGATAGTTCTGCTGCTGAAGATGATGCTGATAATAATGCCGCCAAAGAAACAAGGATGATGACTGCGTGGGTGGAGGCGAAGGCAATAATGATGATGAGGTTGAAACAGTTATTGAGTGTTGTTGGCAGAATACGTGACATTAGATTCCAAACAATTTGCAATGAGCAAGAGCCAGGCATCACCTTCCTAAAGCGCATCATGTCAGATGCCCAAGCAGACCACGAAGGCACAGTCAGCATAGGGGGAAGAGCAATCTCCAGCCTCCGTTTTGCGGATGACATTGATGGATTGGCTGTAGAGGAACAAAAACTTTAACAGCTGGTACAGAGGCTTGACACCACCTCCAGAGCCTATGGAATGGAAATAAGTGCAGAGAAGACCAAAATGATGACCAACAACACCAATGGCATCAACACGGACATCAAAGTCCAAGGCCAATCCCTCAACACAGTGCATAGCTTCAAATATTTAGGAGCCATTGTATCAGACAATGGGTCCCGACAGGAAGTCCTCTCCAAGATCGCACAAACAACTGCTGCCCTGGCGAGGTTGAAGCCCATTTGGAAAGACAGGACCATCAGCCTACATTCCAAGGTAAGGCTGCTGCGCTCCCTTATCATCTCCATCTTCCTATATGCTTGCAAAACATGGACCCTCACAGCAGATCTCCAAGGAAGAATACAAAGCATGGAGATGAGGTGCTACAGAAGACTTCTGGGCATTTCCTATACCCAGCAAATCACCAACGACGAAGTCCGACAGACCATCACACAAGCCATTGGACAACACGATGACCTGCTCACAGTGGTGAAAAACCGGAAACTCCGATGGTAGGCCACGTCACCAGATCATCAGGTCTTGCAAAGACCATCCTGCAAGGCGCATTGCAAGGAGGTAGAAGAAGAGGGAGACCGAAAAAGAGGTGGGAGGACAACATTCGAGAATGGACTGGTTTGACACTGAGCGAAACAATCAGGGTTGCTGAGGACAGGGAAAGATGAGGTACGCTGGTTAAACGATCATCTGTGGTGCCCCAACGACCTCCGTGTTATGGGATAGGATAGGATAGGAAGAGCCAGGCAGTACGTGAATGAAGTCGACAACCTCAAGAGATCCACCATACCTTGTCGCATCACCGTCAAATAAAGACATGGCATTGCCAACAATTAATAGACACGTCATTATTGCCATGCTTTCCTACCGCACTGAGAAGGATTGCGTATCCACAAATAATGAAATAAGGGGGGTTTCTTTACACAAAGATCATACCAGAGTGCTGAACTGAACAATGGTTCTTTCTTTCACTTGATCTAAAACATTGTGCGTGTGCATTAAAAAAAAAAAATTAAAATTTAAAACAACGCTGTTACTTATGTTTACTGACGTCTTACAATGGTCAATTTTGAGCAACGAGTAGAAAAAGGACCTCTGTGGCAGGCATTGTCCATCATCTCCCCGTTCCCTCTCATCCCCCTAACGACCTCACAAATCATGGGACGGAGAACTTGAATCATATTCTTCCGTACTTGAATTATTTTAGATTCTCTTGTTAGGCAACTGGTTTTTAGTTAATGTGTGCCTCCGTTATGTCTGCATTGCTTCGGCTCTGGGGTCTGGATTGTAAACAAAACCTGATTACTCGTTGCCATTTATGAGCGTTTCTGGATAAAGAAGGTTGCAAAAATGTTCTTCGTAAAATACATCTGGGAAAGACGAAAATACACTGCTAAGAGCAACCACGTGGAAAATCTATTCTACGACAACTTCTTACATTTCAGACAAGCGGATAAGATGTTCGCTCTTTTAGCAAACAAAACAGTGGACGAAACAATGAGCAATGCAGCATTTCGGCCAAACCGAGTGCCCGTGATATATCTGTAGCGGGTTCCTTTGAATCGAGTTGCACAAGGCGAAAACAAACAATCCGTCACGTGACTTTGGTAAAGTTGGAAAAATAGATACTTTTCTGCAAGTACATCATGGCTGCCAACATTGTGGACTAATCCTCCTTTGGATGTCAGCCTATGATCTCTTAATGCGCATGCGCAGAACGTCCTTTTTTTCCCAACGTTGCTTTGTGAGTTCTTGCATACGAAACAACGCGATTAACCTTTAACCTGCATGGTGCCAAGGGATCTTCAAGGGATACTGGGTCTCCGCGGTAGCTCAACGGGTTGAAGAGTGGCATCTGCATGACGCAACTGGATCTTCAAGGGATTTGGGTTTCCACGATAGCTCAATGGGTTCAATAATGACACCTGCGTGGCGCAAAAGGATCTTAAAGGAGATTGGGGAAGGTATTCATAGTTCTTCGACAAAAACAAAAACAAAACCGCGGCTACTTTCTTGGCATCGTTGTGTTAAACACTTGTTACCGCTTGCTCCCTCCGAATTTGTTACTGGTTCAACCTGTAGCGAGGAAAAGCACACGACTGTATAAAGACGACTTCACAATGACGACACCGAGCACAAGTATTCTTTGGATCAGTGCTGTGCGCAATGCAATGGACTGCACTGGACGACATCGACGACTGTGCACACAAGCGATAAGATGAACGCTTTTCTGTGCGATAACTAGTACTACGACTACATGCTTATTCAAAGGCTATTACAAATATTCTGAAGTGCGCACTCACACACAAACACACACACATAAACACACTCTCTCTCTCTCTCTTTCTCTCTCTCTCTCTCTCTCTCTCTCTCTCTCACACACACAGAACACTTGATAACTGTAGAAAACCAACCTAAGATAGAGGCGAACATGGACTGACGATGCTGATTAAGACGATAATGTAACTGTGTTTAGCGCAAGTACCCACAGATAAAGTTCATGCTTATTGCTCTAAAGAAGATATGAGAGAGTGACCATCAGAAGTTTAGAAGTTTAACTATTCCACACTATATGCAAATAGGACCAATGCGGCAGGTTAACATAATTAGAGGAAAATGATTATGATGAGCAACAGTCATTAGATACCATTGTTACAAAGTGTGGCTTTATACCAATCTTGATACAATCACAATGAGCTCTTGTGTAATATTGAGATAGTATTGTACGAAAGTCAAAGATCTCGATTTATCTATATTTAATGTATTAGCGATTATCATTTGTTATTGTTTGGTTCGGTTTATTCAAGTGTTAAGCTATCAGCGTTCAAAAACGTCGTCAAATAATACGCAGTCTCTAGCTCTTTGAGTAAAGCTAAAGCACCCACGCTGACGTGCATACAGGTACAAGACGCAGAGCGAGAGCATAAACAGTAAACGTTAAGTTAACAGTGTTTTGAATGGAAAAAGCAAACAAGGCGATCGGGATCACAATTCTTTAATCTTCCACACCCCCCCCCCTCTCCAACCCCTTCTTCCACTCCTCCCCCACCACCCTCTAAACGATCCATTACACCCATCTCCCTCCTATCCATCCTTCTCTCTCCATCTCACACCTTGCCCCAACCCCGAAGCTTCAAAAGAGAGTCTGCTGACACATTGTTTTTGCGCAGAGCCATTCCTCGGCTGCAGCTCAGCGACGCCGGGGGTAAGGTAAGATTTGATTGGAAAAGGCTGCAGCATCGCTCATCGCTCTTACCTCATGCGAGTTACTGCTGGCGCTTGCCTAGCCAGAACATTGGGCAACAACGTTGATGTTTAGGCGATGAACTGTGGGAAAGAGAGAGAGTGGGTTCTTTTTTCTCTTCTATTAATGGAAGCTTGGTAGTAAAAAAATATAATAATAAATTAATTAATTAAAAGTAACAAAATAAGCTTACTGTTTTGCCTTGCATACATTGTGCAGTAATAATTCTGTAATAATGGGGGTAATACATGTTTGTTGACTTCACCTAACAAAAAATTACCATAAATAAATAACCCAGATATTTCCCATTGACGGCGGTCCGTATATGTTATAATATAAGAAATGCAAACAAGTTACAAACAATACAATACAATACAATACATTTTACAGTAAACACATAAAACACGTCAATAACATTTTTATGAAATAATTGTGTTAATTGTAACAATAGAGAATGAGAGAGAGAGAGAAAGAGAGAGAGAGAGAGAGAGAGAGAGAGAGAGAGAGAGAGAGATTCTTTATCTTCAAGCTAACTCGTGTTCTGTACAGTGTGAGTGAGTTTATTGCATATAGTAATTGTTTATATCATAGAAGCCTTTATCTGCTTCAGTCTTGTTTCTTTAGGCAAGATTATTCACTCCTAGTGCTTTTACCATAATATTGCCGTCTTTTCAATTGTCGTGCAATAGGTTTGGCTGTTCCTAGATATGCGGATAGCAAGTACAGACAGATGTAAACAGTCCGGAGGCTGCGGGTGCACACGTCACAGCTTTTGTGACTCTAAATTAAGACAGACTAATCGGTTCCTGCCTGTGGTTTGTTTTTAACCCACAAGGTAAGCTAGCTACGTCTTGTAAGCAACAAACAGGCAAGCCTTTAAACTACGTGCAGACCTGTAGACTGGAGCGTGCTGCGAAGATCCGCTTCGGAACTTGTTTTAATTCAGGTGCTGTGTCATCTGTAATAAATATTATTCATTATCAGCCAGTGTTTTTTTTTCTTTGAAGCTGTAAGAAAGACAAGTGAATAGTGCATAGTTTTTTTCTTATATTCGGTATTCTCTATTTCTGCATTCTTATTCTTAACTGATTTCGGGACACCGCTAATTATAATGTATTATTCTAATAATTCCCAACTTTTCTCCCTCATTCCATCAGACTACCTCAGTCTTTCAGACTTTCAAAACTAATCTTAAGACACATCTGTTCTGTCAGTAATTCACCACTCGTCTTCTTTCAGCTAATTATTTCCCTTCTTGGTGTGCATGTGTGTGTGTGTGTGTGGGAGAGAGAGAGAGAGAGAGAAAGAAAGAAAGAAAGAGAGAAAGAAAGAAAGAAAGAAAGAAAGAAAGAAAGAAAGAAAGAAAGAAAGAAAGAAAGAAAGAAAGAAAGAGTACATTAATTGGACAGTTCCATCATCCATCTTGTCTCATTCCTTTATTGTTACATATTTGTTTACCAATTCTTGCTCTCGCATAAGTTGTTATTTTTGTAGTTTTTTTTTCAGACTAATTGTATTGGTCAGGAATATTTTGTCTACTGTCATTGCCTTTCACGGTGGTTACTTTTTTATCTGCTTGAATCTTTAATATTGTCATTGTTACAATGCTTTGACTTTGTGTGTGTTATTGGATATTTATTGTACACGCTTAGAGCTGTCAAGATTGGGCGTTTGAAAATGTTAATGTTAATGTTAATAATAATAATAATAATAATAATAATAATAATAATAATAATAATAATAATAATAATAATAATAATAATAATAATAATAATAATTCCACATTCCAAAAACGAAACACACTCCAAAACCCTGTCAAATGTGTGCACAACATTTAAAACAAGACAAATGAATGTTCTCTCTAAATAGTTCTTTTAACCAAAAAGGTTAAAACGTATCTCCCTATCCTCTTGTTTCTAGTCACATTAGAATACATTAGCTCCCTTAGACCATGAATTTGCGCATAAGCAAGCGCAGCAGACGTGGAATTTAATATGTAAGGAAAAAAAAACAACCAAACAAAAACTTAAACCACCGGGAACATACATGTAGAGTAAGTTTTCGTTTTCGTTCAATATAATTGTGTATTCAATATAATAAGCGTAATTCGTGTAAAAGGACCCTGGCGATGGACATAAAGCAATCAATGTTGCCTGAAGAAACATGATATGACATAATCATTCTACAAAGGATGTGATACATACAGGATCCCCTTAGCGTAAATCTTGAGGGATCTGATACGGTAGTAGTAGCAATGCCATGCAAAAGCGAATCAGCTGAATAAACATAGACTAGATACATCGCTTGTTACTGTGAATCAAACACAGGATGACGCCTTTCGCATTCTTTACTAGACATATGCAGCTTACTTCGCACTGAATATCTGCGATAAACAACGAACACGAGGCTCAACTTAATTTACCTCCATTGGATAGGATAGAATAGGATAGGCCTAAAAATATAGAATAAATGATAGAATATTCCAAAAAGGCTACGATGAATATCCTATCCTATCCCGTAACTCGAACGTCGTTGGGGCACCACAGATGATCGTTTAATCAGCGTGCTCCATCTTTCTCTGTCCTCAGCAACCCTCATGGCTTCGCTCAGTGTCAAGCCAGTCCATTCTCGAATGTTGTCCTCCCACCTCTTTTTCCGTCTCCCTCTTCTTCTGCCTTCTTGCATCGTGATTGGCAGGATGGCCTTTGCAAGGCCCTAATGCTCTGGTGACGTGGCCACACCATCGGAGTTTCCGTTTCTTGACCACTATGAGCATGTCACCGTGTTGTCCAATGGCCTGTGTGATGGTCTGCCGTCGGACTACTTCGTTGTTGGTGATGTGCTGGATGAATACCACATCAGTAAAGAATATATAGCTAAAACTCGACTTCACATAAAACGTTTGCAAGGAGCTAAAACTGTTTACACATTTACTCATGATGGGCATGGAGATATGTCAGTGAAAGTCTGCACTGAGTCTGGTTTTCATGATCCGGCGGCTACCTGCCGTCTTGATACCGCAGGTGGAAAGCGAGAGCCCAAGTTAGAAGGGCTATGTTCCAACGAAACCACTTTCGCTGGGAGTTTCGGTTGTACTATGTCCATGGAAATGAAGCAGCAAGACGGCAGACGTGCAGGCTGAGATAGGTGCAATAAGGTTTGACAATGATAAATACATCAACAGTTTAGATGCAGCGAGATAGGCAAAGCTCAGAGAACAAGACGTTTTGGTATTATCTATTTAATTTCAGCTCAATAATTCGCCTAAAGGGACTCACTTTGACCACGCCCCCTCGACAAAGCCTTTTAACATTCACAGTTAGTGTTGCCCTTTGAAAAAATCTTACAGCAAAAAAAAAACTCTTTCAAAAGGTATAGTTAATTTCTACATGAATAAAATTCTTTTTTTGTGCTTATTGATAGCAACAGCTACCAAAGACGGTAAGAGAAAGAACCTGTAAAAACAATTGCTCGTAAAGGTTTTTCGTTTTAAAGAGATAACATAGGCCCCACCCTACCCCAGGCACCGAAAAACGCACGCTTCAAGCCGCTTGGTTTACTCAGAAATAGGGTCGAAGGTCACAAGTCCGTAGCGGAAAAATCAGGGGAAATAACATCTTGTCAGAACCGAAATGGAAAAATCTAACCTTAGCGGATGGTTTGAGCATCAAAAGTCCACGTTGTCACTTGCTCAGTTGTCCGGGCGTCAGACCATGCGCCCAAAGGCTGCAGGTGGGCGTCTCGGGCGGCTTGAGATAGATCCTGTATCGGCCAGCGCCTTGAGCAGCTCTTGAGCTGGTAAAGCGCTATACAAGAACGATTAAATAAATAAATATATAACTAAAGATACAGAGATGTTGCAACGAAATCACTTTCGCTGGGAGTTTCGGTTGTAGTCTACTATGTCACGCATTCTTGAAGGTCACGTGACTTCCTCCTTGGCGCGATACAACTTTCGTTCCAAGAATCCAATCCACTTTCGTAAAAATCCAAGATTACACTAACACCATTTCGTCATTGTTTTTTTAAAATATTATATCGGTCAATTAACAGCAACTTGTTCTTAAAAAAAACCACAACTTAGATTGATAATCGGACTATTGATTCGCGCCTCATAGGCCATTCAAAATGCTGTTATGAGATAGTAGGCATTTGTTGACTGATGCATGTGTTGAATGCCTTGGAATTGAGAGATCCAAAAAGGCGACAAGAGGAACCCCATCGATTGGCATTATATTCTGGCTTGTTTGCGTCACGGTGATATAAAATTTATGTCTAAGTTGCTTTTACATGTAACTTAATGTTGTTTTTATTAATGGGACTTAGCTTATTATTAGAGAATGTGTGAGACGGGAGAACACGCAGATTCACACATACACGCATGCCAATTCTGAAATACTCTTTTTTTTTTATTACAGTGATAGCTGGAGTGAGGAGGAGGGGTAGATTATAAATCCCACACTACTAGCATTCAGCATTCACAATAATATTACAATAATATTCACAACAACATTCCCAATAATTGTACATTTTGAATGTTAGCAGTCCTGTGTATTATTTCATTCAAAACTCACAAACCTGTAACAGTTTTTTTTTTGTTGTTGCCCAATTTAACATTCCAACTTATTTATTTATTTCGTTCTCATTATTACTACAAAACATGCAACGCTTTGGCAATGTAACGCGTTTTGCAATCAGCCATTTACTGCACTTAATCAGTTCGTGAAATGTTGTTATTGATCGTTTTTCTGTTTACTTTTGTTTTTTTTTTTATTTAAAATTTTTGTTGTGTGCGTGCGTGTGTTTTAAATACAGCATTAATTAGCATTAACTCCTAAATACATGTAACAACCTCAAGACAATAAGAAACCATTAGCTGTAGTGAGTGATGGTTCCTTATAATAAGACGATGAATGAAAATATTACTCCTATCAATCTCTGTAAAATGTTCCTACGAGGTTTTTAATCGCCTGCCAGAATATTGTTTACTAAACAGTGAACCTAGCATAATGCAAATAGTAATAACGCTGCTGCTGCTGCTGATCATTGTAATAATAATAATAATAATAATAATAATAATAATAATAATAATAATAATAATAATAATAATAATAATAATAATAATAATCACAATACGCGCGCCTTATTCATAATAATAATAATAATAATAATAATAATAATAATAATAATAATAATAATAATATTAATAATAATAATAATGATAATGATAATAATAATAACAATAATAATAATAATAATAATAATAATAATAATAATAATAATAATAATAATAATAATAATAACAATACGAGCGCCTTATTCCTAAATCAAACTCGTAGCGCGGCGACCTTTAACTATAGACTTTGTAGGCGAAAGTAGCAAGCCCTTTTAAACGATAAAATGGCGTACATTTTCTAGGTAAGGCTCTTTAAGCGCCTCTAAAAGTCAGCATAATGAGCAAATTTTACATTGGCGAACTGCATCGTCGTAAATTAACAAAACAGAAATATAACTGCATAGGATGTTTAAATTACTCAAATGAAAAAAAAATCTCAGAATGTTAAACTTCTGCCTAGAAGTTATTAACTGCTTATGTAAGAAGGAGCATTTCAATTAACTTAACGCTGTAGTAAATGTGTCAACTGTTACGTCTAAGACGAGTCCCTGTTCACCCTTTATCCTGCCACACCTACATTAAACATAAACATTGACGTTTAACGTCTACACTCACCATTGGCTATACGGCAGGCAAGGGAGGGGGGGGAAGGATGGGGGGAATAGGGATGGGGGAGAAGAGACAACCATGGCAGAGAACTGTGGTAAGGACTTTAATCAACACTGAACCATCAGAGTAATCATGCCGATCGTAAAAATAGCCGCTCTCACCTTGCCCACCAGGAGATTCGAACCTGGGTCATCGTGTGTGCTAGGCGAACGCTTTACCACTTGGCTACAGCGTTAAGACCTATTTTAAAATACAAAAAAAGTTTGACAATAGGGTGAGTGATCTTATATGTGCATGGGCCTGATTCAGACACCGCAATCAGTACTAGGTTTAACATAACGGTGTCAGTGGGTTCATCAGCGGTCTCAGAAACTCTGTGTGAGGTTAATTTAGCGCATGCTCCAGCAGCCTTTGACGCTCCGTGCTCTCCTGCCAAAGTATATGAGAGGCTCTGTTAGCAAGCATGCATGCAACATCAGCAAACACTTATCGTCTTCTTTGCTACTGATGCTTATCTTGAAAACAGGAGGCAGGCGCGATGCCACATGTGGAAGATGACAGCGGATATCTTCACGCAAAATTTGTGTGTACTGCACACTTTGAATCCTTCCAAAATATGGTACTTCAACAATTAAACTCATATTCCTTATTATTATTATTATTATTATTATTATTATTATTATTATTATTATTATTATTATTATTATTATTATTATTATTATTATTATTATTATTATTATTCGTCGTCATCATCATCATCATCATCATCATCATCATCATCATCATCATCATCATCGTCGTCGTCGAAGTGGGCGCCTCGGGCGGCCTGCTCTGACAGGCGCCGTGGGCTGCACTTGAGCTGGAAAAGCGCTATATAAGAATGATTCAATACAGTTAATTGAAGAGGGGCCGGGTAGCTCAGTTGGTAAGAGCGTCTTGCTAGTAACCGAAAGGTCGCTGGTTCGAATCCCGGATTGGTCAACGTGTGATCATATTATTTTCCCCTTTACCAACAACTGGCCCGCTGGTGTCAGTATAAATCGGTCCAGTAGTCACCTATATGCGAAAGTGTCGTGTGACTATAATCTACAAACAACAACAACAACAACAACAACAGTTAATTGAACTGAACCATTTAGGACACATTTGTGGCCAAGTGGGCTAAGGCGGGACTAACTTGCCTTGACAACAAGCCAGAAACTAATGACGCCGACAGGTGTGGGTTCGATCCGGCATCTGGGCGTTATGTTTCTCCGAATATTATTTACTTTCGACTCGGGCAACGTCTCGAGGGTTTTCTCCGAGTACTCCGGTTTGCTCCCCCAGCAAAAATTTCAAAAAATCACAAATAATGTTAGGTAGGTTGGGTTTGGGCGCGCCACTGGCTGCGACTACGCCTTCCCCAGGGAAGGCGGCCCTGAGTTTCCCGATAGAAAGGGATAATAAACTGTAGTAAAAGTAAAAGTAAAAGTATTTGCATGGGGAGGGTAGAGGAGAGAGTGGAGAGAGGGGTGTTCAGGCCTTGTACTAGTACCTCATGGCATGAAACGCAATGTATTGCATAGTGCGGTCCTTTAATTCATTGCTGATCTCCGATTTGATGTCACAGCGACCACAGCAGCTCATAATGGCTCCGTATACAGAGAGCTTTTAGTGAAGGCTCCCTGGTATACCACACCAACTGTACCAAGCAGTCACATTTCGTAACAACGGGAGCCCAGCTGATCCTGCGTGCTCAGTGTCAGGCAACGAGCCATTATGGGCTGCTCTAGTCACATTGAGACCAAATCATTGATCAGCATTTAAATTCTATCACTGTAGTGATCACAAAAGAATTAACGACAAGCAACGGCAGTACAGTTGACCAAAGTTATCAGCAATGGTCAATAGGAAGTTATTTTTCAACCACCTTGTACATACCACCCCCCACCTTCCCCGCTACCCTCATCCTTCTGATTATCTTAGCTTGCAGGCTCTAATACTCACGGGCACTAACTCAGTTTTACCCCGAGGCTACGATCTTGACACGGGGCACTTGTAAATGTGCCTGTAAACTTTGGCACGATGGCTATCTGCACACTCCGTCTGGTTACGTAAGTGTTAATTGTCCTACTGCTGGCCCTAACCAAGACAGTCGTAATGACTGCAAGGCTAAGAGCTCTTGACATACACCGTGCTAGCGAACAGTGGAATAAATAGCCTAGCGATTTTAATGAAGGAAACGACATAATTACATATCATGCAAGGCAGTATAGAAGTTGCAAATAACAAACTCGTTGTTTTTTTTCTCAATAAAGCGCGGAGATCTAAAGGAAACTCCGACTTATATAAAGTCAGCTTGTTGCCGACTGAGCTGTTTAATGCGTAATAATGCACAGCTGTTTAATGTGTCATAATTATATGTTGTATAAAATAAAACATCAACGTTTGTCGAAAAACAACAAGGAAATTAGTATAAACACGTGACTGAATTTTCTTTCATTCAGACTGACTGCATCCATTACCGTTAAGGGTGGGAGGAATCCGTAGTATCTAGGACAAGCCCTTAGTGACTCTGAAAAGACTCCTCCTACCTAAGTAAAAGAATGATGTCCTCTTATGGGGATTGAACCCAAAACCTTCGGTGATTGAGAACCAGTGCTCTAACTACTTTGCTACTGCCTAGGTCACACCGAGGTCTGCCCATCTCGCTCGGTGTTTCGGTTCATTCAGATCATCCAACCGCCTCAGCACTACTACGCTAACTTCTCCTATACAAAACCATTTACATTATTTAGATGATATTTCTATCTCCGTTCTGCTACTCTGAATGCAAGCCGAGCGTCCTCTGTTCAAACATATTTCGCAGCTGAGACCAGCAGAGGTTTACGTTCGCCTCTTGACTTGTGGGAGGTACTCGAGAATCTCAGCTATGCTGCGTGCTGTTTAGCCTCTGCGTTTGCCGACTTGTAATCACAACAGTACCTAGTACTCACATTGAATAAAGTTAGTAGAGTATGCGATACCTTTGCACCATTTACTTACTTAGGCCCTACAGCATGTACACTCTGGGGGATGAGAAACTCTGCCTTTGTAAAAGAATCCCCCGCCTTGGTCTTTCCACATCAGTGTTTACACGACCAGGCAGATTTGTTTTGTTTACAGAAAAAATCATTACCCACTTCCCAACGCGTGTTTCGGACAAGACGTGTGCAAGGAACAGGGGCCAGTTGCTGGACGACAACCTGGTATTGAGAGTCCAGTTCAGCTCAAAGGGATGTGGGTGGGAGACAGACAGAAAGAGAGACGGACGGAAAGACAGACAGACAGACAGACAAAATCAATCTTAAACCAATTTGGTTAACGAGTGGAAACAAGAAGCAGTAAAGCAACAGGAACAAGAACAAAGAAGAAGAAGAAGAAGAAGAAGAAGAAGAAGAAGAAGAAGAAGAAGAAGAAGAACAACAACAACAAGAACAAGAAGAACAAGAACAAGAACAAGAAGAACAAGAACAAGAAGAACAAAAACAACAACAGCAGCAGCAGCAACAACAACAAACAAAGAAGAAAAACAAGAAGAAGGAGAACATTAACAATAATAACAACAACAACAGCAACAACAAAAACAAACAAAATATAAAAAAGAAGAATGGTTCTTATAGTTTAATAGTGATGGACAAAATAGACATTGGAAGAGAAAGAAAGAGAGAAAACTAACTAGAAAAGGATAGCATACAAAGTATTCCTGGATACAAGCAATGTATTTGTAATAAAAGTGGGATAACCGATGACGTGCAAATTACAACAAAACAACAACAAAACAAGAGAATAAAACACTTAGAGCCAAGACAGTTGAAGAAAGAAACTGTATCGTGATAATATGTAAGCAAGTTCACCAATAAATGTCGCCTTTTCCAACTCTCAAACCTAAAATCAGATTAAACGCTGTCTGCTCGCAATTTGATCTTGCATAAGAATCTAGCTGCGCTTCAATGAAGGAAACAGGATTATATGTAATTTCCAATGAAGGATGCCTATCCTATCCTATCCTATCCTATCCTATCCTATCCTATCCTATCCCGTAACTCGGAGGTCGTAGGGGCACCACAGATGATCGTTTAACCAGCGTACTCCATCTTTCCCTGTCCTAAGCAACCCTCATGGCCTCGCTCAGTGTCAAACCAGCCCATTCTCGAATGTTGTCCTCCCACCTCTTTTTCGGTCTACCTCTTCTTCTACCTCCTTGCACTGTGCCTTGCAGGATGGTCTTTTCAAGACCTGATGATCTGGTGACGTGGCCATACCATCGGAGTTTCCGTTTTTTCACCACTGTGAGGAGGTCATCGTGTTGTCCAATGGCTTGTGTGATGGTCTGTCGGACTTCGTCGTTGGTGATGAAGGATGCGCAAAGGTTAATTGTATTTCATATTCAGTTATTTAGCTTACGAAGTCGATTTTCAGATAACACAATGTAAATTGAACAAAATAACCAAATAAAAAGAGAATAAAATAAAAACAAACGCATTGCATATATTTTGCTGGAAGATAACGCGACCCGAAAACTGATACCGAGAACCATAGTTGATAATATCGTCATTGACATCATCTTTAAACATCATCGTCGTTGTCACCACCAATACCAAAATCACCGTCATCATTCTACTTCGCATTTTTACAACAGACGCCTTCCAAATCTCCCTCCTCTTCTTCCGCTTTCTTCTTCTGGAGTGCTCCAGGGGTCCCTTTTTTCACCAGGATGATACGCAAGTAGACGGCAGCTCGTTGTCAAGTTATTAGTGTGTGCTACGCTTTCTTGTAAACTGCACCACAGCCAATACTTCTCTGAAAACAGCTTCGCCAAACTCCCCCACCACGCCTTAAGCCCCACTTCCCCCCATGTATCTCAACCTCTTTCCTACAGCTTTCTGAAGTAAGCTTGCATGATGATATACCCGACTGACCATTCAACCGCCTAATGTCAGCATTATCATATTTATGTAATCTTAGGCATAATATATAAATAAGCAGATTGCTTCAATGACGGAGAGATCGGCCCTCTTGCGTCATTACGTGGAACTTCAGGAAACGCCTGGGCGTACTATTTAAAGCAGTTTTGAAATAATTGGAATCAGATGCAACCGTAATCTCCTAACTATAGTTGAAATAAATTATACTCTTCTAATTTCCATTACATATTTTTCCATGAAAAACATTGGCAATAACAGTTTACAACACTACAGAGCTTACAACTTTCTTCTATTCCCGACTTTCAACAACCGCCAATCATGTCTACATAATTATGTATACACTTTTACGTCCGAGTTTCTAACTGAAATCCTCAGGATATTATAACCTGTGATGTTAATTAATTGTTTACAGATTGTATATGTACTACAGGAGTTAATGGTTTTCAGTTCATCTTGTTATAGAACTTAACGACACGATGTTAGGCATGTTTTCTCCAAAAACACTGGCTGTTATCAATAGGGTATACGATTACAGACCATTTTTTTGTATATTTTTGAAAATTTTGTCGTTTGAAAGCGTTTAATTTTATGTATGCGTGTGTATGTATGTGGTGTGTGTGTGTGTGTGTGTGTGTGTGTACATGTTTATACTGTAACGTCTAAATATACTGTTTTATTACCTATACCATTATTTATATGTATGCTAATACTGTAATGTGTTCTTAAATAAATGTACAATTTCTAGTTACTGAGTGTGAGCGCTAAACTGCGCTTCACAAAATAAATAATTTTTATTACTAATTATTATTAATAAATGTGCCCTTTTGCCAAACTGACATGAGACGTCGTCGTCATCTCCATCATCATCATCATCATCACCATCATCATCATCATCATCATCATCATCATCATCATCACCATCATCATCATCATCACCACCACCATCATCATCATCATCATCATCTCCATCATCATCATCATCACTACCTACACCATATAACGCCATGTCTTTTAGGCATGACTAATTCACTGCGGCAACAGTTCCCCCCGTTGGAGTGCCGGGGGTTTCAGTATAAATAGTATCCCCACTTTCTGGAAATTTAGTGCTTTAAATTCCCACTGTCGCTGTCTTCATCATTTGCTCTTTCCCATTCCTGATCTGTCCTATCACTCTGCTATACTTTCTTCTTCTTCGCTAGATCAATGACCTACCTTTTTTCTTGAAAACTCTTCCTGGACAAGACTCCTTGTTTGTGTATGAGGTCTGTTGGATCAGCTTGGGAGTGTTGGACGCTTTCTGCCGGGTGGTCACTAGGGCTTCCTATGATTGTATTATTTCGCACTATAGGCATTTTATATGGATGTGTTTTGTTGATGATTTATAATGATGATTGTATTCTATTTTGTTTTTGTAACCGGGGTGTTCGCGTAGTTGAGGTCAACCCTCAGCCGTCCCCCGCGTGGGATGTCTTTATTGTAAAGTGACTGGCCGGTGGAGGGCATTCAATTTTCCCACTAGGGTTGTTTCGGCAGATCTTTTTTGCGGATCGGGGGTTGTCCGGTCCTGATTTGGCTCGGAAGAGTCCGCTGGACCTAAAGCAACAATAAATCAATCAATCAATCAACGCCATGTCTTCTAATGGGAGCGTTCAAAGAAAGAAGGCAAGGAATGTTTATGGCTGTCTGACACACCAAATGATGCACATCCTCAAACCTTTGAGCCAGACTAAAGCACCTTAGGCGTACGGAGTTTTCAAAACAAATTCTCGCCTCATTGAATATGAGAAGGTAGGGTATTTGGTTGTGGAGGGGGGGGGGAGAGAAGGAAAGAGTATGAGATAGTGGTGAAGGACATAAAAGTGTAGTAGTTGGTGGGGAAGGGGAAATGTGATGTAGGACTACTAGGTGCCGAGAGAGGGAGAGAGAGAGAGAGGAGGGAAGCAATTTTTGTTTACCTGTTTGTTCTTTATAAAATTTAATGTAACTTCTATTGACATGTGTTGGAGGTTGGGGGTAGGGGTGGAATTGAAGAGACGAGACACGTGGGGTGGAGAGAGCGAGAGGAACAATAACTGGATTAAATATCTTTGTGACTGTATGTATGTTGAGGCGGGTGGGGGGTCAATCGTGTGCACATAGTGTGTAAGGGAAGGATGGGGGGGGGGAGGGTGGAGTTGAATACGTGTGCACGATATGTGTATGAGTAGGCAAGCGCGCGTGTACATGCGTAGTACTACATAAGTGAATCTTACTGCCCGTCTGCCTGCTAAATGTTTTTGCGTGTATGTCTGTGCGTTGGCTCCGTTGACGTAGGCCTGTGGGTATTTGCTTGTTTCTACCCGAACCTTTGTTTATGCATGCTTGCAGGGAAGTGAGCGAAAGAGAACAGGTAGGTGCGGTTACACGTCAGTCCTGCCTTCTTCTGACTATTTCTCTGCATTTTACTCATGCATGAAAACCTATCTCTTTCGGCAGCACTTTACACAATTTACATTCTTTCTTCATTTAGTACATGTATTCTTGTTTGGTGTGTGTCTGTGTGGGTGTCGTGTGTCTGTGTGTGTGCGTGCATTTGTATGCTGTCTAGTATTAAATATAAAACATGAATGTATGATTGTATGAATGTTGGTATGTGCGCGCCTAGATCCGCAGGATAGGCGCCTTACAAATGCTTATTATTATTATTATTATTATTATTATTATTATTATTATTATTATTATTATTATTATTATTATTATTATTTATTTATGCACGCATGTGAACGGCAAGACGAGATAAAAACCACGATGGCTAGCATAATATAGGGCAGCGTACGAACAACATGACATTCGCGTCACACCTGATTCCCATCTTTTAACACCTGCACGTGCGTCACGCCTTGCATGGCGCACGACATGACGGTCACCTGACACGCCACTACTTCCAAACAACAATACAATGCATACAAGACAAATAGCAAACTACGTCAACTTTCACACTGTGACTTGTTTAGTGAACCTGGCTTTCATATGAAATCAAGCAACGTCTGCACTCCTTCCCAACAACACCAGACAGAAAACAGACAAATACTTCCAAAAGAGCAAAACTGCAGACACTTGACAGCTGTGTTGCTCTTCCAAACAACAACGCAATACTTCTAAAGAAGCAGAGCAAACCGCATCACCTTTAATGCTGTCCAACTATTTGCATACTAAAACATTTATTACTATAATACTGGATGCTATACGCGCCTTATCCTTCAATCAGACTTCAAAGCGCGGCTATCTGTATCCAACATACACGCTCACATGTTACAGACACTCCGAACACACATTCAACACTCAAACATAATGGTGCACAGGCACGTCGCTATTAGAAGACGGAAATGGAATGGAATTTCTCTTTTGAAATTTTAGATAAAAAGCTGGGAATGAGGTGTGCGTCAAGGATGCCTACTCTCTCCAACACTCTTCAATATCTTCTTAGAGCGCATCATGTCAGATGCCCTTGCAGATCAAGAAGGCACAGTCAGCATAAGGGGTAGGGCAATCTCCGACCTTCGTTTTGCGGATGACATTGATGGATTGACTGGATAGGAACAAGAACTTGAACAGCTAGTACAGATGCTTGACACCACCTCCAGAGCCTATGGAATAGAAATAAATGCAGGGAAGACCAAAATGATGACCAATACCACCAATGACATCAATACGGACATCAAAGTCCAAGGCCAATCCCTCAACACAATGCATAGCTTCAAATATTTAAGAGCCATTGTATCAGACAATGGGTCCCGACAGGAAATCCTCTCCAGGATCGCACAAACAACTGCTGCCCTGGCGAGGTTGAAGCCAATTTGGAAAGACAGGACTATCAGTCAACATTCCAAGGTAAGACTGCTGCGCTCCCTTGTCATCTCCATCTTCCTATACGCTGGCGAAACATGGACCCTTACAGGAGATCTACAACGAATAATACAAAGCATGGAGATGAGGTGCTACAGAAGACTTCTGGGCATTTCTTATACCCAACATATGACCAACGACGAAGTCCGACAGACCATCACACAAGCCATTGGACAACATGATGACCTGCTCACAGTGGTGAAAAAACGTAAACTCCGATGGTACGGCCACGCCACCAGATCATCAGGCCTTGCAAAGACCATACTGCAAGGCATGGTGCAAGGAGGTAGAAGAAGAGGGAAACCGATAAAGAGGTGGGAGGACAACATTCGAGAATGGACTGCTTTGACACTGAGCGAGGCCATGAGGGTTGCTAAGGACAGGGAAAGATGGAGTCTGGTGGTTACCCCCGGCCGTTGGGGTGCCGGGGGTTTCAGTTTAAATAGTATCCCAACTTTCTGGAAATTTAGTGCTTTAAATTCCCACTGTCGCTGTCTTTCTCATTTGTTCTTTCTCATTCCTGCTCTGTTCTATCAATCTGCTATGCTATCTTCTTCTTCGCTAGACCAGTCACCTACCTTTTTTCTTGAAAACGCTTCCAGGACAAGACTCCTTATTTGTGTGTGAGGTCTGTTGGATCAGCTTGGGAATATAATTATTGGACGCTTTCTGCCAGGTGGTCCCTAGGTGTCACGTGGGGTTTATGGGCTCTGCACAATGGAATTATGGACCCTCACGTTTATTCGGTGGGAACTGCTAGTAAGTCACCCTATGAATTACTTTAATAAATTTATTTGTTTAGCTCGTTCTGTGTTAAGGTTGGGGTACAGAAATAGATAGAAAAATGGTAAAAGAATACTGTCACACTAGCTTTCACACGGCTATGAATCATATGTAGTCCAGCCACTTGATAACAGTTAAAATCACACATTTATTTCTTCTACTCTATACAAGATTCTCTAAGTACTAATCTAACTTAAAAAGTCTCTTTCAATGCTAATAGTTCGATCGCTGATAGTCTAGGCAGCTGTTATTTCTTCCTCGGGCACTTGCTATTATATTTCATGTAGATTTGGACTACTGTGGTCCGTTTTACAGTTTCTGAAGAGTTGGACTACTGTGGTCCTGTTTGATCAGTTTAAGTGCACCTTGGCGTGTTCACTTAACTGCTAGATGGTGCGTGCGAAGTCCTTCTGTGAGGTAGCTTCTGGTCCACCTTTGTCGTTGTGTAGTTGGGTTCCCTTGCCACGCTGTGGGGTCTGACAGGGTGTTTTTTTCGGGTAGCTCTTTCCGTCTTGTGCGGTAGAGGATACTCCGCCAACTTGTTTCTGTGGAGTGGGGTTCACAGGATAGCTCGGGATAGCTCGCCTGCTCGTCTGTAATACAAGAGACGAAATTCTGCACAACCCTGAATAATCGGTTTATGCAGAGCGTCTCACTGAAAGCCAAAGTAGCCCTCAGTGATAGCTCCACATCTCTATACATAAGCGACGAACATTCTGCTACTTCCGGGGTCCACTGGAATCTCAACTCTAAATTCCTATACATACATAAATATCAATCGTGGCTAACTATACACATACAGAACTAATAATATTATAAACATTCAGTGGTACAGCCACTGGCCTGCAAACATACATATAAGTTAAACAACAGTGGTTCCGTACGGCATGCAACATGGCGGCGCAACCGGTCGTGTTTCGCCTCGTGGTCGGCTCTTTCACGTGGTACGGCAAATTCGGATTAACAATTCACATTTATGCATAGCAAATTCTTCAAACATAATTTCAACAATAATATAAATATATCACGATGAAACAGAAGGGTGTTCATTTACCTGTTTGACAAGTTCAGGCCCGTGGTGGCTTGATAGAATTCTAAGATTCTAAGTCCTGCTTCCTGGTCTAAGTGTGGAGAGATTTCTCTGCCAGCTTTCTAGCTGTTAACACTTCGGTGTATTCCTCCCAACTGACCAAAGCTGTGTTAGGCTCGGACCCAGTCAAACTGGCTCGAACCGCTTTGCCTAAGCTCTCATTGGGTAAAATATTTACGACTCTCGCACACAGTGCTGATTCACTGGGCTGTGAGGGTCTGGCTCGCAGTGTGTACTTTTATTGCTGCTGTGTTATATACTGACTCTCTACTGTTACAAAAACTACACAAGGCTGAATAGTCAATGAGCAGAGTTAAAACTAGCCAGTTCATGACAGGCTCCCTCAACTGAAACAAAGGCGATGACTACTGGATTCGACCTTTTTCTACTACAGAGCCTAGTTTAACACTGCACTATCCTAGGGTCCTATTTACACACTAGTTAAGTTGCTCTACCTGGGCTGCAATGCTGTGCCAGGTAGCTATGGACACTAGTGACAGGGTATTACTGGGCGGGGACGAATTCTGGTGCTGTGGCCCTTAGTTGTGTTGGGTGGGCGACAGCTGCTGTGTCCTCCACGAGATGGCGACTGAGGTAGTCGGCTCCGTGGTTTTCCTTGCCGGGGATGTACTCGATTTGGAATGAGTATGCCTGAAGGGTGAGTGCCCATCTCATCAGGCGAGAGTTCAAAGACTTGGAGGCTGCCAGGAACGATAGTGGTTGGTGGTCCACCTGAACTGTGAAGTGGGTCCCATACAGGTAGAGTTGAAATTTCTGTATGGCCCAGACTAGTCCAAGACATTCTTTCTCCGACGTGGCGTAGTGGGTCTCGGCGGGTCTCAATTTTCTGCTGGCGTAGGCGACAGGGAATAGCGTCTCTGCATTCTTGGGGTCGCGCTGTAGCAGTACTGCTCCGAGGCCTAAGTCGCTTGCGTCGGTACGAAGAACGAATGGCTGAGTCAAATCGGGTAGGTGGAGTACTGGCGCCGATGTCCTTCTGTCCTTGAGTGTTTGGAATGCTGTCTCACATTCCGCTGTCCAAACTACGTTGTCCGGGGCGATTTTCCGGGTTCCATTTGTCAGAGGTACGGCGATGCTGTTGTAGTTGGGGATGAACTTCTGGTAGAAGCCGCAGAGTCCTAGAAATGACTGCACTTCCTTCTTTGTCTTGGGCCTAGGAGCGTCGAGTAGGCGTTTCACTGTCTTTTCTACCGGTCGCAGGCTTCCTTGACTGATGGTGTGTCCCAGAAATTCTAGTTCTGTGAATCCAATCTGACATTTGGTGGGTCTTGCCGTCAATCCCGTGTCTCTGAGGCGGGCGAGTAGTTGTTGTAGGAGCGTGACATGTTCCTCCCACGTAGGTGTAGCGATGAGGATGTCGTCCATAAACGAGTGTAGGTGCTCGCTGCTCAGGGGTGCCAGGAGTTTTCGCATCATGGCGCTGAAGATGCTGGGTGCGTTGTGGAGTCCGAATGGAAGCACGTTGAATTCGAAGTGTCCTTCCATAGTGCTGAAAGCTAGGTACTTTCGGACTTGTGGTTGTACGGGTATCTGGTAGTATCCTTTGCTGAGGTCGATGCGTGAGAAGTACTTTGCTCGCTGTAGCTTGGCAAATAGGTCGGTCTGGTCCGGGAGTGGCTCTGGCTGGAACTGCGTTACCGCATTCAGGAGTCTGAAGTCGATGCACAGTCGATGCTCTCCGTTGGGTTTTCGCAACAATACCGTGCCTGCGCTGTAGGGTGAAGTAGACTCTGAGATGATTCCGGCTGCCAGTAGGGTGTCTATCTCTTCCTTGATGGCTCGCTGCTGAGACAGTGGCATCGGGTAGAGCTTCTGGCGGACGGGTGTTGGGTCGGTCACCGTTAAGGTTACTTCGACGAGGTCTGTCCTCCCTGGTCGGTCTGTGAGCACAGTCTGATGTTGTCGAATGACCTGTAGTACTTGCTGTCGCTGGTTAGCGGCTAGGTCTCCGTTGAGTATCACGTCTTTGTAGGTTTCTTTGGAGTGCAGGGGATACTCTACTGCATTGGTCTCCATGCTTTCTCCTTCTTCCGCGATGGCGATGGCTAGCAAGTTGTGAGTGCTGGGGGTCGCTGGTCGGTCCGTATACTTCTTGAGGAGATTGATGTGGTGGTATCGGGCTCTCCCGTTCACCTCTACTTGGTAGACTGTCTTGGATTTCTTGGCAGTCACCCGGTACGGTCCACTCCAAGCGATGTCCAGCTTGTTGGTTCCACTTGGAAGTAAGATTAGCACTTGATCGCCGACTTGCAGTTCTCGGTCCTTCGCGTGGCGGTTGTAGTACTTCGCCTGACGGGCTCTTGCCTTCTTCAGTGCTTCACCAGCTTTCTTCCACGTTGCTTTGAGGGTTTCCTGCAGGTCTGCGACGTACTTGGTGGCACCTCTTGGTGTGTCGTCTATCTTGGCTTCCGTCCAACTTCTGCGTAGGGCTTCTAGCGGTCCTGCTAGAGGTCTGCCGAATAGCAATGTTGACGGGGTGTAGCCTGTGGCTCCATGGGGCGTTTCTCGGTATGCGAACAGTGCCGCATTCACGTAGGTGTCCCACGCTTCTGGATTGTCGTCGGCGACTTTCCTGAGGATGGTGAGAAGGGTTCCATTCAGTCTTTCTACTTGTCCGTTGCTGGCTGGGTGGTATGGTGGTGTGCGAATGTGATGAACTTGTATCAACTCGAACACGTCTTGCATCAGGCGGCCGGTGAACTGAGATCCGTTGTCCGTTCTAATGCTGTCCGGGAATCCGACTCTGGTAAAGATGGCGATGAGTGCATCTGCAATCTTCTTGGTGTCAATCGCTGGCAACGGGACTGCTTCGCACCACATCGTACATGCGTCGACGAGTGTGAGTAGAAATCTGTTCCGCTTCTTGGTCATGGGCAGTGGTCCTACTATGTCTACTGAGACTTGCTGGAATGGTACGCCGACTACTACCGATGGTCCTAAGGTAACTGGTACGGTGTGATGTCGCGGGGAATATCGTTGACATTGGTGGCAAGATTTCACGTAGCGCTTGACATCCTCCGTGATTCCTGGCCAATAGTAGTGTGCGCTGATTCTCTGCACTGTGGCTCCGATTCCCATGTGTCCGCTGAGTGGCATGCTGTGGCCTAGTTCTAGTACTTGGGCTCGAAGGGTGGCTGGCAGTACTAGTTGGGTGTGATCTCCATCTCCTTGTCGATGTAGAACTCCCTCTTCCATGTAGAAGTCTCCCTTGTGCGGGGGTGTGTGCGCCTTGGGTAGCTTCTGGAAGCACTTCGCTATCGAGGTGTCTTCTTTCTGTGCTGTTTTGATCTCTTCGAGTCCTGGATTCGGAGCGAACTCGGGCTGGGGTGGTTGGGTTTTAGCTTGGGCCCTGGTTTGCACTGCAGCTATCTCTACAGTTTTAGGGGGCGTGCCTAAGAACACATACCTACAACCTAGCACTAGATCATACAGGGGTTTCTGTAAAACAGCTGCTTGGATTCGTCCTGTGACGTACCTACTCTCTACTTCGATCCATGCTATTGGGCAAGTAGTCGTCGGTTTCGTCAAGTCTGCTCCTTGTAAGTCGACTGTCTTGTCTGTCAAGTCCGCGCGCGATACAAGAGATTCGCTAACTATCGCGTCGTATGATAGACCTGTGTCATACAGACAGTTCGCTTCTTTTCCGTTGACCTTGACCGTGTCTGTCACCGAGGGGTGATCTCCGATCGTGTGTGGCTTGTTACCGCTGCTTTGAGTTAGAACTCTGTGCGCTGGCCGGCTTTCGCGCTCTTCCCTACGTTGTGCGGCCAACTTGAAACATTCTGCGGTAGAGTGATTGTTTCTATTGCAGAACGAACAATACCGTCTCTGTTCTGCGGGACCTCTTTTCCCGAATTCCGCGTTGGGTCCTTTATTTTGCCCAGGTCTGGGGTTATTCGGCTTATTCGCGGTGCGCTCTTCCCGGTTAGGGCTTCGTTTCTGTGCCTCTTTCCCGTTAGGCTTTAGGTCTCGCCTGAAGCTCTTGGCTTCTCCGTGTGCGGCCACGTACCTATCTGCGACCTTGACCAGATCTTCTAGTCTTTCCGCGCCCTGCTCTACTGAGAATGTTCTCAGCTCGGGGGTCATGGTTTCCCGTAGCTGTTCCCATACTAACAGTTCTGTCAGTCCATCATACGTCTTAGCCGTGGCTGACTGGCTAATCCACTTATCCAACGTTGTGGACAACCGATCCGCGAACTGCGCATAGCTCTCTCCTTTCACTCTCCGATTGGTGCGGAACTTTTGCCGGTAGCATTCTCCTGTCAGTTCGAATCCCGTTAGGAGTGCCTCTTTTACTTTGTGATAGTCAGTCACTCTGTCCGTCGGTAGCTTACTGTAGATGTCATAAGCCTTTCCTCTAAGCCCTTGACTAAGCTTAAAAGACCAATGAGTGGGATCTAGTTTGTACTCTGTTGCTAGACGCTCAAACCTAGTCAGATAGAGATCTAGACCTTCCTCTCTCTCATTGAATGTCCCCAGTGGAAATGACATTCCTTGTACAGTTTTGGATGCTACCTCCAGCTGATCTGAGTGGGGAGGGGTTGAGGAAGAACTTGAAGCTCCTGATTCCAATCTTTTCAATTCTAACTCATGCTGTCTGTCTTTTTCCTTTTCAGCCCTCTCATACTCCCATTTCCTAACTTCTGCTTCTCTTGCTGCTTCTAATTCTGCTTTCTTTTGCTCTGCCTCTAATGCTAGTTTCTTCTGCTCTGCTTCTAATTCTGCTTTTTTCTGCTCTGCTTCTCTGTCTAGTTTTTTCTGTTCCCTCTCTGCTGCTCTCTCTGCCTTAGCCTCCTGTTTCTCTACCTCTGCATTGATATACGCAATTAGGTCTGCCCCTGCTAAGTGTAAAGCTTCTCCCAATTCCTTGAAACGCAATCTCAAGGCCACTGGGTCCGACATTGCCAAACGTGTCTATGAACAACCTCTGAATCACGTGGAATACCAAAACACTAGCAATATTGCAATTCAATAACAACAATGCAAAGACCATAAACTTCTCAATCAATAATAGAATAAAACAAGAGTCAAATGGCATACAACAGTTACTTAAGCAAAACCTGCAAAAGAACAATGCAACATACAGGCACAAAAATATTTGAAGCAAAAAAGTTTTTAACTAAAGAATAGTGCACCCAACTGATCAGTGTTATACCCTTACACTATTCTAAGTTATTCTACTTCTACTGTTGTTATCTAATTTTATTGTACTTAGATCCGGTTATACCCAATTCTTATTATACACAGATCCTAGCTAGGCTCGCCAATTAAAGTGTCACGTGGGGTTTATGGGCTCTGCACAATGGAATTATGGACCCTCACGTTTATTCGGTGGGAACTGCTAGTAAGTCACCCTATGAATTACTTTAATAAATTTATTTGTTTAGCTCGTTCTGTGTTAAGGTTGGGGTACAGAAATAGATAGAAAAATGGTAAAAGAATACTGTCACACTAGCTTTCACACGGCTATGAATCATATGTAGTCCAGCCACTTGATAACAGTTAAAATCACACATTTATTTCTTCTACTCTATACAAGATTCTCTAAGTACTAATCTAACTTAAAAAGTCTCTTTTAATGCTAATAGTTCGATCGCTGATAGTCTAGGCAGCTGTTATTTCTTCCTCGGGCACTTGCTATTATATTTCATGTAGATTTGGACTACTGTGGTCCGTTTTACAGTTTCTGAAGAGTTGGACTACTGTGGTCCTGTTTGATCAGTTTAAGTGCACCTTGGCGTGTTCACTTAACTGCTAGATGGTGCGTGCGAAGTCCTTCTGTGAGGTAGCTTCTGGTCCACCTTTGTCGTTGTGTAGTTGGGTTCCCTTGCCACGCTGTGGGGTCTGACAGGGTGTTTTTTCCGGGTAGCTCTTTCCGTCTTGTGCGGTAGAGGATACTCCGCCAACTTGTTTCTGTGGAGTGGGGTTCACAGGATAGCTCGGGATAGCTCGCCTGCTCGTCTGTAATACAAGAGACGAAATTCTGCACAACCCTGAATAATCGGTTTATGCAGAGCGTCTCACTGAAAGCCAAAGTAGCCCTCAGTGATAGCTCCACATCTCTATACATAAGCGACGAACATTCTGCTACTTCCGGGGTCCACTGGAATCTCAACTCTAAATTCCTATACATACATAAATATCAATCGTGGCTAACTATACACATACAGAATTAATAATATTATAAACATTCAGTGGTACAGCCACTGGCCTGCAAACATACATATAAGTTAAACAACAGTGGTTCCGTACGGCATGCAACATGGCGGCGCAACCGGTCGTGTTTCGCCTCGTGGTCGGCTCTTTCACGTGGTACGGCAAATTCGGATTAACAATTCACATTTATGCATAGCAAATTCTTCAAACATAATTTCAACAATAATATAAATATATCACGATGAAACAGAAGGGTGTTCATTTACCTGTTTGACAAGTTCAGGCCCGTGGTGGCTTGATAGAATTCTAAGATTCTAAGTCCTGCTTCCTGGTCTAAGTGTGGAGAGATTTCTCTGCCAGCTTTCTAGCTGTTAACACTTCGGTGTATTCCTCCCAACTGACCAAAGCTGTGTTAGGCTCGGACCCAGTCAAACTGGCTCGAACCGCTTTGCCTAAGCTCTCATTGGGTAAAATATTTACGACTCTCGCACACAGTGCTGATTCACTGGGCTGTGAGGGTCTGGCTCGCAGTGTGTACTTTTATTGCTGCTGTGTTATATACTGACTCTCTACTGTTACAAAAACTACACAAGGCTGAATAGTCAATGAGCAGAGTTAAAACTAGCCAGTTCATGACACTAGGGCTTCCTATGATGTTATTATTTAGCAATGTAGGCATTTTATATGTATGTGTTTTGTTGATAATTTATAATGATGTTTGTATTCTATTTTGTTTTTGTAAACGGGGGTTCGATAAATTAGAGTGCAGCCTCAGCGTCCCCTGCGTGGGATGTCTTTATTGTAAAGTGACTGGCTGGTGGAGGGCATTCAGTTTTCCCACTAGGGTTTTTTCAGCAGATCTTTTAAGCGGATCGGGGGTTGTCCGGTCCTGATTTGGCTCGGAAGAGTCCGCTGGACCTAAAGCAACAATTATGTAATGTAATGTAATGTCTGGTGGTTAAACGATAATTTGTGGTGCTCGCCCCTACGACCTCCGAGTTACGGGATAGGAAAGGATAGGATAGATAAAAGCATCCAATACCGTTACTGAAAGAGGATGAGGGGGAAGGAAACCGAAGTACCCGAAGAAAACCTTCGGTGTCCTGAAAGTCTCCTACCTAAGTCACATAAGTTCGTCCTCTACAGGATGCGAACCCGCGACGTTCGGCATAGCAAACCAGCTCACTATCAACGTAGCTACTAGGCCACCCATACTAAACAACAACACAGAGAATAGAAAACCGGGAAGGGGGGGAGGGGGGAGGGGGAGAGGGGATGGTGGAGAGGGGAGGGGGAGGGATTATATTCTTGTAACGTTAAAAGAATAAATACTGGGTAATCATTGCTCAACCCCTCAGATAAAACGATGGGATTTTTAGGCGTCTTTCTTCCTTTGATATGTAAACAAACAACTGTGTCTACCATACACCCTTTCTTTCTTCTTCCGTTTCTTCTATCAGTCCTCTTCTTTTCCTCTCTGTAACAACTGCACGATAGAAGAAAACGAACAATACAAGGACTATTACTACCTGGGTCCCATACCAAACCCTGTTTAGGCCATTACAGAAGTAGACCTCACTATACCTTATCAAACGACCTAAAATAACCCCGCGCAGATAGAGAGAAAAAAATAGCCACCCAAAAACTACAGCCAATTGGTATTTAAATAGGATTTAAGCAGTGTATTACCACGGAACTTTAACATTCCTCACATATATGTCTTTGACCGTTGAGTGCCTGTTACACAAATACACCCAACAATCACTAAGTCCCTTCTCCCACCAAAACCCGGTTGCCCAGGATTGTGCTTAGTTGTCTGAGCGTCATACGATGCGCCCAAAGGCTGCAAGCGGGCGCCTCGGGCGGTTTTGAGCACTGGCCAGCGCCATGAGCAGCTCTTGAGCTGGGAAAGCGCTATATAAGAATTACTAACTACTACTACTACTACTACTACTACTACTATTACTACTACTACAACTACTACTATTACTACTACCACCACCAATAATAATAATAATAATAATAATAATAATAATAATAATAATAATAATAATAATAATAATAAAAGGCTTCTTGTAGCGCGAGTCCCACAACACTTTTGTTTCATCGTTTCTTCAATAAACAGGGGACCATCTTCTCCCACTGGTGGGATCGTTTATGTTTCTGGGTGTCATTCCAGGCCTTACACACAACAAAAGCTCGAGCACACCTGTAACATATCTGCAGGGTTCGGACAGAGGACACCCCAGAATGTACCACGTGACCAATACTTGCACGCGCCGGACGGCGTTCAGATTAAATGCACGTGCGGTGCCAGTTCCCCCCCCCCTCCCCCGTATCAGCCCGCACCCCCCTTTCATAGTCGCATGCTCGTAAGTATCAGTGCGAGTATTTAAAATTGGCCTTATCCTAACACCTAATTATGCTGAAGTTAACTGCTCTTTGGGGGGGTTATGTTATTTTATAAGATATCAGAGCAGAACGTACTAATCTATCGGAAATTAAGTTTTACATTTATCATGCGTCTTGCATGCTCTTTCCCTCAACAATCCACAAACTCCAACTTATCCTTTAAACCAACTGTGGAGACTGCGGCCAATCTTAATTTAAGACTATGTCGTTACTCTTTCCAAGATAATTTCTAAAAAAAACACAACTAAAAATGTACACTTTTCTGTTTTTTAAACAGCAGACTATGCAAACAGCGTCCACCACCTACGTTTTGTACAATGCGATCCCTTAGCAAACCCTTCAGCAATCATATTCTACTTTTTAGATCTATACATTCTGCAATCGACATTATTATTATTATCATTATTATTATTATTATTATTATTATTATTATTATTATTATTATTATTATTATTATTATTATTATTATTATTATAATTATAGATGCTTCATTGATCTGCTCCTCAAATAACACATAATCATATTCTCTAGAATGTGATCTCTTGCTATTTTGTTCCATCCACATTGTTACAATTATAATGTCGGTAATATAGGCTTCTCAGATAACAGACCAAGCACATACACACAAAATAATTACATCATGTAGAAGCAGTTTGGATCTGGCTTAATCAACACGGGTATTATACAACGTTACACAATTTATCTCGGCTTGACAGATAGCAGGCTATGCACATTTAACTATATTCGTTAGAATACGAACTCTTGGCATAGTTACTTTGTTCCATTAATAATAATGCAATCTTACATCATTATCGTCGGCTTCTCAGATAGGTTTCCATGCACAAATATCTACATTGTGCAGAATGCGCTGTCTTGGCAAATGACACGTTGGCTAGGTGCTCAGCTTGGAGAACTGACGTGCGGCCTTTTCGCTAAGTGCTCCCCTGGCATTCTGTCTGGCCTATACAGACACAGTACCTTGACCTCCCCAATTCTTCTTACATGGCTGACCAACAAAACGAAGAAAGCAAAGCGATAGAATAAAATAATAAAGGCGGTGGTGGTAGTTGCCGCTGTTGCTGATGTTGTTGCTGCTGCTGCTGATGATGATGATGATGTCGTTGCTGTCGTTATTGCTTATATCGACCATTCGCCTATTTGCAATTTGCACTAAGTCTTACGTCTTCTTATGTCTTATATCTTAGGATAAATGAATTCGCTAACGCAGTATCAGGCCACAGGCCAGTTTAAGTTGCTCGCGTCGCTGTGAGATTAAATCAGAGATCAGCTATTACGTTCTACAACTGTAAAGGCCCAGCCAGACCTACCGATTAAATCCTACAATTTGTTCCATCCGACATAATCTCTCAGTACTGATCGCACGAAGCAACCAGTCACGCGCTAAATTTAATTCCATACAACAGATGCAGAAGTTGGTTTTTAGCTCACAGGCTTCTTTCCTTGTTCCTTGTAGTGCTTTCTCTTGTTGCTACGTACATGGTGTAAAAGCTATGGCCAACAGTTCCAGTTCGAGCAGTTCGGAAGATAGTGAGAGAGAAGATTGTTCGCCATATTTAGCTGTTTTAATAGCAGACGAAAAGGAAATTCGACGGACGAGAGACGATGGTGGGTACGGCCATTTCTTCAGTCGCAATGTCAAGGACGCACAGCACGTTCTTATTGGTCCCTACTTCTGATTTCATCGCAGGAATTAGAACCTACGTTGGATTCGCTTGAGATTTTATCGTAAGCGGGTCAAGGCTATGCCAGACTAGAAACAGAATCACTGATTGGCTGCAATTCAAATAAAAAATCACGATGATTCTCGCTGCATCAAGTGTGTCATACCGCGAAACACGAGTCACAAGAATCAGCTTCAGCAGCGATTCGTACTGATTCACAGATTTAGAACGTGCTCTAAAGTCTGGAATCATGATTCGTCATTCATTCCGTGTCAGCCAATGGGAAGCAAGAGCTAGATCAGGTGATTAGTAGGGGGAGAGGAGGGGAACCACACTCGCACCAATATGGCGGCAACGAAGGCAACTGGAGCTCTTCCTCCTCCAATTCATTCAAAAGTCCATGGTAGTACTATGCCTCATAAATATTTCTTCTTTCGATCCACGGTTTTACTCACCATTTTCGTTTTCGTTTTTTTTTTCTCTTGAAGTAGAACAGACGCTGCAGCACAAACTAAATTGCTTCTTCGTCACTGCTAGAATCCATCTTGAAAAAAATGCGCGCCAGGAATGGCAACTCTTGCACACTTTCTCTGACTCGTGATTTTCGGTGAGTCTGTGTGAGTGTGGCAAGGCTGATTGTGAAACAGCGTAATTCTGATTCGCTCTGAAACAGGTTTCTAGCTGAATGGCTGAATCATGATTCGAGTAAATTCGTGATTCCTTGAATAAGTCTGGCATCAGCTTAAGTCTTATGAGAATCGGTAGGTCTGACTGGGGCTTTGCATTTTGTTCACGCAAAAGCAGCACTATTTACAATCCTTGTAAAAGTAAAGGTCTTCCCATAACCTTTTCGGTCGTTGGGGAGAGAGGCCTTTGGGACCTCTCTTTTCTCTAGGCCAGCTTAATAAGGGCGGCGCCTATCTCCTCTCCCTGGCTGCTTTATCTTCCCCAGTTCTAAACAGATCCAGGTACCCATTCACAGCTGGGTGGACTGTTTTTTTTTCTTTTTTGGTCGTTTGGTAGTTACATTCACTGAATGCACAAGTATATCAACTAACAAGTTAGTATCTCTCTTCTATGTCTCTATCGACGTGCGCGTACAACCGGTTGCTTCCCTTTACATGCTTTGCGCACCATAAAGCGTCTTCGGCCTGAAATAACTTTTTAGAAACTTCAAAACCCAGGGGAATTATGGGTAGAGGAATCCTTTTCTGAAATGACGTCGGCCAAATCCTTCTTTAGTTTCTTTGCTCGAGCAAAGGCAACCTCATAGGTATGGAGCACTTCGTCCATTATAACTCCATCGCTGATAATACTGCTGACAAGTTTCTGCCTTTGTTCACTACCAGAAATATGCAGTTCCTCTCCCAACTTTCGTTTCATTTCAGCGAGCACATCTTCGCGAGAACAGATTTCCCAGAATTCTCTATTCTATTTTTAGGTTTCGGATATCCCCGTCTCAGCTTGTGGCTAAACGGGACCACCGCACGTCGACTGGGGGCAATACGAGATACTAACTTGTTAGTTGATATACTTGTGCTGAATGGTGATCCATCCAAGTACTAACCCGTCCCGACGTCGCTTAACTAGAACAGAAACATTGCCAGCGTGTGCCCAAACCGCTACGCTACACTACTACGCCACCCTCGATCGTTGAACGCAATGTTAAATATGGAGTTACCGTTCCACCATCCCTTTCCAGTTCTAATACAGTTCATTCAAAGAATTAAGGAGGGTCAAGCAAAAGCAATGGCATTCGATAAGCGATTAATTTAAGAATCCTTTTCAGCGCGCTGCGCTTCCACTTGTCGTTACTCAACAACCTTAATGTAATAAAGGTTCCATGGGGTAAGCTAACTTGGCGGTGCACAGGTTAACGTCGGGGCAAGGGTAAAAACAGAGGTGACGGGTTGCGGACAGAGGAACACTGGGCCAGGGGAAAGAAAAGGCACACAATACGAGCTGCCATGGGAACATTCAGCTGAAACTTGGCGAGGGAGGCAAAATGTTTGTGTACAACACAAGTTAATAGTTGCCTCGCCTAAAAAGAGATGGGGACTGCAGTTTATAGGTACATCTTGGGTATAGACTAATGGATGCTATTCTCCGGGGAATACAGGCACTGACAGGAAAGGTCTCTCTCTCCTCCTCGGCAGCCAATGGTTTTGGCATATGTGGGATTATGCAGAAGAGATGCCTACCGATGGCCATTTCGATGTGTTCTGAGCTCGTCAATGAGCTGGGCTTGCTGAACATCAAGTGACTGATTTTTACCAAAAGCACAAGAAGACGCCTGAATGAAGTCCGCAGAAAAAAGGCATCTTCACTTGGCGAGGCCTTAATTCCTTGTCTAATCAATCTCAGCAAACGACGATGAGACCTAATGAATGAACATTGAAGTCTACACCCAACATTGGCGATATGGCAGACGGGGATTACCATCCTAGGGACCTAACTCACTAGGGACTGCAGCTATACTTGAAGTTTCTAGTCAGGTGATCGCATTGCCCGTCGCTTGGATCAGCTCCCCCCCCCCATCCTTCCCCCCCCTCTCTCTCTCTCTCTCTCTCTGTGCAGCAGTAAGCAGGCCTACAGGAAGACTTGACTGGCTCACCTCGTTACCTCTTTCGACCTACAGGTATAGTGTGTACTTCTCGACAGAGCAGCCTCATCGAGTTTCAACTACTCTCTATGGATACTTATACAAGTACGAAAGGGACTAGGTTACTGGCGTCCGTACACGCAGCAACGAGCGGGCATTACAAATCAATATTATGATCACCAAATAGAGATGATGAACCTTCGAACGCGCCTTGGTGTTGACTTTGGTGCTGAAAACTTATAAAACGCGGCTTCCCCTGCATGCCTTCAGGGCTAGGGAAGCCTATATTGAAACGTATCTCATCGCTGGATCTATTTACGGACAGCATATACGATTCAGTGATGAAATGGTTGGTCATCGCTGATACCTGGTTGATCTTTAATACGTATATTTCTGCTGCGCTTATTCACACTTTTCTGCTATCCTATGCACCAACGGGAATCCCCTCAATGAAACATACTTCCGGTATCTTTCTCCGCGTGTTTTAGTGAGTTATTTCCAAATATTCAAGAATAATAACATGTGTCACTGGCCACCTGTATCGTACCCTCATATATATATATATATTTTTTTTTTTGCTGCAGTTTATTATCCCTTTCTATCGCCAGTGGCGCGCCTAAACCCTACCTACCTAACATTATTTATGAATTTTTGAAAAATATTCGGAAAAACATAACGCCCAGATGCTGGCTCGAACCCACACATGTCAGGCGCCATTGGTTTCTGGCTTGTGGACAAGGCAAGTTAGTCCCGCCTTAGCCCACTTGGCCACAACGCTCGCCTAACATAGTCAACTACTTCGTGTTTTATGAAGGTTGCGACGGCGAAGCTATGGAAAACTACAAGTCTTCAGGTCCTGTTTCACTTTCTGTCGATGATCGACGCACCTCCGAAGTCGCCACAAATACAGGCATCTACGATTGTTTTTTGCATCCTATCACTGAGCATGTACTTCCTCCACCGTGTTTATACTTATCCCACTCGTTTTCTGGCTCTAACAATCGTCGTTTTCGGCAATTTGCCATATTTAAAAGTCACGCATCAAGCTTTGATAAAAGCAAAACAAACCAGACCGGAACTTGGTTTCATTCTAACCTCGTTTTAATTTATAATGGCGATACCCACGAGTTTTTATGAGAGGTGCCGGAAAGTTGTGAATAAGCATCATAATTATTTCTTTCTACATTCTCTCATGCTCTTTGATGCGGTATTGATGTCATTAACATGTGTTTGTTTGGGTATTTGCTTGCGTGCGTGAGCCCGTAGGTGTATATTCCTATTCATTACTCGTATTTTAGTCGTTATTCATCGGCTCACCATGACTTGGAATTATCACACAGCAGGTAGACAAGAGCAAAGAATTCGAGGGACGAAGCCATCAATAAAATAGCACATAACTCTGCGTTTATATGTGTCATGAACCGAGCAGTTTACCCTGCCCATTGACTGGTTAGCTATGTGTAGTCATTGTAACAGTAGAGAGTCAGGTATTACACAGCAGCAATTACAGCACACTGCGAGCCTGACCCACACAGCGTAGTGACTCAATCAACACTTGAGCTTTGAATCGGACCGTTTTAACCAATTAGAGCAGGCTCAGTGGGTAGAGCAGTTCTGCCTGTGTCAGATCTTAGCACAGTTTGAATCAGTCGTGTGTGAGACGAGGTAGAGTCAACATCTCCACAGCTAGAGAAATCTCTACACTCATAAACCAGGAAGCAGGACTTTGAAATCTTAGAATTCTCTCAAGTCATCACGGGCCTGAACTTGTCAAACAGGTAAATGAACACCCTTCTGTTTCATCGTGATATATTTATATTATTGTTGAAATTATGTTTGTGGAAATTGCTATGCATAAATGTGAATGATTAATCCGAATGTGCCGTACCACGTGGAAGAGCCGAGCACGAGGCGAAACACGACCGGTTGCGCCGCCATGTTGTATACCATACGGAACCACTGTTGTTTAACTTATATGTATGTTTGCAGACCAGTGGCTGTACCACTGAATGTTTATATTATTATTAATTCTGTATGTGTATAGTTAGCCACGATTGATATTTATGTATGTATAGGAATTTAGAGTGAGATTACAGCGGACCCCGGAAGTAGCAGAATGTTCGTCGCTTATGTATAGAGATGTGGAGCTATCACTGAGGGCTACTTGGCTTTCAGTGAGACGCTCTGCACAAACCGATTATTCAGGGTTGTGCAGAATTTCGTCTCTTATATTACAGACGAGCAGGCGAGCTATCCCGAGCTATCCTGTGCGCACCACTCCACAGAAACGACTAGTTGGCGGAGTATCCTCTACCGCACAAGACGGAAAGAGCTACCCTGAAAAACTCCCTGTCAGACCCCACAGCGTGGCAAGGGAACCCAACTACACAACGACACAGGTGGACCAGAAGCTACCTCACAGAAGGACTTCGAACCCCCACTCATGAGTTAAGTGCATAACACGAAGGTGCACTTAAACTGATCATAGCAGGACCACAGTAGTCCAACTCTTCAGAAACTGTAAAACGGACCACAGTAGTCCAAATCTACATGAAATATTATAGCAAGTGCCCGAGGAAGATATAACAGCTACCTAGACTATCAGCGATCGAACTATTAGCATTGAAAGAGACTTTTTAAGTTAGATTAGTACTTAGAGAATCTTGTATAGAGTAGAAGAAATAAATGTGTGATTTTAACTGTTATCAAGTGGCTGGACTACATATGATTCATAGCCGTGTGAAAGCTAGTGTGACAGTAATCTTTTACCATTTTTCTATCTATCTCTGTACCCCAACCTTAACACAGAACGAGCTAAACAAATAAATTTATTAAAGTAATTCATAGGGTGACCTACTAGCAGTTCCCACCGAATAAACGTGAGGGTCCATAATTCCATTGTGCAGTGCCCATAAACCCCACGTGACAATATGCAGCCCAAATATTTCCATCTACATATATTGTGACTGACTCGTGTCATTCTTGTTTCAGAAGTCTGAGGCATACAAGAAGACAAGGTTTGTTAAGATGATTTTTTTAAATTTGGTGTTTTCTTGTTGTAGCTGTTGTTTTTGTTGTTGTTGTTGCTGCTTTACTGCTGTTGCTGTCGTTGATTTTCATGTTTTTAGCGTATGAGGAATGTTAGATGATAAATCAATCATACATGCTCACAGAAATACATGTATGTAGCTTTAATTAGTTGTAGAGAGATACTAATTAGAGCAACATATTTCCCTACATTCTCAGAACGGTCCACAGGTGAACAAACGCGAGTATACAAAGAGTGCTCCTGGATATGAACAGCTGGTCGCTAATGGGTTAAATTGTTGAGCTTTTCACTTTGATGCATGTATACAGGTAGTGATGGGTTAAAGGGTTCGATGACTGAGGCACAGCCAGCTTTGGAGACAGGCCATTTGCTTCAATGAATAACAACGGTGGTCTTGGTAATGATGATTATCATCATCATGAAGATGATCATGAGGATAATGATGAAGATGATGACGGTAGTGGTGGTGGTAATACTGATGATGATGATGGTGCTTATGATTATGATGACGATGATGACGACGACGACTACAACCATACAGGTAAACGGACATTAATTCTTTGAAAAACTGTAGTACATTGATTCTGTCTTCAAGGTGAATGCAGAAAGGATAAGTGAGAAGGTATGTGAGTGTGTGCGAAGGTGAATAGGTGATGGGATGGGTGGAGAGAGAGACCGGGAGTGCGTGTGTGCGTAAGCTCGCGTGCGTGCATGCTTCTAAGCTTGTGTATGCGCGCACGAGTGTGCAAGCTACTGTCCGTGCTTGCTGAAGTAATTGCGCGCACGAGCATGAGGCGCAAAGGTTGGGCTCTACTGTGGGTGGCAGAAGATAACATCAAGGTTGTATGTCTTCAGTGGTCAAGTCTTTGCTGGACCTTTTGTACATTCGTACCGTCAGTCGATTGGTGTTGATATCAATCACAGCAAGGTCACAATGACTTAAAAGCAGCTGGCGTCGGGCTTGACAGACGCAACCCTCTATCAACCAAATTACATGTAGCTCACCTCGCCCCTCCAACCAATGATCTATATTCGTTTAAGAACTGAATTCTAGATACAGATACATACATTTATAGTTTCTTACTTCCAAATACAATGTTTGCTTTCACTTCCAATTAAACGGTATCCATCGAAACCTAATTGTCAGTACAGCATACCTGTGCACATCTACGAATTTTCCGTATTTTCTCCGATTTTCATGAGCAGAATACGGATTACTTATTAAAATTCCGATTTTTTTACTTAAATTTTTTTTCTTACTTTTTTTTTGTTTTAAGATGTTTTTGACTAGTTGTGCTTAAATGACGTTTTTCGAACCGGAAGCGCGCGTTTGTTTCTAGTTCGTTCAGCATTTGTGTGGTTGCAACTTCATACTTGTGATTAAAAAAAATTATGGAGCCAGCTTTGACAATGGTAGATTTCTATTATATAATGAATATATACAAATAATGAATATATACAAAAATACATTATTTATTCAAATTTTTCGACTTTTTCCAGTTGTATTAATGCAGTTAAAAAGTATGTAACCAAGTTAAAATCATTATTAATCTGATTATTATTAATGTTATTACCCCCTTGTTTATCCCAGTCTTAGACAGGAAAACAAGTCTAGCAGACTTTGATTTAGATTTATGCACCGTCGTGGCAAAAATCTTAATTGATACACCAGTAGCTAGATTTGTTTAACTGTCTTCCCCACCCCCTCCCCTCCCTTTTTTTGTTTTTTTTTGTTTTTTGTCTTATCATCTTTGGTGAACAAGACATTAATAAACCAACCAACCAACCAACCATTATTAATCTGTCCAGTCATACATTTTGTTAAATAAAATATTGTCCTAATTTGTATATTTTGATACTCTGCTAATAAAGGTTTTGTTAAACACACAAAAAAAATGTAACGGTGTTCATATTTTAGCTTGGCTTGAATAGACTGTAATTCCCATTCCACTGCCTCGTAGTGTTTCAGTTTGTGTGCTTTGTGAGCAGAATTATGTCTTGAACTGTCGTTACAGCTTGCTACTGAAAATTTTAAAAAAAATAATGAAATTTGATTTGTTTGCTACTGATGAGCATTTTGAGTGTGCACAGGTCTGGTACAGTTATCCAAAATTTATTGAAACAAATTTTCACTGCCACATAACCGATCCAAACTGCTGTCACCAAACCTTTTTTTTCAAAAGGGAATGTCTTTGCTGGGATATCCTTAATGAATCAGATATTTATTATTCATCTGATTGCAACATGTAATATGCGTTGAGACGGAGCGCGTTCCTTGGCTCCCTTAGAAGCCACAGACCAAAGGGTCTTCGACTTGATAAGCCTGCTTCGTCTGCAACTCATTAGCAGCTTCAAGAGAATACCTAACCTCTTCTTCTATCACTCCAGTCTTACAAAGCAAGCCCCGTGGACTGCACCTAGTGAATGACCTACTTGTGACACTGGCTTTTTATTTATTTTAATTTAAAAAAAAAGCACCATATAACCACCGCGGTCGACGACCTTGCCGACGAAGAATAAGTAGAAGAAGAAAATAAAAGAAAGAAAGAAAGGAAGAAGAAGAAGAAGAAGAAGAAGAAGAAGAAGAAGAAGAAGAAGAAGAAGAAGAACAACAACAACAACAACAACAACAACAACAACAACAACAACAAGATGTCCAAGAAGAACAAGAAGAAGACCAAAACCAGATGAAGAACAAAAACCAGATGAAGAGAAAGAACAAGACGAAGAACAACAATGACGACAACAACACCATCAACTTCACTACCAAATGTAGATTGATGACAAAACGTTTTGTAATCGATCGTTTACGGCTTACAGGATCGAGAAATAATGTACATCTCTTACAATGGAAAAATTGTCTCTAACGCTCCCGTAAATTTGTTTACGGAATATGACAACCACTATCAATAAAATAATTGAAATCGTTGGCGCATAATTTGGCATGTATCTCCATAATTATCTCCCCTCCCCCCATTTTAATTAAAAAAATAATAAAGAAAGTGAAGGGGGGAGGGGAGGAAGACGATTGGGAGAGCCGGAGAGGATACAAAAAAAAGAGTTCAACACACACAATGACAACCAGACGACGACAATTAAAAAATAAAATAAAAAAAAAAGCGACAACAATAAACGACGATAATGCAAAGAACGTTCTAAAAGACAATAATTGAAACGATGAATGGCAGGCACCATGACAATACGAGTCTACATTGCCGAGCTAGAAACGATGTAGGCTGGTTGCAGGCTATTACTACGCGAAATCCAAACAAAACTTCAACTTCTACGTTAGCCACTCATAATATACACGGACGGAAATCAGTATATTCCAAACCTTCAAAGGGTAGGGTGATATTAAGCTCATATATTACAATACCAAAACCAGGGAGGACGTTCTAGGGCTGAAACCAAACTGTTTTTCTTTCTGTCTTCGCCTTCTGCCTTGACAAAACAGAGGCAGGCTGCGAAAACACAGAGGAGGGAGAGAAATGACAGATTGGAACATCCCCGCTCTTTTGTTATACTAAGCTCTGACGCATAAAATCTCATCTTACACATTGTTACAATGCGTCTGTCATCGAAAATTTAAAACACACATGAGCACACACGCGCACGATCACGCAGACGAGCCCAAATACACACACGCAACACATTACACACACACGCTCTAGCGTGCGCGTGCCGGTGCGAACACACATGATGAATGGATGGTGTGATGTCAACGACGACAATATTTTAGATTACCGCTTGATCTCTGAAATGTTGCACCCGTTGCTAAATAATGATCCAAATGAAAAGAACATCAGATATGCAATCCGAGTTTCATCATAATGGTAAAAGTCTCCATCATCATCACTATCACCATCATCATCATCATCATCATCATCATCATCATCATCATCATCATCATCATCATCATCATCATCATCATCATCATCATCATCATCATCATCATCGTCGTCGTCGTCGTCGTCGTCGTCCTCTTCCTCACTATCCTTGATACCGTCACCGCTGCCATCACACAAAAAAATAGTTAACGTATGGTACATAGCAATTAGTTCATCATCCATTCGCCATGCACGAGCCATCTCAATCTTGGAACGAGCACAATCATGTTACGAATAATTACTCTACTTTGCTTGGATAACCCTACAGGCACTTTGGACAATGTCAAGAATGTTGTGAGGGCCTCATTGGATTGGCGATCAACCCAAGAGTTGGCTAGGACGACCAGACTAGGTTCGCTACACAGCTTCTTGTTAACGTGAGGCGCGGTCTACGCATTACAGACCGTACCAGGACAATTGTCTGGAACAATGAGGGATAACAGCAACACATCTGAACATCACAACGGTTCAGTTCCCCAACAGACGTGTAAGGATCACCGTCACATAACTAATCTGTCAAACCGTCACCTGATACTGAGATAAGTAGTTTTGCAATACCTACGCCACGACCAATAGTAGCTTTCCTATCATTATCCACCTCCTTCCTTTCCCCTTTCGATAACATGAAACTTTGAACCGGGCAATATTCCGTGAAAACCGCCATTGTCCTGTTGCTAGTACACATCAAGTCTATCAAACGGACAGTTGCTGATGCTAGGATTATGTTTAAAATCATTCCATCATTACATTACATTACATTACATTACATGGTTATTGCTTTAGGTCCAGCGGACTCTTCCGAGCCAAATCAGGACCACACCATTCTATCAAACAACATGCTACATCCCATTACTTAATCTTCCCTGTATCAACTGAAACGTTGGAATCAGCGCAGCCCACGAAGACGTCAAACGTTGTGAAAACTGGTTATCTTGGTACCGCACACATCTTTTGATCAAGTCGTCGGATGGGAAACTTGCTTTAAATATTGTATGCATCAGCATACACCCGGATCCTTAATATATATATATCCAGACATACACACACACAAGCGCGCGCGCACACACAACAACGCACACCCACACACACAACATCAACAACAAGAACTAAAATTCCAAGCTCTAAGGTTAAGCTGGAAAATGTGACGTGGGCACAGCCACCTACTGTGGAGACCTGTCCGTCCCTCTATCACACAACAATCTTTCATGCCGTCAGCTGCTGCAGGGATGTGTTTTGAAGATAAACACATCCAAATTTCACTCAAGCCTTTGTGTTGCAGGGTGTGAAACGTGTTCGGTACCTCGGGTGCTTTTTGTTTAGCTGATTCGTGTTGCAATTCTGACGTTGGGGATCTTTTCGCCACTTGATGGCGTGAAAGGGGGTTGGGGTAGGGAGAAGAGAGAGATGGGGCAAAGAGAGAGAGAGAGAGAGAGAGAGAGAGAGAGAGAGGGGGGGGGCAGAGAGAAAGAGAGGGGCAGAAAGAAAGGAAGAGAGAGAGAGGGGGAAGGAGATAGGAAGAGAATGAGTTGCGGTTGGAGTAGGGGAAAGATTCAGCTTCAGACATTTTGAATGCAAGCAGGTAAACTAGTGCATTTACACGGAGAAAGTAGATAACATTTTGATTTATATAAAGGGTGACTCTTACAACAGCAACTACTGGAAAACAAACGGCAAAGACTGTAATGGGTTGTGGACACCGAAACAAACTGACAAATGAGTCAAAGAAGGTAAGAATGTAAAGATAAAGCAAGAAGACGACGATGAAAGAAAGGTGTGGGAAGAAGGGGGAAGAAAGAAAGAAAGAAGGAAAGAAAGAAAGAGAGAGAACCAGACAGAGAAAGAAAGAGACAGAGAAAGAGAGAGAGAGAGAAAGACAGACAGAAGCAAAAGAAGACAAAGACAAAAAAAAAAACCTAAAGAAAGAAAAGTGCGCAAACCGGAATGAAGAATGAACGAAAACTGTTTAAAAGACGTTAACGCCTGTAATTATTCTGGCAGACAATGTATTACAGGCAATAAACGTAAATGTCACAATGTTGCAATAAGACTGTAATGTCACAGCGACATGCTATATACAGAGGATTTACACACCAAACACACGCACGCACGCACACACACACACACACAATCATGTTACATAGGACTGGAAAATTATCTTTTGCACAAAAATACCTTCACAAAAAAGCTAAAAAGGCTACACACGCCCTACACAGAATAATTACAAAAGAAAAGGTGAAGGGTTGATACTGCATTCTACAACTCTTTGACTCTCTTCTCGCGACCATTGCAACTGGATGCCTTACTCAACCAAATGGGAAGTAGACGCTGAATTAAATAATGTATCACAAAGTATATTAATCTAAATTCCATATGAAGAACTACAATATAAATTTTTGCTGAAGAATTTTAGGTGTGCATAAAAACATAATGAAACTCGCAGTACTCGCGAAGATTTCCCATCAGTATTACAACAATTTCCCAAGCAGTCGTATACCCTCAGCTATGATTAATTCAGTATCTGAAAATAAGTGGATATAATTTATTCAATGGCTACTGTTGTTAAATTTAGGGTTAGTTCATGTGTGGCAGAATCAAACCACTTTTAGCATAAAAAGGCTAAAGTATATTCTTACACAAAAACTACAAGATTTATTTATTAAAGTGTGGGTTAACAAGAAAAGGGAATCTAACAAACTCAAATTTTATGACATGTTTACTAGATCATACACAATGCAAACGTATCTTTTCGTAAAAAAGTAATCTCAAGGCACAGACAGGCATTGTCAAGACTTCGATTAATCGCACATGAATTAGAAATCGATAGAGATCGTACCACAACATCATCGATTATGTAAGAAAAACAATATTCTTCAAACTGAGTGACATTTTCTAAATGAAAGTAAGATGTATAATGATAAAAGACAACAAATAATATAAACCATCAATAAATACAATATTATAAATCCAAGTGATATTTTATGGAATTCTGTTACAGAAGACATGGAGAAACTGTGCAGCTTTGTATACGAATGTTTCCAAACAATAAACGAGGTTTTATATTTATTTACTTATCATGTGCTAGATAGTGTTCAAAAAGCCATTGTCAGTATTAATCTATATGATTGTGTAATATAACCTACGGGCTGAAATGGCAATACATTTTATCTTCTGATCTGTTCTGTTCCCACACACACAAACACACACACACACACATACACACACACACACACACACACACACACACCTGTATCGCTACTGAAACGCAGAAGCACACAAACATAGACGTTTCTAGAGACACAACTATTTCATTGACATCTCTTAATTAATATCTACCCCTGGTATTATTTACTCGTTTCTATCTTGACGTTATAGACTATTTGATATAAAATTCAAATCCAAACATCGATAAGTAAAGTAACACAATAGAAACACATACCTATCCACCACGTTCTAACATGAATACATTTGTCATAAATGTCCTTATTAACTTAACCTGAAGCAATGCATTAGTAGTAGTAAGCTTAGTAGCTGTAGCAGTAGTAGTAGTAGTAGTGGTAGTAGTAGTAGATGATTTATTATTACAAACAGAAAAAAGTAATTGTTGAATAGAGCATGACCAGTACAAACAAACAAAAACAAACTCGACATTGAACAGTTCTTCAACAACTCTCCCACCCCCACTCCACCATCATCACCACACCACCCTTATACCCTCCCCTCCCCCCATTCCAACCCCATCAGATTCGCTTTGTTTCCCACGGATATAATACACCTGCATCCTAATCTTGAAGCGCAACATCCCACTGCAACATTCGTTCAGCAACATCAGCAACCCCAAATCCAAAACACCTACCCTTGAGAAACATCCATGTATCTTATCTCCATGCTCGTCTCGCTCAGTCGCTAGAGAAGAGTTTCGAAGAAGAAGAAAAAAAAACAGAAGGAGAATAACGCGGAGGAGGTACAATAAAGAATAGTACAATTGCGGTAGGAGGGTAGTAAGAGGTGGGAGCAGTGTAGGGGGAAGGGGAAGGGGAAGGGGAAGAGGTAAGGATTAGGTGGAGGAAGCAAGTCGCTTTCCTACCCCTCTTCTCTCCCCCTAATCTACAATCAGTGAGTCCCAACCCCAACACAAAATGACCGAGAAAGGATCTGAGCATCATACAAATATTTAACAGCTAGAGCTTCCACGAGATTTTCGTTACTTTTATTAGCATGCAGATGTTTGAGGTCGAACATGGACATACTACCTCTAGTAGTATTATAAACACACTCTTTCTAGGCTTGACTGTTTTAACTACTGTGAAACGATGTGAATTTCAATCAGCGCCAGGATTAACATACTATATAAGCAAAATCTAAAGCTTTCTTATTCAACTTCTAAATTCAATGTAAAAGACTAGTCAAAATTCTCCAAGTACAAAGAAGGGCAACTTACAGAATTTCCCGCAACTCTCAAATCACCCGTGTGTCCACCGTAGCAGAAAAGAGTCATCTCAAGATGGCGGCGCATTGGGTATCAAAGACAGCCCAACGATCTAATTAAGCGTACATTAAAGACTGATGGCTCATCTTCAGACTCCAAGAGAAGGCAAATATAGAAGCAGACGAGAAAGGCCACATACTAAAAAGAAGGAAAATAAGGAGAGGAGAAGAACTGTACAAAGGGAAGCGAGAAGCCTACATCATAATGAGAACCAGGCTGTTTCGCACAAGGCCGACCTAATCTGATACCGGCAATGTTTACTGATGTCGATCTTGTCTGGCAATGAACTGGCTAATTCGCTGACGTACTTGGATCTAAGTGACTAGGTCTGTAGCAGTGTGAAGGATTAGTTCATTAGGTATACTTACCCGACCTGACCTCATGCGAGCCACTAGGAGGAGTTGGAGTCTCGATGCAGCCTAGACTAACGTTGTCACACCTGTGATGGTGGGACGATGGTTAATGCTTGATGGACAGTCCAAAGTAACTGAATCAAACGAACGATTAGCGGGACTGTCTCCGTTTTCTCTTGGTCAAAATTTAAACACAATTTTCTCTGATAACGATTCGAGTTCGTCTATATACCGTTTTAAACAACCAGTTTTAGATCAAATCTTCAAGTTAATAGTGTATCAGATACTTATCAGGGTTGTCAAAAATTGTGTGCGCGCGCGTGTTTGTTTGTGAGAGAGAGAGTGTGAGAAAGAGAAAGTTTGAACAAAAATACAGGGAAGCTTTCTTTACACCCTTTTTTTCACAAGGCCAGCTTCATAAGGTTCTTCGCTGCAGCGCTGTCTTTGGATCAGTGGGGTAGACTAGACTGGGTTAATTGGCTGTAGTGAATTGTTTTCCTTTGCGCGCCATTTTGACGGTACTAACCCAACTATTTTCTAATCTCCCGTCAAAGTTCTAACAGGACTGGCTGTTTCTTAATGGCGCGAATTAGGAAATCTGAACCGTAGCCGCCATTCCGTCAGTCTCTCTACTGTAAATTCTTTATGCTGGGACAGACCGTAGAAAAAGGTTTCCTAAGATACAGTGTGTGTCCAAATCTTGAGACGATTAATGCGTTCCGTATCACTTACACTCACCCGTCGCCGGTAGATCATTTTTATAGGACCAGGGAGCTCGTTACTCGCAAGTAGATCCACTTCGCTTAACTGCACATTTACGAGGATATGTTTACCTTCAGTATCATCCATCGGTTTCGTCCTAAGTGGGATGCAACTTCAAAACCGGTCGAATCTAAAGGGGAGACAAGCCGTCGCAACTGTGGGAGAATTATCTTCTTTTTACTCGGAAGAACGAAAGTTATCTGCTTTTGACGCGGCAGGCTGCAGAGAAAAACGAATCAAACGGTCTGGGAATACGATAACCGTCTTGCTTGCCTAGAGACGGGGTGGGGTAGGGTGGGTGGGGTTGGGGGAAGGAGAGTTTGGGTAGAGGGAGAGGGTGTAGAGAATGCAGATGATGCTAGTCTTGCCTTGTGGAGGGCGTGGTCAACAAAATATAAAGACTTTTGATTTTAAAAAATGTGCTGGTTTTAAGATTAAAAAACGATTGAAACCACAAAATGATTTTCCAAAGGAAATCCAGAAATGTTTAAATGGCCAGTATATTGCATAAGTCATTTTTACTAAGAAAAGAAGGCATTTGCGCCTATGAAAGTCAAACAAATACAAATAAATAACGAGGAACAATTTACCCAAAAGAGAACCGTTGGCAAGGAGATAAATGTTACGAAAATTGTGAAAGTTTGTACACTTGTCAGATCAAAACAATAAACGCCAAGGAAACTTGAAATTAAACTAAAAATCACAGAAAGCGAACATTATAAATTAATTCCTTGTTGCAGGAGTACATTTTCTGTAATACCTGACCTTTAAAGTAGTATCAATAATTAGTACTCCTTGGGCAATTCATCTTATTCTCCATTTTATAATTAGTTTTTATCCGACCTCTTTAGCCTTACCCCAATTCCTCCTCTACCCCACCCCGTCCTTTGTTTACATGATATTCTTTTTCAAACCTTCACATTCTGTCACGAACTGGCTAGTTTTAACTCTGCCTATTGACTATTCAGCCTTGTGTAGTTATTGTACCAGTAGAGAGTTAGTATTACACAGCAAGCAATTAAAGTACAGTATTAAAGTACACACTGCGAGCCTGACCCACACAGCGTAGTGACTCAACACTGTGGGCGAGAGTCGTAAAACTTATAACCAATGAGAGCTCAGGCAAAGCGGTTCGAGCCAGTTGGACTGGGTCAAACCCTAGCACATTTTTGGTCAGTTGGGAGTAAGACACCGAGTTGTTAACAGCTACAGAGCTGGCAGAGAAATCTCTCCACACATAGACCAGGAAGCAGGACTTAAGAATCTTAGAATTCTATTAAGTCGCCACGGGCCTGAACTTGTCAAACAGGTAAATGAACATCCTTCTGTTTCATCGTGATATATTTGTATTATTGTTGAAATTATGTTTGAAGAATTTGCTATACATAAATGTGAATTATTAATCCGAATTTGCCGTACCACGTGGAACAGCCGACCACGAGGCGAAACACGACCGGTTGCGCCACCATGTTGTATACCGTACGGAACCACTGTTGTTTAACTTATATGTATGTTTGCAGACCAGTGGCTGTACCCGTGAATGTTTATAATATTATTAATTCTGTATGTGTATAGTTAGACACGATTGATATTTATGTATGTCTAGGAATTTAGAGTTGAGATTCCAGTGGACCCCGGAAGTAGCAGAATGTTCGTCGCTTATGTATAGAGATGTGGAGCTATCACTGAGGGCTACTTTGGCTTTCAGTGAGACGCTCTGCACAAACCGATTATTCAGGGTTGTGCAGAATTTCGTCTCTTATATTACAGACGAGCAGGTGAGCTATCCTGTGCGTCCCACTCCACAGAAACGACGAGTTGGTTGAGGAGCCTCTACCGCACAAGTCGGAAAGAGCTACCCGGAAAAACACCCTGTCAGACCCCACAGCGTGGCAAGGGAACCCAACTACACAACGACACAGGTGTACTAGAAGCTACCTCACAGAAGGACTTCGACCACACCACCCAGCAGTTAAGTGTAAACGCAGAAGTGCACTTAAACTGATCGAAACAGGACCACAGTAGTCCAACTCTTCAGAAACTGTAAAACGGACCACAGTAGTCCAATCTACATAAAATCAAATAGCAAGTGCCCGAGGAAGATATAACAGCTGCCTAGACTATCAGCGATCGAACTATTAGCAGTGACTGAGACTTTTTAAGTTAGATTAGTACTTAGAAAACCTTGTATAGAGTAGAAGAAATAAATGTGTGATTTTAACTGTTATCAAGTGGCTGGACTACATATGATTCATAGCCGTGTGAAAGCTAGTGTGACAGTAATCTTTTACCATTTTTCTATCTATCTCTGTACCCCAACCTTAACACAGAACGAGCTAAACAAATAAATTTATTAAAGTAATTCATAGGGTGACTTACTAGCAGTTCCCACCGAATAAACGTGAGGGTCCATAATTCCATTGTGCAGAGCCCATAAACCCCACGTGACACATTCCATCTCCCGTCCAAAAGACGCCCGTGAAAAGTACCGGCGAAAGAACTGCGCCTTGAAGAGTCCCTAAAGACTTTTGTTTGAGAGACGAGAGAGCATGAGAGTTTTATGCTCAATGTCAAATAATATTATTACTGTTATTGTGATATATATTTGTGTTGACTGCTTGCTTGTGCACCACCATGCAATTTCTTGAGAGAGATAATAAAGTTGTCTTATCTTATTCTATCTTATCTTTCTTCTTTCATTCACACTGTTGAAGTCCACGGCATCATGCACTCGGTAGTCCCATGCACGTCTAGGTGAAAAAGCCAAAGGTGATGTAGGTGTGGAACTGCAACATCCACTCAGCTCACCCTCCAAGCCAAACAGGAGTCGTTTTTCTTGCACCAACATTCTTCCACTCTGGCACTAAGCGTGGTTCGCACCGAAATAATGTGGCACTTTCTTCCCCAGAGGTATTAACAAAACAAGGTCTTCTTCTCCCTGTGCATATAATCCCAAGAGATCCACTATGTGGGGGTGGCGCGTCTACGTAAAAAGTAACTTTGGAAATAGGGAAGGGATGTAGAGAGGTAAAGAGAGAGAGAGAGAGAGAGAAAGAGAAAGAAAGAGAGAGAGAGAGAGAGAGAGAGAGAAAGAGAAAGAAAGAGAGAGAGAGAGTGTGCATGCTGGGACAAAGGAGCACATACCAACAAAAGGCAATCCAAACGACAAAGTACAATAAAATGTTGGCGTCATCTGCGTGTTTAACCGTTCGTTGATTAGCCTACATTGCTGTCTTACATGCGGCAGGGAGAAAGTGGGCAGGAATACCGATGGTAACTGGACAGTTGTATAACATGACTCGACATGTTAAGGTGTAATGACTCTTCCCAGTTTCGCCGGAGCGGCAGGATAAAGAACTCGGGTCATTCTATTACAGAAGGGCAGGCGAACAGCCAGGCGAGGGGCAGATGTTCCCTCGCCTGGTTGTTCGACTGGCCTTCTTTAATAGAATGACCCGAGTTCTTTATCCTGCGCTAACCAACCAACCAACCAGCCATGCGAACAGCTTGAATAAACACAGCATACATGTACAAGGGCGCCTCAGGGTGGTTCAGTCGTCCGTGGCGTCTGACAGCGCGCTTGATGAAGCAGGTGGGCGTCTCGAGTAAGATTTCGGACAGCGATTTTAGCCGCTCTTTGAGCTGGTTAATGCGTTATTGATGTAGAGATCACGGTCAACTTTTATTAGGGCGGGGCGGCATTTTTTTATTTACAAGGATTACCTCCCTATCCAAATGAAGCCCCCATTCCTTTCATTTGGCGAGTTCATCAATTATGCCTAAAGTAGAGTTGACTTTCACGTTGTATTCGTAGTCTATAGCTCCAGAACAACTGTGCACCGAAAGCACCCCAATATTTACCCTTGCCATCCATCGATCCATCCATCTGCTGTATTTGTCCTTCTTCGCCTTCACTATTATTCTTCTGCGTCCTATCAGCGTTGATACCTTTTTCCTTTCTGTTGTCCTGCACCTTGCAGCCTTCCTTCCTTCTTCCTTTCTTCCTTTCTCTGCTCCTCGTTTCCGTTTGTCAGTTCTATCTCCTAAAACTAGTCCCTGATCGCTCTGCGTTCAACAACACTGACTGTTCCACCACAAACACGCCCTCAGTGCTGCACCTTTGTGGAACACGTGCTGGAGAAGACTGCGGGACACAACAGACTCATGAGGTCTACTCAACGTTTCAGCTGTTGCGTAGACCTGCGAGGCAGTTTAGCGGTTTCGAGTACTGGCCAGTAGGCTAGCAACCAGCCCAGTCGATGTTATCTTTAAATAGAACTGGGAGTGGAGAAGAGGGAAGGGGGAGCGGGGGCGAAGGCGGGGGCGGGGGAGAATTGAGAAGCGGGGTGCGAGACTAATATTATTTTCACTTATCGGAAAACACGTACGACTGCTAATATCCATAACGTTGCAATCTGTTTAAAATTTAAAAAAAAAAAAAAATTTCGATACGCTTTCTGTCTTATAAACAACGACTTGCCTTTACAGTACCACATGTTTGAGTGATGAATGTGTGCTTGTTGTTTATATCGGAGTGTCCGTAACATGTGAGCGTATATTTTGGTTACAGATCGTCACGCTTTGAGTCTCTTTTATGAATAAGGCGCAAATAGCATCCATTATTATTATTATTATTATTATTATTATTATTATTATTATTATTATTATTATTATTATGTTCTTTTTTTTCTTTTTTTTTTAAAACCTACATTAGACTATTCGATAAGCGACATGTCTTGAATGAAGCCAAAGTCCTTTGAGCTACTATGAAAGATTACAGAAACTGACAAAGATTGGACTTGAAGAGAATATACAACTCAGAAGAAAAAAATATAAGCCGCCAATGAAATCAAGAATTTTCACGACAAGATTATTATGGTACAGAGGTCTTTAAAAACAAACTTTTAAAAACATGTATGATGTATACTACATAGCTAATTATTGTGTGTGCATTATTACAAGACTCAGTCCAGTACATTTTAATTGGTCATAAGTCTTCACCGGTCTCCAAAAATCACGAGCTAAAAACCTTGACAGCAAGCATTACAATCTTTTTTTTTATTTTTTAATTAAAACTCTGACATTTTTTAAGAGAAATAGCCATAGGAATACCAGCCGATCTCTACAGATTGAAAGCAAATTGACATGGTGGATATTTGAATGGGTGTTTTTCTTCTTTTAGTGTCCATGTTCACACACCAAAGTGATTCCGACTCTGTAAATTGGGTAATTTGAACAACTATGCATACCAACTGTGAACTTTAAGAGAAGACATCGAGTGGCTTGTAAATTATAAGGCGGCTACAGCAATTTCAATGTCTGACTTTCTCTCATTTATTCAATATCATAAACTCTTAAGGCCACAATGAAAACGAAATCCATGCATGCATTCGTACGTACTCTTACAAGCTAGAACTGCCCGAAAACCGATATCTCCAGACCTCTTTCCTTTTTTTTTTAAAGGGTGAAAGCAAAGTCAAAAAGCAAAGTAAGGCTGAAGTTCATGTTTGGATGCACTGTCTGGTCTCACAGCGGTAGACATTAATCGCCGATCTTTTGAGTTCATCATACAGTGACACGAGAGCAGTACAAAATGGCCCCCGTCACCTAACACGGTGTGAGCCTACATAAGAAATATAGGAAGTCATAAGACCATAAAAAAAAGTGCCAGACGAGAGCTTGTCAGTCAGTCAAATCTTCATTTCGAAAATAACATTAGGGGAAAACTCAGCATTTTCAACGATACGTTGTGAAAACAAACGCACAAGCTCACAGATAGGTAAACGTTTTCTACAACAACAAACAATACCGATAGAACAACTGATAACGCTGTATCTGGCGAATACTCAAAGCCAGAAGAAGAAGAAGAAGAAGAAGAAGAAGAAGAAGAAGAAGAAGAAGAAGAAGAACAACAACAACAACAACAACAACAACAACAACAACAAAGGACCATTGAGAAGGCAATACATTCCGAAGACAAACAGCAAGAAGAAGAAGAACAACAACAACAAAAACCACAACAAAAACAACAACATGAAGATGAAGATGATGATGATGATGATGATGATGATGATGATGATGATGATGATGATGATGATGATGATGATGAAGGTCGTCAATGAGGCACTACAAAAAGAACGATGGGAAACTCACCTACAAAGTTGTGTAAACTGTCAGAGACTTGAATATCTGGAACAGACACACGTGTAAAGATAACAGCTTTATACAAAAGCATCGTTCTGTGCACACACACACACACACCCACACACACCCCCCCCCACACACACACACACAAACAGGTACACCGCACTGATCACGCTACTGCAGCGAGGATATGACTATATAAATGGATAATACCTTATGCATTCATATAATCAAACAATTCATTCATATAACAATCCATTCATTGAAACTGTTCATTTATTCACACAATCCATTCATTAAAAAAAAAATTCCCTCCCCAAAAAATGACAGACATGGAGATTGAACTGCCTCTGCCGCTATTACGTCAGCACACTCATCATACAGCACCTCCCGCCCTCAAAACCACCAGCCTACCTCCACCGCCCGCGTAACCCTTTTCCCTTCCCCTCCCACACACACCATCCCCATCCTCTTCGTTCACTCCCCCCCCCTCCTCTACCTCCTCCCCGCTTTTTCCCTCTCCCCCCACTAGTTCTTTTGGGAAGCACAAAGCGGCCAATCGCTTTACAAGACCTGCACTGATGCTGTTCACGCTTGTGCGCATGCGCACAGTGGCAAATTGATTAATTACATTTCGTCCTTTCCGCCTACCCGTCAGCGCGAGGAAGCAGGCATCGAAGCTTGCAGGTGTGACAGTGTCAATACAACGGCACAATGGCGTATCTCTATGATGAATTCACTGCAGGAAAGATGCACATGCCAATTGGGGATGGGAGAGAGCAGAGGTCAGAGGACTATGGCATGCATCAAATTCACTCAAGAACAATCGCTGAAGTCGTAGGTATACTACTTCTAAAGAAAGGTGAACAGAGACGAAACAGCAGATTATACAAAGTTAGTTATAGAGTCAATTTATTTACCATAATCTTCGTCGGGAGTTACACTCTATAGTGTCATATGGTAATTTGAAGGAGTAACACTCGTCTTTGGCAGTGGTCTTTCTTCAACTACGAAATTGTGATATTTGGATGGAGCTACACAATTTGGCCACGGTGTTCATTCCCGGAGCAGGACACGATTCGATTAGGATTATGCAGCTTCAGTTTGCGATGCAGGGAAACGGTCACTACGGTTTGTTCATGTTCTGTTTGTCTTAACATTAGACTGACGTCTGCATTCGTGCTTTGATTAACTTTCTTCCTGCAACATGGACTACGGGATATGTTACCATAGACTGAAAAATTGCGCGAAAACGGCAGCAAATCGAGAAACGGTTACAGTATAAATCTTTCTCTTTATGGTTACCAAATTTGAAAGGAAAAAAGGAAAAAAAAACAACACTCGCAGCGAGACAATAGCAGCAATCACCCGGCCTGGTACCAAACCTAAGCATTGGCTACTCTCTGTTACTTCTATGGACGCTCCGTTGCTCTATATATGCGCTCTCCCCGTCAAATGGATATAGTCTTATTCCTATCCTTCCTATCTTATCTCGCAACTCGAAGGTCGTTGGGGCACCACAGATGATCGTTTAACCAGCATGCTCCATCTTTCTCAGTTTCTAGCAACCCTCATAGATTCGCTCAGTGTCAAGCCAGTCCATTCTCCAATGTTGTCGTCCCACCCCTCTTTCTATCTCCCTCCTCTTCTACCTCCTTGCACCGTCCTTTGCATGATGGTCTTTGCAAGGCCTGATGCTCTGTTGAGGTGGTCATACCATCGGAGTGTACCTTTCATCACCACTGTGAGCATGTCATCGTGTTGTCCAATGTCTTGTGTGATGGTCTGTCGGACGTCTGTCGTTGGTGCTGTGCTGGGTATAGGAAATGCCCAGAAGTCTTCTGTAGCACCTCATCTCCATGCTTAGTATTCTTCGTTGTAGGTCTGCTGTGAAGGTGCATGTTTCGCAAGCGTATAGGAATATGGAGATGACAAGGGAGCGCAGCAGCCTTACCTTGGAGTGTAGACTGATGGTCCTGTCTTTCCAAATGGGCTTCAGCCTTGTCAGGGCAGCAGTTGTTTGTGCGATCCTGGAGAAGATTTCCTGTCGGGACCCATTGTACAATGGATCTTAAATATTTGAAGTTATGCAATGTGTTGAGGGATTGGCTTTGAACTTTGATGTCTGTTTTGATGCCATTGGTATTGTTGGTCATCAGTTTGGTCTTCTCTGCACTTATTTCCATTCTAAAGGCTATGGGGGTGGTGTCAAGTTTCTTGTACCAGTTGTTCACGTTCTTGTTCCTCTCCAGCCAATCCATCAATGTCATCCGCAATACGGAGGTTGGAGATTGTTCTACTTCCTATGCTGACTGTGCATTTGTGATCTGCAAGGGCATCGGACATTATGCTGTAGTAAGATTGTTGTTCTCAACTAGTTACCGATGGCGATTGTTGTGAAGGACTGCACTGGTAGCATTGTCATACAAACTTTTGATGACTTCAGTAATGTTAGGGCTCGTGTTTTATACTCTCATGGTTGCCCACAGAGCTGCATGCCAGACTCGGTCAAACGCTTTCTTGAAGTCTACCAACACATGATATAGATGTTGTTGGCGCTGTAGGTATTTATCGCAGATTATTTTGAGGTTGAAAATCTGTTCAGCGGTATTTCACCCTGCCATGAATCCTGCTTGTTCTTCAGCTATGATTTGTTCAATTTGTGGTTTCAACCTGTTGAGTATTATTTTCAGGAGGACCTAGCTGGGATGGCTGATGAGGCTGTTGATGCGGTAATTTTCACACTTGTGAAGGTTAACGTTTTTGGGAAGAGTGATGACAATCGACTGGGTCCATGGAGTAGGCCAGATCTTGTTATCTGCACGGCTGCCACAACTTCTCCTCGGAGAATTGTGAGGATTTCTTCTTCCTCTCTGTTCTGGGGACATGCTATAACTGATGGGTCTCCGTTTGGTGTGTGGGTTGTAAAGGTCAGAGCAGTACTCTGACCATTTATCCAAGACTTCTTGTTCTTCTGTAAGGCCAAGGAGTACTCCTTGTGTAAGGCATATGGATCATGGAGACGTTGGGCTGTTTAACAATTGTCAGTCGCTTCACTGTTGTTCTTGTTGAGACTGTTCTCAGCTTACTTGCATTGATCTTCTATCCAGTTCCCCTTTCCTCTGCGCATGCTTTTCGGATATAGTCTTATTCCTATCCCGTAACTCGGAGGTCGTAGGGGCACCACAGATGATCGTTTAACCAGCATATTCCATCTTTTCCTGTCCTCAGCAAGCCTGACTTAAACTCTATAATCTCATAGTGTCTTATTAACTTGCCCAAACTATTTTCAGCCCTTTCTTTTGAGGTTTTGATTTTGATTCTTATTTTGACACCGTACTGTCCCTTTTTATTTGGAAATTCTTGGCCGCCTCCCTGGGAAGACGTAGTCGCAGCCAGTGGCGAGCCCAAACCCAATCAACCCCATATTAGTTGTGTTAAAAAAAAAAGTTTAGCTGGGAGAGCAAACCGGAAACGTTGTCCGAGTCGAAAGTAAATAATATTCGGAGAAACAAAACGCCCAGAGGCGAGATCGATCCCACACCTGTCAGGCGCCATTGGTTTTTACCCTGTAGGCAATGCAAGTTAGTCCCGCCTCGGACCACGGTGCCACAACGCTCGCTATGATTTGTCTCTACAACACTTGACAAATGTTTTAATATGGAGGCACGGGTAAACAGAAAGAAAGAGGGAGTGAAACACAGAGAAGAAGAAGAAAAAAAGAAATGAAGAAAGCACGAAAAGACAAAAGAAAGACGCCAGTAATATAAACTATTGGAGCACTTCAAAAAAGGTTTTTCAAATGCAGAACGAAAGAAAGAAAAAATAAAAAATAAAAAGAATAAAATAAACAAAAAATTAAAAAGAATAAAAGAATGAAAGAAAATAAGAAAAAAAAAACAAAACAAAGTAAAAACACACTCACCCCCACAATATTTTTTACCAAAAAAAAAAGAAAAAAAAAAAGAAAGAACAATCAGACAGACAAAAAGACATTGCAGAGAACATTAACAATTCAAATGGCAAAACGAGTGCATCATAAATAATTATTTGCGAGGTTCGTGTTTTAGGCTTGTCTGACCATTGTGCTTTTGAAGCAATAGAAAGTTAAGTTGTCGGAAAATGTTAATTCTGTTACATTCGTTAATTTTCACGCCCATCACAGAGAAAAGGCAGGGTTAGTGCCTGTTAGCTTCTCACTCTCTCTCACACCTCTATCTGAGAGTGTGTGTCTGTGTCCACGTGTAACATATGTTTGTTGTGTTTGAGCGGGCGCTTGCGTAGATCTGCATGAGCGTGTCTTTATCTATGTGTACGTACGTGTTTGTGCACGTTTTTGTGTACGTTTGTGTGCTTGTTGGTTTAATGACAGGAGAATAGATTATTTTAAATTTTTAAATTAGTGCATTAGACCATATGAACCCCGTTTTGTTTTAACTGCTTGGGGAAAAGTTCATTTCTGTTACAAACTTTCTGACATACATTAAGGAAATAAACACACGTGAAATAGCATAATATAGCCAGCGCGTTTTAAAGCTGTCTTCGGCATTCAAACTTGGGCTTGGAGTTTCAGCTGGTGATTCTTCCCAAAAGTGATGCGTGGATGTTGACGTCGATTGAACAACATTAGGCTGGCGGGTGGGCGGGAGTACACGCACCCATGCGCTAAAAGCAATGGTTGATATTTGGGATAAGATTAAGAATTTAACCTGGTTAGGAGCGATAAGTATTTAATAATACTGGATACTATATACGCGACTTTCCCCAAATCAATCAGGCTCAAAGCTGTACCAACATACATGCTCACTTGTCTCATCTACCCTCACACACACACACACACACACACGCACACACACACACACACACACACACACACACACCAAATACACATCCATCACTCAAACAGGTGGTGTAAAGGCAGGGAGATCGCTATTGGTAGACGGAAAGAAAATCGAATTTTTTTTGTTGAAATTTTTATATTGACTGCGTCCAGTACCATTATTATTTAACCTATTTAGGTGTGATGTTTGAGTTAAGATTAGGCATTTAACCTGGTTAGGCGCGATGTTTGGGTTATGATTAGGTATTTAACCAGGTCAAGAGTGATTTTTAGGTAAAAATTAGGTTATTTTACCTGGTTAGGAGTGATATTTGGGTTAAGATTAGCGTTTGTAACCTGGCTAACAGTGACGTTTGTTTTAAGATTAGTTTTTTTCTTAGCCTGGTTCGAAGTGATATTTGGGTTAAGGTAAACTATTTAACATGGTATTGAACCTCAAAACAAAGCAACTGTACCTCAGGGCGTTAGCTCTGGAAGAATTGTAAATAATTAGTCTTTACACTATCTAAACTTCTGCTTGCAACAAGATTCATTGCATTTATTATTATTTTATTATTGATGATTTGTATAGCGCACATATTTTGCCGTACTTGGCGACGCAAGGCGCTGGCCGATACAGGATCTAACTCAAGCCGCCCGACTGGCCAACTTGCAGCCTTTCGGCGCATCGTAATAACGCTCCAGACAACTGAGCACAATTCCGGGCAGCCAGGGATAGGGGAGAAGGACCTAGGTACATGCTGGGTGTGTTCTTGTCACCGGCACTCACCCGTCTAGGACATGAGCTTCAGGATCTTTAAAGTCCGTTATGACGGAATGTATGCGACACAGACTAGACCTCGGTTTATACTCTCATCCGAAGGAGTAGGAAACGGGAGTAAAGTGTCTTTCTTTCCCAAGGACACAACACAATGCCCCGGCCTGGGCTCAACCCGGGACCTTGAGATCCGCAAGCCAAAGCTCTACCATTAGGTCACCGTTTAACACACAACAGCAACATAATAATGCGCCTATTTCAGTCATTCTTATTTTATTTTTGACACTTTATTGCCCGCCGTCTACCCAATGGAAGGCGTAGTAGCAGCATGTGGCGCACCCAAACCCAACCTACCTAATATTATAGGTGTTTTTGTCATTTTGCTGGGGGAGCAAACCGTAATACTCGGAGAAAGCCCCCGAGACGTTGCCTGAGTCGAAAGTGAATAATATGCGGAGAAACATTACATCCAGAGGAGGGATCGATCCCACACCTGCCAGGAGCCAATGGTTTGTAGCCTGTGGACAAGGCAAGTTAGTCCGATCTTCTGGTCCTGATTTGGTTCGGAAGAGTCCGCTGGACCTAAAGCAATAACCAGGTAATGTAATGTAGTCCGATCTTAGACCGCTCGGCCACAACGCTCTAGTGTCGCATCCTGTGATCATGATAACGACGATGAAGGTGCTGATGATGTTAATACTACTGATGGTTGACGCGGCTACTTCTCCTGCTGTGGCTGTGTCGCATTGCTTTTTATTGTTACATGACGAAAAGAAACCCGCAACCAAAATATTGCCCTGGTCAGACTGCATTTCGTAACTGTCCAGTACACCGCGGATGCATTGCTTCGGCAGTTCTATAGCGAACCGTTCACTTTGCGGGGCGTGTGCTTCCAGTAATGGGCCTCCGGCGCCTGGGCTATTTTTCATTCCGCAGTTGACACTTTCTTCATATTTCATGATCGCCACGAACAGACCAACCTCCCGCTCCACCCCCTTAGTCCATCCTTCATGCGTATCCATATTTCATGAACTGGGAAAAGGAGAAGAGTAAATCACGGTCAGCATCATGATCATCATAGGCAACGTCGTCATCTACTTCGTTGCTGCTGTCACTGTTGCTTTAAACTCATCATCATCATCATCATCATCATCATCATCATCATCATCATCATCATCATCATCATCATCATCATCATCACCATCATCATCATCGTCGTCGTCGTCGTCATCTCCAGTCCACGCATATGAGAATGAGTGCCTCGATCTGTTTAGGACCGGGCCGGAAAGGTAAAGCAGCGAGGAAGAGGAGATAAACACCGTCCTCATTAAGCTGGCCTATAGAAAAGGTAGGTTCCAAACGCGATGATGATGATGATGATGATGATGATGATGATGATGATGATGATGATGATGATGATGATGATGATGATGATGATGATGATGATGATTGCAGAGGATGACGCCGGCGAATACGGTGATGACAATCACTGAGAAATATTGCCTTATATATTGCCATTTTTCATTTAAATCTAACCCCAAGGTGGATAGTTTGGCAATATTTTAGCCCAATGGATATAGGGTGAATCTGCATGCTGACAGTGACATATGACGATGGCAACGATAATCCCACGCACCCCTTTAAAAACCGGTCTGCCCACCATCAAAGCAGTTTTCTTCTAAACATGAAAGAAAACGTCCAAATCCAAATCTCTTCATTGGATTTAAATGAAAAAATGAGAAAGAATGGATATCGGAGAAAGAAAGAAAGAAAGAAAGAGAGAGAGAGAGAGAGAGAGAGAGAGAGAGAGAGAGAGAGAGAGGGACTGACAGACAGACAGTCAGATAGACAGACAGAGAGAATAGAGAATGGAAGGTAAAAGACAGAGGACGATGAACTGATCGAGTATAGAAAACAGAAATGTGTGTGTGTGTGTGTGTGTGTGTGCGTGTGTGGGTGTGTGTGTGTGTGTGTGTGTGAGTGGGGTGTCTTTGTCTGTGTGAATGTCTGTTGGCTTCCTGCCAACCCGTTTGAGACACAAGGCACGAATGCATGCTTGTCTAGGAAATATCACAACCGAGAACATATTTTAAACACAACACACTTCACAATTGTGCCGTGCAATGGCGGAAAACAGCAAAAGTCAACTTTTTGACTTAAAAAAAAAAAGTTTTGTTTAACAGGTACACCAAATGAGGGCGTTTCTTATGAGTAAATTTCACGTTTGAACAATATATAGTTTCAGAGTTTTAAAGAAGTACATGGTAGTCCGTTTAGAAACGTTTCAAGTATGGGAAATATCTGGTAGATGGTAGCAAGTTCTTCGGCTTTTGCCATTAGTGCGTTTTAGTTTTTCGCCCACCGAACTATAAACCCTTACCTCTTCCCTAATTCCTCCCCTCGCACCCCACCACCATACAAATACGTCCGCTTCTTCTATATATGTCGTAACACAATAGTGAAATTATTGCCGAATTCGTGAAATCGGCAACTGAGTTTGCGTCAAATTGGCAATCGCGTACCGAGTACGCGAATTCGGCAGGCTGTTGCCGAAATAGTGGAAAGACTTTTCAAAGATGACAAATTCATGAAATAGGCATTTCACGAAAAAGGTATTTGCCGATTTCACGAAGTCGGCAACAATGAACGATGTTGTAAAATCTTAGATAGGCTTACACTGTCTGACTTCATAATAATTACGTGGTGGATGAAATCTTTTCGTGTCTTTACAAGTATTCACTTGGTTTTTCCTCAAATGTTTAGTTTTGAGAACTGAGTTACTGCTTTTTCCGAATACATTTCCAAATTCCGCCTATTTCACGAATTTGTCTACTTTGTAAAACCTTTTCACTATTTTGGCAACAGCCTGCCAAATTCGCGTTCTCTGCAACAGATTGCCAATTTTACAAAATGGACAATTTAGCTGCCGATTTAACGAATTCGGCAATTTCGCGATTTCGTTACGACATATATATGTACTAACCTCACTCTCCTACCACGTGCATGTCAGTGTCATCTTCTGAGATGACATCATCAACAGTATCTTGACGCAAACTATGACGTCAAAGCATCATCACTTTCCGCGAAGATCTGAAACGCGAAGGCGAAACTGAAAGGTCACCGGCAGAAGATCCGGGAGAAATGCCACACGAACAGTAACCTGAACATAATACGTGGCTTCATCCGAGACAAAATATGGCAATGTTTAGACAACGCCTCGCGAGTACCTCCATATTTACAAACGCAACAAACACACAGGAATAACTTGTTTGTGTGTAGTGTAAGCAGGAGCGCTGTAAGTTGTACAGCCAAAATACAGTAGACTATAGCATGCTTCACCACGCATTTTTTGAATATCAAAGTATGGGCGGATATTAGCAGTATACTATTATAGCTGGAATATCATTGTCATACAGTCACGTCATAACTATATAAAGCTTAATAAATTAGTTTATTAAATGTAACATCTATTCACATTTGTGATGTTAGACACACGCACACACACGTATACACACGCACAGTATCTCCTTCCACTCCCCCTCACCCCCCCCCCCCCCCCCAAAAAAAAAAAAAAAAAATCCGAATAGGGATAAAACTGGTGGACGGACACAGCTGCAGTTATTTAGCAGCGTGGCGCTCGCTACATCAGTTTCAAACTGTCACAGGATTATCTTTGCGGTTATGTCCCTTCACCATAGTTTACATCACATAAAGTGACGCTTGCTACATTAGTGTAAAATTGTTCATGGGGTTGTCTCCCGTCCAAAAGTCGTTTCTTGATGATGATGATGATGATGATGATGACGATGATGATTAAGATGATCATCATCATCATCATCATCATCATCATCATCATCATCATCACCATTATCATCATCACCATAGTCATCATCACCATCATAACAGGGGCTGATCTAGGGGGAGTTCTGTATGTTCCGCACCCTTCACCCCACCCCCCCAAAAAAAATATTGATAGTAGAAAAAGAAAAAGGAAAAAGATTAATTCAAATAAATTTAATTAAAATAAATAAAAAGACATTTTAAAACAATTGTGATGCGATGTATACCAAAAGCATCCCAAACCTACGGCTGTTCACAGTCGAAAGACAGTATGGATACGTGCCTGGGCGTTGCTTACAATTCCGTTTACCAGTGCGAAGTGTACTAGCTGTGTTAAGAAGTGGTTACGGGCAGGACGCTGAAGGCAATGCCGAAGTTAAGCGACCCCCTCTCTTAAATCTTCCGATGCAGCGTGCACTAAGAAACTGATTGTTCTTCTCAATGGGCGATAAACAATCATACTGTAATAGTATTATTACGAATACGAATACTTTATTATCTCAACAGAGAATATCCATCGTGGTGCCATCATAGTACATACTAATGATTTTAAAACTGACAAAATACACAAACGCATAGAATATATAGAGCCTTGCTTTAGAGCAATACAGAGCAAAACACATTCCACG
>CM072518.1:44481975-44654475 GCA_036898135.1 Oncomelania hupensis
ACTCCTGTTCAATGGATCCTGTTACACTCAAGCTACAGACAATCCAAAACATCCAATCTGAACCATGGGACAACGCGGGCAACAACGCGGGCAACAACGCGGGCAACAACGCGGTCAAACGCTTACTGAGGTAACAGGGGATCGGAGGTTTGACTTTGACTGCGCTCCTTAAACTTAAGTTTTGGCGCTTCAGTAAAACCTGCGCTCAGATACTGAGATTGTGGATCACATTTCACACAAACCGTGAGTCACAGAGCGTGGTCATTTCCCCTGCTTTGAGGCGACGGTGGTGGATTGCAGGAAAAGCTAGTAGCAACACGGACACCTAATACCCTCACGGCGTGAAGGCAATAGTCTCTAAAGGCCAGGCCAGGAGAAGCAGGCACTCTGGCCTAGGAAGTCGAGGGAGCCTAAGCGGTGCCCGCTGATCAAGGCCTCAGCCCCAAATCTCCAGCCCATTATTCAATTAAAAGGCGTAAATCAAGACACGGCCAATCGCCGCCCTCGTCTCAAGTTATTCACGCCGGAAGTAACAGCCCACAGCCAACGGCAAACAAGATGACTTAAGTGGCAAGGCGCCGACCCAAAGAAGAGGCACTGGACTGGATCGTCGGGTGTTTTTTTTAGGAGTTTTGGTGACAAAATTGCGTTAAAATGTAATAACAACAGACAAGGAAATACGAAACTCGGGAGAGTGCTCTCTGACAGATGTCCTAATATTATACTTTTAACTCTTCAGTCTGCCCTTCTAAATTGATGAGATCATACAAGAGTCTGTTAACATAAAAGGGATTATTCGTCTCCGGCACTCTGCGGTAGGACGCTAAACTTTTGTCTTCGTTCATAGAATTGATTGAAATCTGAATCCTGAAATCGGAAAATATTTCACCGAATGCTGAGAATATTTTCAGAGTTAACTATCTATTTTACACAATTTCGACAAAACATCTAAGTTTAAGAGCACGCCGATTATTGTTCTCAACCAATTCCCGATGGCGCTGTTGTGGAGGACTGCACTGATAGCCTTGTCATACAGGCTTCTGAAGACATCAATAATATTAGGGTTCATGTTGTACACTCTCATTGTTTCCCACAGAACAGCTGCATGCCAGACTCGGTCAAACGCTTTCTTGAAGTCTACAAACACATAAATAGATGCTGTTGGTCCTGTAGTTATTTCTCGCAGATTATTCTGAGGTTCAAAATCTGTTTGTGGTACTTCTCCCTGCGCTGGATCCTGCTTGTTCTTCAGCAATGATTTGTTCAGCTTTGGGTTTCAACCTGTCGAGTATTATTTTCAGGAGGACCTTGCTGGGATGGCTGATGAGGCTGATGCTGCGGTAATTTTCATACTCCTGAATGTTACACTTTTGGGGAAGAGTGAAGACAAGCGACTGGGCCCATGGTGTAAGCCACTTCCCGCTCTGTTAGATCTTGTTACAGATAATAGATAACAGATACACAGGATTAAAGTCGATAGTACTTGTACGTTTTACCGCTGAATTTGTTCCTCCCCCCCCCCCAAAAAAAAAAAAAAAAGATTGAGGTCGACAGGTAAGATATTCACAGCTGGGTGGACTAGGGTGTTTGGTGCGTCCCAAAAAAAATTTGCGTCGCTTAGTGGTTGCGTCCAAGTACTAGCTGACCTCGACTGTGTACATTTCCTCCGCGTGCCCAAACCACTATGCAACGCTGCGACCTCCATCCTCTCGAAAAAATTTAATTATTTCAATAACAAAAACATTATATATCCTATCCTATCCTATCCTATCCTATCCTGTCCCGTAACTCGGAGGTCGTATGGGGCACTACAGATGATGATAGTTTCATCATGTAGTGTGTCTTGGGCAAAAAAGACCTAGCGTGCCCAATCCTCTCCAGGCTGTTGGCCACAGCCGAAATCCACGAATACTATTACAGTGTGGCTCGCCTTGGCCCTGAGCACGTGGTCGTTGAACCTGTAGTAACGTGAAGTTCCTCCGCACTGGCCGGTGACTTCTGTGTAGAAGACTTTCGCCCAGTGATGCCGTGCTAACATCACCCCTGTTAGTCGCCTCTTACGACACGCCGGGAAACGTTGGGTCTATAGATATATATAATTAGTTAGTTATTCATTGCTTTCAGGGTCCAGCGGACTGCAAAGAGCCGAATCAGAACCACAAATATATAATGGATAAATAAAATAATATAATAAAATTACATAAAAATAAAATAAATAGATAAATAAATAAATGAAATATTAAGAAGAAGAAGAAAGAAGAAGAAGAAGAAGAAGAAGAAGAAGAAGAAGAAGAAGAAGAAGAAGAAGAAGAAGAAGAAGAAGAAGAAGAAGAAGAATTTGCCACATACATAAACACAATAGAACTCGAGTTTCTTCTAACATTTGTTTACAATAGCCCACTCAACATAAATTAACGAAAGTTCGATGCGTGCTAACCTTAGAGATCCAATTTCCCCTTAATGCCTTTTATTTATTGTCTTTCTATTATGTCCTATCCTATCCTATCCTATCCTGTCCCGTAACCCGGAGGTCGACGGGGCACCACAGATGATCGTTTAACCAGCATACTCCATCTTTCTCTGTCCTCAGCAGCCCTGATGGCTTCGCTCAGTGTCAAACCAGTCCATTCTCGAATGTTGTCCTCCCACCTCGTTTTCGGTCTCCCTCTTCTTCTACCTCCTTGCACAGTGCCTTGGAGATTCTATGATGTAATTGGTACAAACCATTTGATCGCCCTAATCACAGAGTGTAGCAGACTGTCCGAGGCTGACGCTGGTCCCTGCACTTGTGAGAGGTTCTCGGCGAGGCTCAGCTAATCTGTGTGCGCCTTAATGTCAAGGACTCGTCGCCCTAAGCCAAACAGAGCATCACAAAACCAGTGAATACAGCGCCGTGCAATCTGTCTTCCCGCAAATACTAATCACCGATACTCCGGATTCGCTTTTATCTCCTATAATGAATCGCTCTGTCCATCTTGATTTAAGTTAAGTGTCTCTCCGTTCCTAAACCCTTTTCCCTTCTTTCTTTTATCGTTTTGGACAAATTGTATTTCCATTCCGACTTCTGTAACACCGATTTCTTAGATCGCCGTTAATAAAGTTCGACTGAAGAAAAAGCGCGTGACGGCATCTATATAATAATAATAATAATAATAATAATAATAATAATAATAATAATAATAATAATAATAATATTATTATTATTATTATTATTATTATTATTATTATTATTATTATTATTATTATTATTATTATTATTATTATTATTATTATTATTATTATTATTATTATTATGTCTGAATTTGTATTCTTCTTTCCCCTGTGGCTTGCGAATGGCAGAACGCTGTAGCGGTCAGCGGTCAACGAGTATCCCTAAATCTCATTGCTACCGGTGAAATGTAGTGAGAGAGACAACATGGACGCTGTTTTCATTAAGCTCGCCCTGATAAAAGGCGAATACACCCTGTCTTGTCCTTGTTCTCTCTATGATCGAATGGTCACAAAGGGGGTGGTGGGTGGTGGGTTAAGGGGTGGGTGTAAAGGATGAGGGGAGAATGTTAATGTTATCTATTGTGCTCTATGTGTAACTAACTATGTAGTCGGAGTTAATGGACCAACATCGCCATAAAAATTACTACTTTTAACAAAAGCTAATTTTCTGCAACGTGCGAGTTTCTAGAAATACCTTTGGACGTCTTGCCATCATTTTTAACAAGGAGTGCGGGGGTGTCGAGTCAGGTTCTGGCTCTTTTTGGGAAAGGGCAAAGGGTAGGGGTCCCATTTTCCTTCGTCTTTATTTACGTTCCTTTCTTTATCTTCATTCATTTCTTCTCGTTCCTTGCTGAAACAAAGTGCTACATTGCGTTCCTTTGTCCAACACAAAGATCCACTCGCCTTATTGTCACACTGTCTTTAGCTCGGGCCCTCTCTTTGTCCATCTTAATTTATATCAGTGTCTATCGCTTTCTTGATTCTGTTCTGTTTTTTTGTTGTTTTTTTTTTCTCAAAGTCTTTTTTCTTTCGTGCATTCTTATAGGACTTTTTTTGTATTATGCATTTTTTCCTATGACTTGTTTTTACTCTCTTTTCCCTATATTTCTTTATTTCTGTAAATCCTGTTTACCTTTACTGGAAGGGGTGGAGAGGGGTGAGGGTGGGGGTAGTGGTGGTGGTGGTGGTTGGTATGTCCATTTTGTTTTATTTCGAGTTGTTTTTCTTCAGTTTTCGTGCTCTTTCCTTCTTTTTTATTATTTTGTTTTAAACTCTCAAATGCTCCTTAAAGAGCCTTTCCTCGATTGCAATTTCAGCGTGTATAATTTTGTTCCATACAAATCTACTCTAAATACCAATTTCACTTTAAATTAATATTGTTGCCCCTTTTCCCATCCCCATTTCATTGTGTATGATGAAATGGATCTTCGTAAAAATGTGTGATAATTGTGAGTTCTTCGTCTATTTCATTTCAGACAAGCGTTTACTTTAATTTCATTCCAATGGAAACCATATGTTTGGTGAAACCCACACCTGAATACATAAGGCAAAATTGTGTGGTAATAGCTATTTGACGACAAATAGGGCAAAAAATAAAAATCTCCTATTTTCCTCACATAGTTAACTGCTCGTTTGTCTTCCTCCTTGATAGTTTTTCTTAAACTTCAGGTTCATGTATCTAAAATTCTGTTTTCTCTAATCTGTTTTAATGGCTTTTTTGTTTATTCTTAATCTCACTATAACTGTCGTGCATCTGTCTTTATATTAATTTCTCCTGGGCCGTTCTCAACCTTCCGTATTAAACTCTCGGTTGATTTGTAAAAATAATAATATTATTTCGTTGCTTACAGGGTCAAGCGGACTGCAAAGAGCCGAATGAGGACCACATCTTAGTTGAAAGAGGACTCACCTCTGATCCGTATAAAAGGTCTGCAGAAACAACCCTAATGGTAACACTGATCTGAAGACACTCCAGAAGCCGGTCACCTTACAATAAAGGCATCCCACGCAGTGGACGCTGAGGCTATACTCTAACTTATCGACCCCCCCCCAAAAAAAAAAAAAATAAATAAATAAATAAAATATAATATAATATAATATAAACATCATTATAAATTATCAAACTCCGATGGTATGGCCACGTCACCAGATCATCAGGCCTTGCAAAGACCATTCTGCAAGGCACAGTGCAAGGAGGTAGATGAAGAGGGAGAACGAAAAAGAGGTGGGATGACAACATTCGAGAATGGACTGGTTTGACACTGAGCGAAGCCATCACGGCTGCTGAGGACAGAGAAAGATGGAGTATGCTGGTTAAACGATCATCTGTGGTACCTCCGGGTTACGGGACAGGGTAGGATAGGAGGATATGTTATAAATTATCAACAAAATACATACATATAAAATACCTACATTGCTAAATATTAATATCATAGGAAGCCCTAGTGACCATTTGGCAGAAAGCGTTAAAATATTCCCAAGCTTACCCAACAGACCCCATACACACATGAGAACTTTTAGAAGGGTTTTCAAGAAAAAAGATTGGTGACTGGTCTAGCGAAGAAGATAGTATAGAAGATTGATATAACAGAGTAGGAATGAGAAAGAACAAAGGAGAAAGACAGCGACCACTAAATTTCCAGAAAGTGGAGATAATATTTATAGAGAAACTCCCAGCAAATAATAGTATTAAGCAGAAGAAGAAGAAGAAGAAGAAGAAGAAGAAGAAGAAGAAGAAGAAGAAACAACAACAACAACAAAATAATAATAATAATAATAATAATAATAATAATAATAATAATAATAATAATAATAATAATAATAATAATAATAATGGCTGCTATTCACGCCTAATTCCTAAATCAGTGTCACAGTGCGGCGACCTGAAACCAACATACAATCTAATATATTACAAACATTCATACAGGCATTATATTCAACGAACATACATTCATCACTCCCTATTATAAGACGGAAATGAATTTGAAGACGATTGTTTTGAAATTTTAGATAGCCTGCATCCAATACCGTTACGGAAGGGTTCCCGCATGATCTCGTGGGCGGGGAGATTAAATTTAAATGCCTGAAGTTCGCTTAGTTAGTTCTTTCGTTGCACGCATCTTCTTTCCACGCCTTTCCCGTGAGAACCTCACGCTTTCCCTGTCCAAGTTTTTGGGGAAACGTTCAATATAGCTATCCACCAAAGACGTCATATGGGAGGAATAGGGGGGGGGGAAGGTGGCGGAATTGCGTTAGATCCTGCATCGGCCACAACATTGTATAATAGCAATAAATAAACAAATTTTCTGTTCGTCTTCTTACCCACTCTTCGCTGCGTTCATCTCCTATCGTCTTCCTTTCAGCACTGGTAGGGTAGGTCAACCACCCCAAATCTGGCATCTTGTAGAAGGAATTTTTTTTCTCTATTTCTTGGAAATTGAGTCGATGCAAGCTGGTGTCGCTATTTTTATTTTTCCAGGTCGTCGACGTTTGTGAAAAGATGGGAGAGATTGCAGGCCGGAGGCACGGCTGCTTTCAACGGGAGCACTTTTATCCCACCCCCGCCATTCCCTTCCCCAAGAAAAGATCAACGGAGGAATTCGATTCTGACTATCAATCCGATCTGCACCAAACCTTTAACCAGACCTTTCAAGATTACCACACCAGGGTGGCATGTGGCAAAATTGTTTACTAGTTGCCAACGCTGGAGGTTGTGGGTTCGAATCCCGACAGTGACAAAATATTTATTTCATGCAATCGTTCTTATATAGCGCTTTTCCAGCTCAAGAGCTGCTCAAGGCACTGACCGCGCCGATACAGGATCTCACTCAAGCTGCCCTAGGCGTCCATTTGCAGCCTTTGGGAGCGTAGCCTAACGCCTGGTCGACTAATATTTCACTTAGTATGAGACTTATTAGACGACCAAGGGTTTCCTCCGGGTACTCGGGTTTGCTCCAAAGTATTCTAGTTTACTCTTTCTCTTAATAACGGCACTGGAGGCAGTCAATTTAAATCTGTCTTGTTAAAAATCCTTTTCAATCTCCTATAATAGCCATTGCCATCGATTACTGCCTTTTTTCCTTGGATAAAGGAATAAGTACGTGTTCTTCACCCATAATAATAATAATAATAATAATAATAATAATAATAATAATAATAATAATAATAATAATAATAATAATAATAATAATAATAATAATAATAATTATTATTATTATTATTATTATTATTATTATTATTATTATTATTATTATTATTGTTTTTCTTGCTATTGTTATTATTGTTGTGTTATATCAGCATGCAAATGATGGTGATGATGATATAGTAAGATATTCAACGGCTAGCCTGGAGTAGTAGTGGCTTCAGCTAAAATAACGGCGCTATGCAAGATCAGTTAACTTAATTCTGTATGACATAAACGGTAGCTTCAGACCGCCCAATGTACTCAAGAGAAATGTGTTATTTAGTTTCAGGACAACATGTCTAAAACCTTTCATTCCGGCGTCAGCCTGCTTGCACACAACAACAGAAAATGTTCTAATATTGACCAAGTAAAATTATTTCAAACATATAACATTCAGTGTACCAATTCCATTGGGGATGGAGGTAGGTGAGGAAAACGTGGAGGAGGTAAGGAGGCGTAAAAAAATTTTTTAAAAAGATTTTAACGGTGAAAACTAAAGGTAGGGAACCTGTAAATGTATTCATAAGTAAAACCAAAAATCCCTTTTAGTGTGATATATTTCAACATATTAAGAACTTGTATGACAAATGTACTCCTTGTTCCTATAATGAGTTTGTTTCTGAATGTTTTAATTACAATAAAAAATGTATGTAGGGATCAAAATGTCATCCTTATTAAAAACTGGTATGATAATGGGATCTACTCAATAGGGGATTTACTTGGCCCAAGAGGTTTCTTAACATCTAAACAATTTAAGTTTAAAAATATCCAAAAGCGCAAGCAAACTTTCTTCTATTTGAAGGTGTTGTCTGAGCTTTAAAATGGTATGAGAATAAGCTTGCTTTGATATTTGACCCAAACTGTTTAACTAGTGATCCTTTTGTATGAAAATACTAAACAAAAGGTGGTGCGAAACAGATTTATCCCTGTTTAATTAAACAAAGCCCATAATTTACATTGTATTAAAATTGAGAAATATTTGTAATATCCAAGTTGATACTAATTCTGTTTCTTAAATGCTGTTAAAACTACTGCTGATTCACGCTTAGTCCTAAGATGCTTCCGGTTTAGATTGATCCAATGGTTAATCCCGACGCAACGCTACTTGTTTTTAAGAAAACTTATCACCTCGCCTTTATGCAACTATTGCAACCCTGATGAACAAATTATTGAACATTTGTTTTCGGACTGCGAAAGGGGGAGAATATTTTGGTCGGATTTAACAACGTGGGTCAAGACGAGATTTGATCATTGTGCTCGTTTCAGTGTGAACAACTGTTAGTTCTTTTTGGTATGGATGAAACTATTGCTATAAATAAAGTTATTGACTTGTTTATGTTAGTTGCTAAATTCCATGTTTATATTGTCAATTAGCTAAACAACCCATCACTTCATATTAACGTCTTCATTGCAACTGTCCAACACCGGTTTTTGATAAAAATTAAAACAAAAACCATATTGCTACATCTAAAGAAAGTTATCATAAATTACTTCAAACTGGATGATGTACAGTAACTTTTTTTCAGTGTAATCTTTTCAGGAAAATTCCTCTTCTTTATCTACACATTTGTTCTACTTTTCACCTTTGCTATGTGTAATATTTAATTATACTTAAATCCCAAAAAGCTTTAAAAGCATAGACCATTAAAATTATGCAACGCAGAGTTAAATATTTCTTTCTGCTTCCTTCCCTCTCCCCTGTCCCTTGAGCGGGAGGGAGGGGGTATACATGCGTATGACCTTTTCTTCTTTTTTTTCGTTTTTCTGGTTGATGTAAAATTACATGGTGCTTACGTTAAAAAACGATTTGGACGGTGCGGATCAAAATCACTCAGTAAAATTTTTTCCCTCTTCTATCCTATATAAGAGGACAGGTTCAAAAAGAAATCCAACACAAAAGAACTGGGGTTAACTGGCCTAAGTTCGAGAACGGCAAAAGAAAAAAGCAAGTTACCAGTCATACTGCGATGCTGGACTGTTAACGTTAAGACCAATAAAATTATCTTAATATTGTGATTGCATAATCCAGCAAATCTACGAGGAAAGTAAAACATCAGGTCAAAGCAAATATGTGTTATTATCATTCATTGCATTGTTATTTCAGAAATGCTAGTAGTAGTAGTAGTAGTAGTAGTAGTAGTAGTAGTAGTAGTAGTAGTAGTAGAAGTAGTATATAAGTTTTTGCGATAAATTGACCTTGACTTCAGATGCTCTTTACGCTCTTTTTGGGGTCATTTTTTCTTTGTTAGGAACATATGCAGACTCAGTTCTCATTTCCTCTGCATTAGATTGGCCTTAATTCTTTCAACACCGCCACTACGACGACCATCTTCTTCATCATCATCATCACCATCATCATCATCATCATCATCATCATCATCATCATCATCATCATCATCATCATCATCGTCATCATCATCATCATCATCATCATCATCGTCATCATCATCATCATCATTATCATAATCATCATCATCAACAACATCATCAATATCATCATCATTTCAGAAGAATCAGTTGAAATTTATATACGAGCACCACACAGAACCGCTTTCAGAGATGGACGGAATTTTCATTCACTAGTGATCTCTATTCTCAACTCAAGCTTACATGATGGCGGTGACAACAAGTTTGCTTGAAACACTAGTGATAAAGGTGTCTCTCTTTAAGAGACAGGACCGGACCAGAGTTTATTGTTAGCATTACAGATAAAAATCTTATTAGATGCCAACCATTCCCTGGAATGAGAGAAAATGATAGTACAGATCTGTCTCCCCCTTCTCTGCTGCCAATGGTGTGAATTTGAGAATTTGTGCCCACAGATACAGATGGCCTTTTCGCTGTGTTCTCAGCTAGTCAGTGCATTCCGGCTGGGCTTGCCCAATTACGATGTTTTATTTGTTTTGTTGATTAAATTAACGTCCCCGGACACATTATTTGTATAGGGGACAGCAAATTATAACTTGTCCAATTACGATTGATTGATTTATTGGTTAAATTTACGTCCCCGGAACACATGAGTGCTTATGGTACTTGTCCGAGTTCAGTTCAGTTCAGTGGGTAGATTACCGTCCCCGGACAAAATAGCGTATAGGGGACTGCTTGTCCGAGGGACTGATTTTCCGAAGCATCAGAAGACGCCTGAATGAAGTTATCAGGAAAAACATCTTCATACAAAAAAGGGTCCACAATCTGGCTGGCTTGCAACAGAAATGGGAAGGAACCTACCTTTGTGAAATAGAATTCATTGCCAAACATAGTTCTCCAATCTAGGGTTGCAGAGTTGGTAGTTTTGAACAAGGTTTTGTTTAGAAAGTGACTGCTGGCCACTGTAACAAGGGAGACAACTAGTGTGTGTAGAACACACGTGATAAAGGTATCTCGCCTAAAGAGATAAAACTGGAATTGATTGAAAGCATCTTGGATAAAATCTGTATTGGACGCTGTCCTCCGTGGAATGATAGGAGAGATGGCTACAGAGCGTGAGTGAAAGCAAAGAGTGTTTAACACTTGTACGAAAACTGAAGATTGCAAAATATTCCTACCCTGCGCCGTGAACAAAGAAATATACATAACATGTTTAGCGGGGGTGTAAGGTGTAACGAAAAAGGTGGTAGAGTTAGCTTGGGAAAAAGAAAAATAAACTGCAAAGAAGATTTTCGCTGTTCGTTTTCTCTTTTAAGGTTTTTTCTCCCCCTAAGGTGTGGATTTTGCAGAACTGGGCAACGGCGAGGACGGGAGAATGGACTCTGTCCCAAATTAAGAATTCGCCTCTCTTTGTTCTCGGGCGCAAAGTGAAATGAAACGACAACAAAGAAAGAAAGGGAGCAAACTTCGTTTCTCGCGGGCTAAAACATTCTCTGCCTTTTCCTTCGGCTTGACGAAGATTTGAATTCGCCTGAAAGGCTCAGTGATGTAGGTCAGAAGAAGACAGTAACCAGTCTAGAATTAGGAGGCATTGAAAGAAGGACGTGGAAATAGTAGGACACGTTCTGGCCGCTAGAAAGGGAAAATATGTATTGCGTACATTTCTGCACTTGACATTTCTTCAGAAGTCTCGTGCTATAGTGAAAGCTAGTCAGTCCCAAGCACGTAATTATGCTGACCAACCCTCAAAGCTACAAAGCCTTCTCTTACAAATATATATTGCGGTACTGGTAGTCTTGTATAAATGTACTCCTGTCTAAGTTTAAAATCACAGACAGAAAGCATTCACTGATAAATGAATTATTTTGAAAACCACACCTAGTTTACTCAAAAAACGTCCTTTTGATCTACAAAACTAAAATTAAATAAAGGAAAGAGAGTAGGACGGAATAACCTATGCCAGGAAGGATAGAAAGCGAAAATAACAACAAGAGAAAACGAATTTCACTGCAAGACCCAATGGGTTGTGTTTTGATTTCAACAAAGTGTATCGGAACTTCAAACGCACAGCAAGCCTAATCAACTTCCAAAACTTTCGCACGACAGAGACGCGTTCAGCAATAGCCGCCGCCAGCGAGGCATCAGAGGGACAGAAAGGTGGATGGGGGGGGGGGGGGGGGGGGGTGAACAGGGGATTTCACGGGAGGATCAATCCGTTTTTTGATCGATCACGACATTCCGATCAAGTGTCTGTCTGTTGATTATTTTCCCAGCCGACACGTGCTGTGCTGATGCTTTCCGCCACTCGCTGGCCTCAAAACAATTACCACTCTCGCCGCGCCATTTTCAGTCCGGTTATTTTCTTCTCTGCTGTATAGATATTTGATCAATAGGTGTGTAATAGAACGCGTGTAATGGAGTTCAGTTCCGAATTGCTGAAATACTATTATAGGTATTTATTGTTGTTGTAAATATGCTTACAAATTTCCCACAAATTACTTATAGCACATAATAAATAGGATACGTGCGTGCGTGTGTGTGTGGTGTGTGAGTTCGTGTGTGTGTTTGTGTACGAAGTTGCATATAGAAGGAAGAGGGGAAGAGGATGGACAAGAAAAATATGCTAAGCTTGAACTATAAAACCCCTTGATAAGCTCCATTCGCTATTATTATACGTTTGATACGTTTTCACGTAAACAACTTTTGAAATGTTTCAAAAAAGAGTCTTTCAATCAGGCAACTTCGTAATACTATGTGAAAGAGTACAATAATTCTATAAGGCGACGATAGCTGTCCAAAGTCGTTGTATAATATACAACGACTTTGGACAGCTATCGTCGCCTTATAGAATATATAGTTAATTGGCGTTAGTTTGGCGCGCGCGTGTACATCGTTGCCAGAGACCCATGAATTTTCATTTTTGTGGAATTAAAAAAAATGCTTTTACTTTGACAGATATCACCCAATACAATCAACATTTTATTTTAAAAAAATCCTATTCACAAACTGACAACAACCACTTTGAAAGTTTTGTTTAACTCCAACAAGAAAAAAACAACAACAAGCTCTTACAATCTTGCATGATAAGGGAATAACTAGCCTTGTTAAATAGAAACCTTTGTTGCAGCAAAATTGCTTCTTTTGACAACCTGTGACACTAAAATCCAAGCTGCAGTTTCCCCAATGATGACCTAATGAGCAGAACTGTAGCACTAAAATTTCGAGCTATTCGATTCAATGAGGTTTGCACTGTAAAGATGAGAAAATGACTGTTGTCATCGAATTCCATTTTCATTAACCCTGTTTTAAAACCTCACCTCATGGGTCGCGATTATTTTACGTCCATTTGGGTAATAAATGTGCTGCTTCATTCTAAAAACACTGAACTGTTCCATTTTTTTCTTTCTTTTCCTTCATCAATTATTAGGTGTCGTAGGTACGTGCTATCGTGAGTGAGAGAGAGAGAGAGAGAGAGAGAGAGAGAGAGAGAGAGAGAGAGAGAGTGTGTATGCGCGTGCAGGTGTGCGAATTTCCCTATTGTGTGCCTATCAGTCAGAGAGAGAGAGAGAGAGAGAGAGAGAGAGAGAGAGAGAGAGAGAGAGAGAGAGAGAGAGAGAGAGAGAGAGAGAGAGAGAGAGAGAGAGAGAGTGCGCGTGTAGGTGTGCGAATTTCCCTATAGTGTGCCTATCAGTCAGAGAGAGAGAGAGAGAGAGAGAGAGAGAGAGAGAGAGAGAGAGAGGAGAGGAGAGGAGAAAGGGAGGGAAGGGAGGCGGAGGGGAAGGGGTAAAGACAAGGCCAGAAGTGAACAGAGGATGTGAAGGACCAGGTATGGAGAGGGGTAGGAGGAGAGGAGGTAAGGAGGGAACAGAGGAAAAGGGGGGACAAATGGGGGGATGGGGAGGAGGGAGAGGCAGCATTAATCTTCGAAAACCCTTTTTCGGGTGTGTGTGGGTGTGTATGTGCCTATGTGGACGTACGTGCTTAACTTCTTAAAACAACTTCTTTCTCTTTGATCATTCAATGTTTTAATGTCCTAGTGGAAGCATGTTTGTTGTTGTAGAGTGACTGAATGTTTTACCGCATCACCAAAACAAAATCCTGTATATTTTGGGATAATTGGGTAATAAAGTGTCCTGACTTGACTTCACATTTCGGGCAATCCAAGTAGCCTATTATTTAACAATTTATCACGTTATATCATTCCAAGCGGGTTCCACTGAATTATGAGTTGCTTCCCTTTCCCTGCTCCCACCCTAAACATATTTTTAAACCTCCATTTTTCATCCCTATTTAATGTTCCAATGCGGAGAGTTTCACGCTAAAGCATTAATATTTATGCGATAATGCAGATGCGACCACAAAGTGAATACAAAACGAATAGCAAAACTGTGGACAATTATTTAGCGCAATATTATTATGACTGTGTATAATAAAAGAATGTAGCTAAGAAAGCATAACGTGTGACACCCACGGCACTTCCTGATCTTGCAGGTTCCAGCTTGAACATTGTGAAAAGCGGATCGCACATACACGCACGAATACCTTCGCACATACAGTCACGCACATAAACACTCGTACAAATGCGCATACAAACACACCTGCGCACGCACATACACACACACACATGCGCTAATATATACGCACATAAAGAGAGAGAGAGAGAGAGAGAGAGAGAGAGAGAGAGAGAGAGAGAGAGAGAGAGAGAGAGAGAGAGAGAACGAATTACAAACACAAATTTAATTCCTGAAGGCACTGGCCCTTAGAAAAGAGTCACAATACAATATATGGAAATCAATAAAAGCAAACCGAACGCAAGTAGAACAATTATCAAATGTCCAAGGTCATGGCGACGATGAAACCCATTCGCGTCTTTTGTTCCTGAAACTGAGTGTCATAATTACAGTAACTTAATGTTTACATACAGCGCTCTACAAAATATGTTGTTGTTGTATCAATTTTTATTCATCAGATTTACATAAGTTGTACTGATACAAAATATGGACGATATGCGTTTGCCTTTGACGCAATGCGTAGAAAACGAAACAAAGTCAATTTGCGAATCTGCTCAGTGGATCCAATACATAACACTGCTGTGTAATGTTCGCTAATACCGTGTATTTCATCCTAATATCTCTGTACAAGCAACACTAACAGTGATGAATAAAATGAGCTTCATCTTCAGTTTCATTACATATAATGCACAAATTATTATCCTTGTCATAAATAGATGTCTTAGAAGATGATACATCAATAGGTAGTACATCGATGCGAAGTTTAGCAAGACCTCCCCTAAAGCATCTAATATCCAAAAATCAAAACATTCTTCACATATAAAATCCGACTTGAATAAACTGTATGCTCTATAAATATCTTTCTGTCTCGCTGAACAATTCCAATTTCTCTGTTTCAACATTTATACAAAAGCATATTCACATCATACGCCCTGGTTAATCCACGCATATCCAAACACTAACTTAAACAAAGTGTGTTTTACTAGTGTTGCCCCGCATGCTTTGCCTCTATCGTCCATACTTAAACGCATGGCTTAAGTCTGTTTTGGTAGTCTTGATCCATCCATTTGCAGCAACTTTAACCAGTATTTCATGCATCGAACTGCGCTATTGATATCCAAGGGGCATCTCCCCAGTTCCCCATAGGCAAATCAGTTTGGCACTTTCAGAGATACTCTGAGAAAAAAGAGAAAGAAAGAAAGAAAGAGAGAGAGAGAGAGAGAGAGAGAGAGAGAGAGAGAGAGAGAGAGAGAGAGAGAGAGAGAGAGCGCAAGGTGAAGATGAGCAAACAATTCAGCTTTTCTCCCAAAACCGCTTCGCCTCCTCCTCTTCCTCTTTTCCGCTTCTTCTTCCTCGCGTCATCCTCTTCCTTCCTCTTCTTCTTTCCTTATTGAAAATCCTCACCAACGTCTAATATCGTATTCAATATAGTCTATAGCTCAAGAGTAGTGCCACCGTGATAAATTTATATCGTTTTCTTCTTCTTCTACTCTTCGTCGCACCCCTCTCCACCCCCTTCTTCCCGCCCTCAAAGTCCGCCACACAACAAGGCAGGTCGTATATTACATTATATAGCGCAAAGTGAGACATTGACTAATTTATCTCTGGTCCTAAGAACGGAGAGCGTCCACAGGGGGTTTCAAGGACTGCTCAATATGCATGGAGTTTTCTCCCCTTCGCCAGCGCCACCAAGCAAGGGGTTGGAAGGTCACGTGACTGGGAAATCCGCCGGCAGATCCCCAGGTTGTCATTCCCTGATATAAACCTTCGTCCAGGCATACCCGCCTGTCATCTAAGTTGACGGAAGCTGTACAGTTGTAAAACTTACTCGAAATTCGGAAGTAACAGCAACACTATGAAGCTTCTATTTGCGACGTTCATGACTTAATTAATACTATAATACAAAATTGAGGACTAGTCTTCTGTGGATCGGGGTTCTAGGACTTAATGACTGAAAGCAAGAGGGAAATAAATAAATTACGAAAGGAAGTCAACATGACCACACGCTTGCTGTATGTAACATAGGATAAGACTACATACGAAATGTTCCTACTGGACAAAAGGTGACAAACTCTGACCAAGTACAGCTGCCACCAATTATGACTCTGATGGTTTTCCTTGAAAAAGAGTTTAATAAATCGAAAATTTGAAGCTCAATAGAGTTGTCTGTTGCTTTTATCTCTTCACAATTCTGACTGACTTTAATTTCCAATCGCCTAAAGGAGATCTCTCATTTCTGTCATGCATGGACTTACTTAGCTAAGTGAATCGAAATATCCACAATATTAGAGTACAACCTGATATGTATATCCTATCCCTTATCTTATCCTATCCCGTAACTCGAAGGTTGTTGGGGCACCACAGATGATCGTTTAATCAGCGTTCTCCATCTTTCTCTGTTCTCAGCAACCCTCATGGCTTCGCTCAGTGTCAAGCCAGTCCATTCTCGAATTGTTGTCCTCCCACCTCTTTTTCTGCCTCCTTGCACCGTGCCTTGCAGGATGGTCTTTGTAAGGCCGGATGCTCTGGTGACGTGGCCATACCATCGGAGTTTCCGTTTCTTCACCCTTGTGAGCATGTCATCGTGTTGTCCAATGGCTTGTGTGATGGTCTCTCAGACTTCGTCGTTGGTGATGTGCTGGGTGTAGGAAATGCCCAGAAGTCTTCTGTAGCACCTCATCTCCATTTTTTGTATTCTTCATTGTAGATCTGCTGTGAGGGTCCATGTTTCGCAAGCGTATAGGAAGATAGAGACGACAAGGGAGCGCAGCAGCCTTACTTTGGAATGCAGACTGATGGTCCTGTCTTTCCAAAATTAATGGGCTTCAACCTTGTCAGGGCACCAATTGTTTGTGGCTGTTGTTTGTGACTGATACGTATACCATATTGCAAACAACAGAGGTGCATGTGTTGGGATGGGTGTGGGTGTGAGGAGGGACCTACAAAAATAAACAGCGATTGTTATTTTGCGTTAACAGATCACTAATAATCACTGGTATTCTAGCAACAACGCCATGTAGAGTGAAACCGCTGGTATTCAAGCAACGTTCAAATCTAAAACCAAATGAAGGGGTCGAGCGGATCGCAATCCGTCACTGTCGTGTCACACGTTGAACGTGTACTGTAACGCACGTTACACACGGTAGCACGCGCATTCTCGGTCCTGCTGCACAATGCTGACATCCACACAATCTAGCCCTGACTGATGAATGAACTGACTTGATGATGTCAAAGGTAAAATAAACCTGAATACTGCTTATGTTAAAATTGTTAAATTCCTTCAAGACAGTCATCCTAAATGTAAGCTGGTTATCAGCAAAGTTGCGCCCGTCACAGACCGTGACCTAAATGCTAACTGTGAGATGTTCAATACTTTCAACGTGGCTGCTCTGCATCACAAACCCAACATCAGTTTTCTGCCACATGAAAATGTACAACCAACGTTTAAGTACCTAAGAGATGGCATTCATCCTACTACCTTGGGTGCTTCAGTAATGGAGAGAAATCAGCTGTTGTGGAAAAAGCACACCTCACACAAGCATCACGCTAGTCGAAACTTCCAAACTCATACACGCACATCAGATCATTTTCTGGAAAACTCTTTGGCCAAGTATACAATTATAACCCTTATAACATCTTACAGGATCGTTTCTTCTGACCGAGTTTATCCAATTCCATTTAAACTGATTTCTTGATTAAAAACTGATCTTACGTCATTGACGCGTTATTGAAATCTATTATAAGTGATATTGACACTAACAGATGTGAAACTAATAATCTGTTTGATTAACAGTCATCACACATTTTTCTTTTTGTTGTACAATTAACTGTGATGTTCAGCTTTATTGTAGTTTAGTGTTTTAGAGTTCAAGTGTGTTGTAGGTTTTGTATTTATATAAACTTATGGTTAAACGGGACAAAGTAAAATTTATGCAATGGAATTGTCGATCAATAACCACTAACAAAGCATACTTAGAAAAGAAGTACAGTCTAACGATTATCATATTCTTCTGCTACAACCTCTGAATGTGAAAAGGACCAATCTGCCGAAACTACATAATTATTATCCTCCAGTTGTTGATCACATTCATCAGGAAAAAAACAACACTGCAATATATATTCAAACTGATTTACACTATTGTATATCAGATCTTGAACTGTGCTTCAGTTTAATTACCAAAAGGTCCAGATGAGTTGAACAGTGACTGGTTGAAAACCTTTACCAATGAAAAGTGGATTATCGGTGGTGATTTTAAGTCCCACTCTCCATTAGGAGAAAAAGACTGTTGTCACATAACCAGTGGATAATATTGTAGATTCCAACTTAACGTTTGTTAAATGACGGTTCGATCACAAGGATCCCGGATATAGCAAATCACAGGGCAAAAGTCATACACTTTAACATTAATTTCGCATCTTGTTGCAGTTGGGTAAGCGACACACTTGGAAGCGGCCATCTTCCTATTAAAAAAAAATGATGTCCTTGAATCAGAAATATCTGGGCAAAGATATCATTCATAAGGTTAATTATAAAAAGGCTGATTGGGCAGTATTTTCTCAAATCTTGCAATTTAAAGAGTTTGAAATATCCACTCATTATAACATTGAACAAACATACACAGAATTTTGTTCGGCCATTTTATCCCCTGCATACAATTCTATAGCCAAATTAACGAATAAAAAGGGAGACGAACATAAATGAAACGTACGGTGGAACGAAGAATGTGAAACGGCAGTAAAAGAGAAAAAAAAAGTAAATTAAAAAATTATATAAAATATAAAAGTGAAGAAAATCATAAACAATTGCATTCAAATACTGATACTGATATAGTCCGCAGCTGATTTATGAGCTATTTCATTTATTACTAGATAGTCCTTTAGGAACAGTCTTGTAGCATTTCATTTCATAGGATTTGTTAATAACGAAATTCAAACTTGGTAGTTGTGTTTGTCCATGGCTTAGTATCAAGATTTTTGTTGCGTAGGAAGAATTGGGACGAACATAAAACTCTGAGTTTTGTTGTAAATACATCAATATTTAATTCCGATATTGTTTTTACATTTTATATATGATATCAGAAAGACAATGGGTCCCGACAGGAAATCCTCTCCAGGATCGGACAAACCACTGCTGCCCTGACAAGGTTGAAGCCCATCATTCTATATGCTTGCAAAACATGGACCCTAACAGCAGATCTACAACGAAGAATACAAAACATTTCCTATACCCAACACATCACCAACAACGAATTCCGACAGACCATCACACAAGCCATTGGACAACACGATGACATGCTCTGAGCAGCTCACAGTGGTGAAGAAACGGAAACTCCGATGGTATGGCCACGCCACCAGAGCATCAGGCCTTGCAAAGACCATCTTGCAAGGCTCGGTGCAAGGAGGCAGAAGAAGAGGGAGACCGAAAAAGAGGTGGGAGGACAACATTCGAGAATGGACTGGCTTGACACTGAGCGAAGCCATGAGGGTTTCTGAGGACAGAGAAAGATGGAGTACGCTGGTTAAACGATCATCTGTGGTGCCCCAACGACCTTTGAGTTACTGGATAGGATAGGATAGGATAGGATATACGATATGGACTTGTGCGTGCATGCGTTTTTGTATGTATATGCAAGTGTATTTTGTGGGTGTATGTTTACATGTATATATGTAAGCGAGAGGATGAGTGAGTGAATAATGGTCTACAATCACAAATTGTGTAGACGTACAATGAAATTAAAAAAAATTGCCTTGACTGCTTGACCGAAGCTATACAATAATATAATCGCTCGTGGTATACTGAGTATCACTGACCAGTTGAAGTCAGCCAAATGATGACATCTTCTAGTTGTAGGTGGGAAAATCCAAATCAATGGATTCTTTGAACATATAATTATGAACTTTTTTGTGTGTCTTACCAATTCGATAGAAAACATACAATAAAACCAAACAAATATGGCAAAACCTACATCTGGAGTGAAAAAAAAGTACTTCCAAGCCTCGGAATCTCCCAATGTAAGACACAATGTCTAGGAAGCAGAAATGGCGCGATGATAATAAAGTTACTTCTTAACAAAAACAAAACAAGACTAGTTCAGTTTCTATGCATTCGCCAGAGCTTTCTAAATTATTATTTTTTATTTTTTTAAATTTTATTTACCTTATTGTCCCTTTTCCATAGGGAAATTCTGGGCCGCCTCCCCTGGGGAAAACGTAGTCGCAGCCTGTGGCGCGACCAAACGCAACCTATTTAACATTAGTTGTGATTTTGAAAGTTTTTCTGAGGGAGCAAACCGGAGTACCCGGAGAAAACCCCCGAGACGTTGCCCCACGTTTGCACGCACTAAATATTACTCTGTACGTATCTTGCAGGTGGAGACTTTGAGAACATAACATCCCCTGAAATCTGGGTTGTACAGAATGGATGGTGGTAGGGTGTCATGGTACCCGCATCATAACGTTCCCTCATTGTGATTCATCGCTTTCTCGCCTGCCAAACCACAGCGCTCATTTGTACTGTCCACTCGCCCACCAACTACACCCCTTCCCCCCACCGCTCTCCTTCCCTCACCCGTTGTTATGGTTTTTATTGCATGCATATTGTATCCAACAAACAGGACTTCTAAGCCGAACACTGCACGCAAATATCAAATTTCCCATCTCCCTCAAAGGTCGTCCTCGCCTATGTTATTCTTGTTGCTACGTCCCTCCACCTTCTGTACACACTGTACGTGAGAACACTTCCCCCTCCTCCCAACAGCGTTTCATATTTCTTGTCCTCTTCTTCTTGTTCTTCATAATTTATGTTTGCTTTGTACCTCTTATTTTCTGGCCTCTCTGTCTCTGTCTGTCTGTCTGTGTGTGTGTGTGTGTATATGTGTGTGTGCGTTTCTCCTAAAACATATTAAAAATTAAATACACACTAATTTGTTAATGTTGTTGATTGATATTAACAACATTAATTTGATTTCAATGGTTTGAAAATGATTTTAACTAATGATGACTTTGTATAATTTGTTATTGTTCCATGATGTGAATGTTATAACCTTGAGTTGTATTTAATAGTTATTGTTAAAGCCCCAAGGGCAAGATGTTAAAAAGCGCATCCAGCGCTTACTCTTTTACCCTTGCCAAATAAAATGGTTATCTTATCTTCTTCTGTCCTCTATCTCTCTCTGTATATCTCTCCTCCCCCTCCTCTCTAACTCTCTTCCTAAGCGATCAACTAATGTCTTTTCCTGCACAATGTTCAACAGTATTCAACTGTCTTGCTGCGCATGTTATTTTATACATTCCATCGGACAATGCTGTGTGTGTGCATGTGTGCGTGCGTGCGTGTGTTTGTGTGTTGTACAACATTGCAATCATCTATATCTACGACTTTATTATTATCAATGTCGTTATTATTAATATTACTGTCATTATTATTACAGCGTTACATGTTCTCGTATTGTGTTATGACTACAATTGCTTCCCTTGATTATGATAACTGCTTTGCATGATGAAAACATCTGGCCTATGATGCGAGTGCTCGTAGTGGAACTTTTTTTTATCACGTGCATCATTTAACATGAATAACAATTAAAATCAAATTTATTATTATTATTATTATTATTATTATTATTATTATTATTATTATTATTATTATTATTATTATTATTATTATTAGAAAAATAACTTACTTTTGTATACAAACATAAACCGCTATTACTTACGCAGCTTCTTCTCTGAGTAATTTAATAATATTATATATTATGTTCATACCCCCAAACTATTATAGTGAATGGACAGTTATCTTAATTGTCTGTTCATGATATGAATGGTTCTGTCAACCAAATAAAATTAACTATAAATCTCTTATGTGGGTGTATGTGCGTTAGTAGTAAGAAAGAACTGGAATAGATTCCTGTCCTATCCTATCCCATAACTCGGAGGTCGTTGGGCCGCCACAGATGATCGTTTAACCAGCGTTCTCTATCTTTCCCTGTCCTCAGCAACCCTGATTGTTTCGCTCAGTGTCAAACCAGTCCATTCTCGAATGATGTTCTCCCACCTCTTTTTCGGTCTCCCTCTTCTTCTACCTCCTTGCACTGTGCCTTCCAGTCCTGATTTGGCTCGGAAGAGTCCGCTGGACCTAAAGCAATAATCTTGTAATGTAATGTAACTGTGCCTTGCAGGATGGTCTTTGCAAGACCTGGAATAGATTATGTGTGATAATGATTTTATGTATTATTCTATTTGTTTTACAATACTTTTTTGTTCTTTTTTCCATATTCGCTGAGATGCAATGTGCTGTTTGAATTCTCCATTGTAGGTAATAAAGACTGGTTGACTTGACTTGACTTGACTTGACTTGAAATCATTCTGAAAACTACAGACTTCCAAAACCACGAATTGACATTTTCAAATCTAGCTAAAATTAAGGCTAAAATCATTTTCTTCTCGTAATAATAATCTCTGATTCTGAATCTCTCTCTTATATAGTAAACACAGACACCTGCAATTTACTCACTTCCCCACAGTGTGCGCTCTTGTGACGACACGAGTTTCAGTAGTAGCAGAGAGAGCTATATTTTGTGCGAAGTTGCACTTCTCTGTTACGTAGTGTACATAGAATAGCTCGACCGATTTCCTTATTGCGTACGAAAGAGTGCAGGAGCCGTAAAGTCCGTGCGTATCGTAGAAGGTAGGGGTAGGCCAAATACAGAAATAGGGGTATGCATAATAAGATATATGGATACTGACGAGAACTCGACTGTTTTGCTCTTGGCCTGGGTGCGTTTGGTAAGGCAGAGTGATTTGGGTGCTTTTGCGAGAGGTCAACTCTAACCAGGCAGTGACTCTGTGACAGTGTGTCATATTAGAACTAGGTGTCAGTTTGGAAGGGTGTTGTATTCGTTGATACGAGCCACCCAAGGTCTTACGCCCTCGTCGGGGTAAGAATGCTTAGAGTTGGAGAGAGGAGGATTGTAACTGCCATTTATAAGTAAATGTAGGGTTCTTTCCTAAGGTGGTGTGGTTCTCTATTGAACACCTACCGAGACTCAAGGTCTGTTACAGAATTGAGGTGTCCTCGTCCTCATTATCAGTGTTATTATTGAGTGAGAATAACCAGCAATAGCCAGACACGAAGTAACTCTCAAAGACTAACCATTGTGTTGTGACAGTGTTGTGTTGTTCTGTGTTGGGGAAGAAGGAGTGTCACAAGCCGGGGCCTATACGGTGAGTAAACCCTGTAGTTCAATTTCTTAGTGGCAGGCACTCCGGGACTGCGTACGCGAATGAATGGTGATGAATGTGGGGGAAAGGGATGTATTTTTGATGCATAATGATTTTATTGATTTTGTATGATTTTCATGTGATTTTCTTAGTATGTATACGAATGGGAAATGTCGTTGCTGTTGTGGTTAAAAGTGAGCCAATGGTGATGATAGAGAATGCATGTAGAGAGGGAGAGAGAGAGAGAGAGAGAGAGAGAGGGTGAGGGTGTATGTATGGAAGAGAGATGAAGTGATTAATATGAGCAGAGCATGTTTATATTATAGTATGACAAGATAGAAGGTTGAAGGGAGATAATCGTGATGTAGTTATAACAGTTGGGGAAGATGATGAGGATGGATGGAGATGGAATGAATCAGGACTGCGTGATGGAAGTGTGGTCGCAATGATGATGTATATTTATATAAATGGCTGTGTTTATAAAGATATGAATACTTAGGCATCAAGGGTTGCATTATATTATTGAAAGGTATACATAGCATCATATAATATTATTATTGTTATGCATAAACAGGTCAAGATGGCGGACGGCGGACGGCGTGTTATATTATATAGTGGTTATGTTTTGTAGGCAGGCTGTTAAGACTGTGTATCTGCTTACAGGTTTGGGCTGTCGTTACCTGTCGTTACCTGTTGTACCCGTTGTTACCTGTTGTATCAACTGTTGTCATCTGTTATCAGCTGTGTTACGCTGATTAATTCCTTACCAGTGTAGTCGCGTTCCACTACACCATCGCCACCTTGCGCAGACGTGTATCTGTGTTGTGACCGTGCCTCTACAGCTGGGGAGCGTGGAGTAACTCCGCCACTGCTGCTTGTTTTGCCTCTGTATCGGGGCATTGCCTTTATTACAGGAACTCCACACACCACACTCACGCACACACAGACTTGCACAGCGCCACACCTAAAAACATATTTCATTTAGTTAGTGAAGATCATCCATTGTATTGTGAAATGACTGTCTAGCTCCTTCTGAGCTATGTGCACAAGACATTGGAACAGTGCTTAAGTTCTGCAGTAACTTGGACAATAGTTCGAAGATTTAAGATTCACAGCTCCATCATTTCTTAGTTGAAATTTTATAGTATTTTGAATTGATTATTGATTGATATTTTGTTGTGCATTTTGTAAAAACCTGTTGATGTTTAGTTCTGTTTGGGGTTGAACAAAGGGAGGTAATTGTTAGTTAGTATCGGGACGGGGGTCTTGATAGGGGTGGAGGGGGTTTAGTTTCCCATTGTCCTTTGCTTGTATGTACATTGTTGAATAAACGAGTGTGACTGTTATTCTGGCACTTTGTGTTAGTTTATTTTGTTTGAGTTTTATTCCTTTCACTCGTTGTATGCGCTGAAGTCGCGGAACCCGCTCGGGTGACGTGACAGCTCTCCCTCCTTAGATTCCCCCTCGCATAACCCTGAGCACGAACAGGCAGAAGCAACACACCAAAACTATGATTTATTTCATATTGTAGTGGTCCAGCATGCGACATTTGAAAGACTGCATGCATGGTCACTCTGACTCTGACATCATCATTATCGTCAGACCACCGATGTTACCATTTTTACAAACAAGAATAGTCAAACCATCGCTGTTACGTCCACGCCGTGCGTTATCGTCGTCGTCCTCATCATCATAATCATCATCGTCGTCGTCATTGTCGTCGAGCGTTGTGGCAGCCGTCATCACAAACATCCTCCTCATCATCATCATTATCATCAAACGTCATCATCATCATCATCATCATCATCATCATCATCATCATCATCATCACGATGTGTAAGCCGGTTTGTGTGATGTCACTCTGTAATAACTGTACCCTGGCAATAAGCTGTGTCTGTGTAGATAGAAACAGGCTCTTCTGTGCGATTTTGTTTTACTTTCTATTACATAAGTTACTATATTATTAATAGCGTGTGTGCGTGTGTGTGTGCATATATAATCGTATCCTACATGTTGTAGAGATTTTCAACAAATATTATACTATTCTTAATTTTTTACTTGTATTTTATTTTTATTTTTATTTTGTTTATTTTAGTGATCAAGTGCCTCTCATAGTTTCTTGTGAAAGGTAATAAAGATTTGTTGAAATGAATTGAATTGAATTGAATCATCGTCAAACTTTTTCATCATCATCATCATCATCATCATCATCATCATCATCATCATCATCATCATCATCATCATCATCATCATTATCATCATCATCATCATCATCATCATCATCATTATCATCATCATCGAAATAACAACATCACTAATAACAACGTAAACAGTCATTACACCGCAAGCAAGTGGTTTGCCTTTTTGAGTGGATAAACTGCAAAATATTATCTGCTTTTTTTTTTTTGCACGGAAGCCATTGCAGTTGCAGATAGATCTACGCACTTGAAGCCAAACACCATTAGTAGAGAAAATATCCACAATCTATTGTTCCCACACTCAAAGTCAGAACAAAGAATGATGTCTGTCACCTGTTTCCCCGAAATAAATCATAACCGCTCTGACCCTAAACGGTTTGCAACAGTACCACCCTTTTTTTTCCTTGCTGCAAGCTGCTTGCAGTGATACTTGTCCAAGCTAAAGTCAACAGTGCTAAATTATTGCCGCAAATAAACCTCTGATCGCTGCTATCTCTTCAAACACAAAGATGGCATCATTATCTGCAGCCACGCAACCAAACGGACCCGAACAATGCGTCACGATAACGCATCAACCATCAAAGCGCGTTGCAATGGGATTTGCCGGGGCGCGGATTTTTGAGTGTGGGTGTTTGTTTTTTCGGCTCGTTTACACGGTGGATAGGATTTCATTGGCAAGCTTGGACAGGTTGCGTATTTTATCTTGTATTATTTTAGAGTACAATTTACCATGCCTGCTTGAGAAACATGGGAAGAAAGACACTTACTACTTGTGCTTTCCACAAACCTTTTGGTCTCCCTAACATAAGAACTAGGGGTGTTCGGTTTTACCGGTTTTCCGGTTAAAATCGGTTCGACTTTCTCACGGTTCGGTAAACCGGTTTGGCCTTAAAAAAAAAACGGAAAACCGCGGTTTTTCTAAGGGACATCACTCGTCCCGTAAAGCACTAGCAAAATGGCAGAAACAGAGAAATTCGTAGCGAACACGCGTGGGAAAGCTGACATTTGGAGATTCTTTCTCCTGCGAGAGACAGAAGCAGGAAAGGTTGACCATAATACCGGTTACTGTAAAGAGTGTAAGGCAAGTATTAAACTTGGCGGTGGCACTTCAAATCTGAATGCACACATTCGCCGACACCACCCTTTGCTGCTGCTGAAGCCAGCCAAGCCTGCGGGTCCTGCACCCATTAGATCTAACCCACAAGTCCTACATGCTAGATCTAGTCCGTGTACCAGCAGCGCTGACGCTGACGTGAGCATTGTGACTGAAGGAGGTGCCTGTACAAGTAAAGGCGACACAAAACAAATGACAATCAGTGAAGCACTCAAAAAGAAGCAGGTATATCCAGCTAACTCCAAGAAAGCATCCGAAATCAACGAAAAGGTGACAAAATTCATCGTGAAAGAACTTCAGCCGTTCCGAATTGTGGAGAGTCGGTATTTCAAAGATCTGCTGGAAACACTCGATCCCAAATACAGCGTCCCTGGAAGAAAGTACTTCCAGGAAACAGCTGTACCCTAAATTCCCCCCCCCCCCCCCCCAAAAAAAAAAAAAAAAATTCAATACAGAGGTTATTTCCCTTGCTTACTATGCGCCTTTACCCGGGGTAACCAGTTGTAACTTCTAGCCGGTTAACAGGTTTTAAACTGCGGTTTTCTATTAGAAAAACCGGTTAAAACCGGTTTAAGAAATCGCACCGGTTCCACCCTCTAATAAGAACAATTCGTAGTCAAACAGTTGTATAAAATGGAAACCATGTTTATGTTCGGGAGAGAAAAAGGTTGTGTGGAACACAAGAAGTGGTTGTCGCGCCTGAAGAGAAAGGACTGGAGTGTATTGACGGCGTCTAGGATACAGTTCTTATTAGTTGCTGTCCTCCGGGACATGAGGGAATGATAGAACAGAGTTATCTCCCCTAATTCTGTGCTGGCAATGGATTTTCATTTGCGTAATTGTGCCACAGATACAGATGGCTATATCGCTGTGTTCTCAGCACCTCAGTGCATCATCAGCTGGGCTTCTTCAAATTGATTTGACTGATTTTCCAAAGCATAAGAAGGCGCATGAATTAAATCCTCGTAGGGTGGGAAGGGGGGAGGAAAGGGGGATGGGGGGACAACAACATCTTCATGCGAAAACAATATACACGGTTTGGCTGGTGGGCAACAAAATTGGCCAGAAACCTTACTTTTTTGAAAGATCATTCATTGCCTAACATGTTTTTAAGATCTAAGGTTGAAGGCTAAGTAGTTTTAAAGAAGGTTTTGGTTAGGAAGTAGTGACTGCTGGTGAGTTGAATGTTTATGATTGACGTGTGATTTTTTAAAATTCATAATTGATATTAACATCGTTTCATTGAACAACTGAATGGGCGACACCTGGGCAAGTAATAAATCAGATCAAATGAACACTTTTTAATACACTCTTTACATAACCACCTAGGTCTGTCCTGTTATCATTAAACCCGAGCAAGTGGAACCCTACCATCTACCGCGTCCCCTTCTCTTAAACAATCATTCAATGACATACGAGACAATGGAACATACATCTCAACTCCTCAAGTAATGCCTTCGCTTATTTTCCTAGTGGCCTATATATTTATCGACCATCAAAATACATGTCAAATAGAGTAAGACGTTTTAAGGATGTTCATACTATCAACATCCAAAAGAACACGAACATTCATACAGCTTCACTCTACACACCCATAGTGACAAACATGTTACAGTGGTATTTACGACAAAGACCAGCCAACAGATACAACTAAGTTCAACGCTGGCCATATGCAATTCTACCCACGGTCATAACATGTAATTCCAACCTCAGGCCTATAAAGAAGATAGGGACACCACGAATACTACTGCTATCAGAATCACAGCTTACCCTAACCCGGGTCATAACACTTCCCAAAATCACAACCAAGCATTCCCCACACCTCCACGAGTCAGCAGGCTTGCCTTGTAAGAGATTCCGGCGTTCGATGACAGCCATTGATGAGTCTGCGGTTCAATGGGTTTAAGCACAACGCCACAATGGAACCCGCAGCACCTTACAGGGTAGAGATGGTGGCAGATCTGCGGATCGTAGCCAGTCCTATCATGATGCTTTTGATGGATCGCCAATGCTGGAGGTGATTCCCATGATAGATGCCGGATCACTGATAAACCACATCATCGTCTTGTGGCTTCCGGTGCCTGGTTCAGGGCAGCAGAGGGGTCCGTAGATAAACGACATCGTTCCCCGTTTAGACACAGCGGTGTCTGTAGGCAAACCGACATCGTGTTTTTTTTCTTACATTGAGGCAAAAAGGGGTATTTAGACCAACGCTATCGTTCTCTTTCCAGCCTAGTGAGAGGTCTACAAAAGTAATAAACATCAGCTCTCGTTACAGCGACAGAATGGTCTGTAGACAAACGATATTGTTCTTCTAAAAGACAGAGAGAAGGGTCTGCAGCTAAAAAAACGACATTGTCCTTCTAAAAGCGAGAGAGGGGTCTCCAAAAACAAACAAAATCGCCTGTAGATAAACAGCATCGTTCGTCAAGCAAGCAAGAGCAGATCGCAGAATGAAGCAATGGAGATTTATTGGAAAGATAACTTACCTAGGGACCGGAGGCATCAGGCTTCTGTGCAAGTAGGCTCGCATACCGGTGCCATCGGGGGTTTGGGCTCAAAACAATATAAGGAGGCATATGCAGAAGGCCGAGTTACCGAGTTTAACCCCAATCTAACCCTAACCCCAAACCTAATTTAGCTCTAGGTTAAATATTTTGTTAGGCAAGTTAGACATATACTCGAGCTGAAATTAAGTGCTAAACAAACCCACCGTTTTCACGAGGCAAACCCACTTAGCACGGGTTAGTGCGAGAAACAAAATGGCGACAATCGCGATCTTGAACAATCGCCGGCGCAGATTACTGAAAAGAAATAGAATTGTCCGGGACAAGAAGAACCCCTTCTTGCTTTTTGACGACGGAGAAATTTTTTTAAAGTTTAGATTTCACAGAGAAGAAATCCTTGCTGTAATGGACAATGTAGCAGATTATACAGTAGTGGTGATATTGAAAGTTCCAAAGACGAAAGAAGATAATTCCGAGCCAGTTAGTTAGTTAATCATTGTTTCTATGGTCCTGCGGACTGCAAAGAGCCGAATCAGGACCACAACTTCGTTGAAAAAGGACTCACCCTCGATCCATATAAAAGATCTGCTGAAACAACCCTAATGGTAACACTGAAGGCGTTCCACCAGCCGGTCACTTTACAATAAAGGCATCTCATGCAAGGGACGCCGAGGCTATATTCTAATTTATGAAAACAAAATATAATATAAACATCATTATAAAATATTAACAAAACACATACATATAAAATGCCTACATTGCTAAATAATAATATCATAGAAAGCCTTAGTGACCATTTGGCAGAAAGCGTCCAATATCCCCAAGCTGATCCAACAGATCCCATACACAAATGAGTTCTTGGAGAGTTTTTAAGAAAAACAATATTTGACTAATCGAGCGAAGAAGATAGTAGACTGATAGAACAGATTAGGTACTAGAAAGAACAAATGAGAATGACAGAAACAGTGGTCATTTAAAGCACTAAATTGCCACAAAGTGCGGATACTATGTATACAGAAAGCCCCGACACCCCAACGGGGGTCGCCGTTGTTTCAAAGCTGTCCTCAGACTATGAAAGTAATGACTACACTCAATGATGTGGCTAAGTGCGATTGAGACAAATGCCAGAAATGACACACGATTTTTACCTTTGTTCGATGTAGCAATAATATATAGAGAGAGTTAGATCCTGTATCGGCCAGCGCCTTGAGCAGCTCTGGAGCTAGAAAAGCGCTATGTAAGAACGATTACATTAATTAATTAATTAATTACCACCTGCCCTCACTTCCTCCACAAGTCAAACCACCAAGATTTTCTACGCGTTTCAGAATACCGCATGCATACATTTAGTCTCTTCAAGCGTGCATACTACCGATTGGAAAGGAAGTACAGTACTGCAAAACGGGTGTAAGGTAGAGGAAGTGATGGGGATGGGGGTGGGAGTGTGTGTGTGTGTGTGTGTGTGTGTGTGGGTGTGTGTGTGTGTGGGTGTTCGAGGCGGCTGTCAGGGAAACCTGTTGCTGTCCGACATACACTAATGTGCTGCTGGCGACACAGACAGATGGAATTGTCGACCTGACATGACCCCGCTCTCAAAACTCCTCGTGTAATCGGACGAGCAACAGAAAGAGGACGGCCACAAGGAGCGCAGGTCCAGATGGAACGTGTTGAGGTTAGGGGGAAGGCAGGTTGGCATTTGTGACATCAGCAATCAGTAATCACCCGCAACAAGCATGCATGTGTTTTTGTTGTTGAATGCTATCGTCTCACAAGCAAAGAAACTCAGCATTACAGCCAACACTCTCTCTGCTCTTTGTGTCTTAGGCTGATTTCGGAATGGGCGCATCCCGTTCTGTCAAGAAATCATGCGTCTTTTGGAAAACCAAATATGCATAAGTATTTAAAAAAAAAAAACCACGGATAATATTAGGAAATGAAACTGCCTCTCTCTCTCTCTCTCTCTCTCTCTCTCTCTCTCTCTCTCTCTCTCTCTCTCTCTCTCTCTCTCTCTCTCTCTCATCACTTTGTGAAAAGACGTTAAATGAAATATAAACTCTCTCGGTGTCTCTGTCTCTCTATATATTTATCTCTGTCTGTCTGTCTGTCTCTCTCTCATCTTGCGCATACCAAACAAACTATCCTCAATCGGAACATAAAAAAGATACAACAAAAACCATATAACTATTAGTATTACTGCCTATGCCAAGTGCTGAATCTGGAATCCCACAGATTTAATGTCCACGCATGTATATTGAATACTTGAACCTGACGGCCCTCGTGGCTATCCAATGACAAATGTATTTTCTCTCTCTCGCTCTCTCTCTCGCTCTCTCTCTTTTCTCTCTCTCTCTCTCTCTCTCTCTCTCTCTCTCTCTCTCTCTCTCTCTCTCTCTCTCTCTCTCTCTTCCTATCCTATCCCGTAACTCAAAAGTCGTTGAGGCACCACAGATGATTGTTTAATCAGCGTACTCCATCTTTCTCTTTCCTTAGCAACCCTCATGGCTTCGCTCAGTGTCAAGCCAGTCCATTCTGGAATGTCGTCCTCCCACCTCTTTTTCTGTCTCCCTTTTTCTTCTGCCTCCTTGCATCGTGCCTTGCAGGATGGTCTTTGCAAGGCCTGATGCTCTGGTGGTGTGGCCATACCATCGGAGCTTCAGTTACTTCAACACTGTGAGCATGTCATCCCGTTGTTCTCTCTCTCCGCTGTATCATAAAATCGTAAATGTACATTTATATCTGAGTATCTAATTATTTTTATAGAACTATTTTTGCATTAGTTTGTATATTATGTTTTTGATAATATTTTATTTCTGCAATAGTGAGGAGAGGCGGGTCTTATCTTTTTTATACGATCATTGTATTAATAAACCATTGTTAGATGTAACAAATTTTTAGTTATATTTTAAATCTGTATGGTGAATCTTATTATTATTTAACATGCCATTGTATTAATATTTTTTGTTTGTTTGTTTGTTTATTTTGCATGTGTAGTGTATTGCATATGTTGTTGTTCTCTTGTATGCCTTTGTGAGTACGGTTGGTGTGAATGCTTGCATACCCTGTTTTATTGTTTATGTTTGTTCTAAAGATATATCCTATGTTAAGAGCGGTGAGCCCAGCCCTGAGCTGGGGTACCGCGCTATATAAGCCTACTTTATTATTATTATTATTCTTATCAATATCAAGCATCAGCATTCTGTTAAGCCCACTTTCTCAAAAAATATATATCAATAGGGTTATACAGAAATTTCTCATTGTTGTCAAAGAAGTTTAGCTCAGATACTCCCATCAGTATTCTAGCTCATCGAGCTAGCTGTGAAACCTGGTTTACTTGTTATATTGCAAGCAATTTCATAGAGCGCATATATATCTAACAGTTCTGTGACCTTTCTTCCCGAAATATGACCCAACATTCTATACTGCGACAGGATCCGACAGCACATTACTAGATATAACGCTTTTTAAGCTCAAAAGCTGATCAAGGCGCTGGCCTTATACAAGGTCTTATTTCAGCGGCCCGAGACGCTTGCCCACTTAACTTGCTGCTGTATGTTTATTTATTCTTAGTGTTACACTCGATGTTGTTTTTTCTCAATCAGTAGATGATTCAGCCCCGATGTTTGAAATCCTGATAGGTGTAACTCAGATTCGTTTATCCACGTAACCCGTTCAATCATCAACAAGGCAGGAGTCGTCGTTTGAAGTTTTCCACTTTTATTTAGCATACATCAACAACTGCATACAATCGCTCAATCGCTTTTTCCACTCTACAATTCTCAACTATCAAATTTCCACTTTTTACAACTTTCTCATCTCTAACACAACAGCTCTCTCTACTTTCAACTCTCTCTTATTTTGAAACAGTGCGGCACTTATATAGTCTCTACATACTCCAGAACAGGCGAGAAAACCCCTGCATGGAACACCACAACCAATCAAAAGTAATTTCATCATCACTGTCTCACGTCATACAACCTTATTTGGAATGGAAGCTTCTATAGTTAACACTAGAATTATCCATACGCTTCGATCGATAGTAAACAACCGACTCTAGAAAATTCTCAAATAATATCGACCAACTAAAATTGCCAACGTTATACAAAGCTTCTTCTAATAACAACGCAAAATCAAATCAAAGATAAATACACTCTGTTACTGCATGCTTAGCAAAATAAAACGATCTGATCTATCGCAAGCCTACTATCGCACGCGTTTCACACATAAGTCTACCATCGCACGCGTCTTCAACGTAAAACTTAGAAGCTAATGAATAGTAATGACGTGGCAAAGCAATGAGGACAAAAAGAAGGCAAATTCGAATTTTGATCACAGGGGGGAACAAAAGTAAAAAAGGTTGGTATGTTGATTTAATTCACTCTATGGCAAAAACATTATTGCATTCAAAAACAGAAAAGTTCCGAATTGTGGTATTCTCCCTAAAGACAGCCAGAACGCATAAGCAGTATATTGCTTGGTAGTCAGTCAACTTGTAAATAAGCTAATGGCCAACAACCACGCGACGGGAAATAGCTTACCGCCATTCTTTCCATAGTCAGGGGAAACAAGTCAGGAAAGAAATATCGCGGCAAAGGGAGGGCAGCAGCTCATACAGTCCAGGGGAAGGAAGACTTGGGCATTTCTTGACTGCAGGCAAGATAGACAACCCGTGATTACTGCAGAGATAACCAGGCCTGCAAGCCGCTGTCCCGGGGACAAGGTAATAGCCGGGTTGTTAGAAAGTGATGGAGTTGTCGCTCTTGACCTATGGCGTGATGTCACACCATGATGACGTTTGCACCACGTCATTACGCATTTGGACCCACGACATTAGGGGGCTCGGCACGCATCATTATTGGTTTACACTGTCAGTTTGCGAGATGGCATTCTCTGTAGTGCGAGATGAGATTCGCTCGCTCCCTTCTTTTGTCTCTTGTGGCTTTGGCCGGATACATTTACAGCAAACCGACAACTAGCTATCCAAGTTTATGATTTCCCTGGCTTCAAACTGCAAGCGAGGACGGGCGAAATTATGCAAGACATCACGTAGACGTCAGGATAACCGGAATAAATAATACATAGATCTACGTATAACAGTAACAGGTCTTAATTTACGATAATCTATGGACTTTTTTTTTTCTACGATTCAATATTGCATAGCCAACACACTTATTATATTGTTTTAATAATTTAACAATCGTAGGTTATAAATTATAAGAAGAATTAAAGACAGGTCATGAGTCTTATCTTACGCGTTGCGTCAGATGTTTTATAACAATAATTCTTTGTAGCCATGACGAACTCTTTCTCTCCGTTATTTTTTACAACAATAACAACAACAACAATAATAATAATAATAATAATAATAATAATAATAATAATAATAATAATAATAATAATAATAATAACAATAATAACAATAATAATAATAATAATAATAATAATAATAATAATAATAATAATAATAATAATGACACCATCACGCATTAAAAAAATGAGAAAAGGGAGAAAAGGGTGAGAGGGAGGTAGGGAGGGAGAGAAACAAAAAAGGTATGCAAAGTGCTAGAGTGCTCTCCCATTAGTGCCACCTTTAGCAAGAGAGACACAAACAGACTGTTGGCATCCATCTTGGTCCGTCGCCGTTACAAACCGAACTGTTGTTTTGGGAAACAAAAAAGGTCTTGGCTGCTTAAAAGAAAGAAAGAAAATAAAGCAGTTTACATCTTGTTTGCAGAAACAATGCACAAACATGCAACGGGAAGGCGTGAGAGGCTGACTGCAATAACGCATAAATAAATATACATACACAGATACATAATTATAGATACATACATATACACATCCATACACATACATACATACATACTTACATATATACGCTTTCGCTAATAGTCAACACCGGTTAAATACACAGTTCGAAATATGTGTGTGTATACTGCTGTCAAAAATATTTGGACCTTCTTTAGTTCCATGTGAATCCAGTGCTATCTTTTGCTGTGTTTCATTCAATACATGTGATTGTCTTGCTGCTATATCCTACTACGCCTTTTATGTAATATAATACCGTTATTGCTGTATTACGTATATATCGTGTACCCCCATCTTACCTTACCCTCGTGTCGGGCTATAACTTACAACTAGACACATTTACGCTTTTGGATCTACAAACCCAAATACTAAATGCTATATATGTGCTTTCCCCTAAATAACCAGTCAAGTTAAAGCCGCGGCGATCTGTACCAATAAACACGCTCACGTGTTTCACACCCCCTCACATACAGCACTAGCACACGTCTATCACTCAAACATGTGGTGAGAAAAAAGCACGGAGACCGCTATTAAACAAAAGGAAAGGAAATCGAATTTTATTTTCTAACTTTTAGATTGACTGCATCCTATCCTATCCCGTAACTCGAAGGTCGTTGGGGCATCACAGATGATCGTTTAACCAGCGTTCTCCATCTTTCTCTGTTCTCAGCAACCCTCATGGCTTCGCTCACTTTCAAGCCAGTCAATTCTCGAATGCTGTCCTCCCACCTCTTTTTCGGTCTCCATCTTCTTCTCCCTCCTTGCACCCTGCCTTGCAGGATGGTCTTTGCAAGGCCTGATGCTCTAGTAACGTTGCCATACCATCGGAGTTTCTGTTTCTTTAATACTGTGAGCATGTCATCGTGTTGTCTAATGGCTTGTGTGATGGTCTGTCGGTCTTCGTTGCAGGTGACATGCTGGGTATTGGACTGCATCCACCACCATTATTTAAGGGAGAGCGGAAACACGGAGTACCCGGTGAAAACCTTCGACCTGAAAAACAGTCTCGTACCTAAGTTACTTAAGTCAACCCCCACCCCACCCCTCTCCTCTCCTCCTTTGAGGGAATCGAACCCGCGACCCTCGGCAATAGGAAGCCGGCGACTAACCAACTGCGGCACTGGACCACCGCAATCAAGATTCACGAAAGCGTTTTGCAAAATACTGCGCCACACAAGGTCACATTATTACTGGTAGACATCAACAATCAAATTATCTCAAACGTTCGGCAGTCACTAGAAATATGAAGAAACAATTGAAATCATTGTCGCAAAAATGACAACTTACGTGCGTTGCAAGTAGAAACAACCAGAGCCTATTTGCCCACGGGAATAAGATCATTGTTTTCAAAATGAGGAAAAGTCTCAAAAGACTGGAACGCTTGATGGCGATGGGAATCTATTCAAACGAGCAATTAATTAAACTGGGTAAGGGTGGGTGGTTTTGGAGATTGGGGAGAGAGGGGTGATGATGGCCCGAAACAATACGCCAAAGATTAAACAAAACCTCCAGATGAATAGAAAAGGCCCACAAACTCAATTTCCCGTAGCCTGAAATACTGGAGTGTATTTAAAAGTATGGGTACGACGACTATGAGCAATAATGTTAGTTTCCGACCGTAATTGCATTGGTTAAAAACCATTTTTGCAATATTGATCAATATGACAGACTCTACTGCTGGAATTACTACAGATTTGAAACGACGGCAAACAACCAAACAAATTAAGATAAACAATTGCAATACACAGAAGAAAACGAAGACAAACACGTTTGTGTTTTTCACGTAGTAGGCTTAACCAAACAATTTAACAACAACCATTACAAAAAAGCAATATAAGAAATAAAACGAAGACAAAATAAATATGTGTATTCTATCAGTATGTTAATGTGATGAATAAAAATTGATACAACAACAGCAACAAAATAGCGTTGTCTGATTTTTTTTTAATTGGGGGAAGAGGGGTAATGGTGGTGTAGTATTTAAGTCCTAATGCATAGATTTTTTAAAGCCTAAAGTTCTGTGCTTGTGTGTGTGTTTGTGTGAGAGAGACAGAGTGAGTACTATAAATAAACTGACTGAGTGATTGGATGAGAAAGAATGCAGACTGCAATAACAAGACAGGAACGCGACAAGGAAAAGATAGTAATGTGACCAGTTGATTTGTTCTTGCTGCCACAGATAACAACTAGCTACGTCTGTATTATTGTAATTACAATGAAATTTCAATACGAAAATTAGACATGTGGGAAAACTCGTAAACCTACTTTAAAAATACAATCTTCTCATCAACAAGAAGGAAACACCGCGTTGGCCCTACATAGATAAACAGCCACAAATGTTGTCAATTGGAAGGGAAAAGGTAGAAAAATAAAAACAGAAAGAAGAGAAAAGACAAACAGGGTGGGAAAATGTCTGCACGCATTATCTGTCATTATTCTCACCTGGCATCAACATAAAAAAATAACAACCCAGATAGCAATCTGCAGAAATAGAACAAGCAAGCTCGCGCAAGCAAAACAAAAAGTAGTCTTTACACACGCGAGTAAGTTTAAAAAAAAAAAAGAAAGACGAATAAATCAGTCAGGTAGAAGATAGATAAGCCCGACAGATGGCAGCATGAGAAAGAAAAAAAACAACAACCGAAAAACGACAAATGCTTCCATAAAAACCGTGACGAGACAATAGAAAAACCGGCTTGGACAGAAACCGGATCAGATGAGCCAAAATGGCGGACGACTCGAGGAATGGCAAAAACAGGATCGGAGAGCGGAACGAAACATGCGGTCAAACATTCAGCCAAAGTACGAACTGGAGACAAGAGGCTTGAAAAACACAGCAACAGTTGCAGTAAAACGAAATAAAAAAAAGATAGACTGTAGATAGTTGATGAAAGAGGGTAAGGAGAGGTATGGCAGAAGCCTTGAACTTGAAAGATAGTGGACCGACTCCTGACAGTTGCATAGTGAAAACAAACGTGTTAATTAATTTCTCAGCTGTCTGAACATTGTAAACGATCCTACAGTATACCTCAGTTTTTTCCCATTGTACGGGGAGACCGTATTGAAGGAAGAAGAATAAGGGGAAGTAGGAGAAAGAAAAGGAGGAAAAGAAGAAGGGGATGAAGGAAGAGGAGAAGGAGGAGAAAAAGACTGGAAATAAGAAAGAAGAGGAGGAGGAGGAGGGAAGAAGAAGAAGAAGAAGAAGAAGAAGAAGAAGAAGAAGAAGAAGAAGAAGAAGAAGAACAACAACAACAACAACAACAACAACAACAACAACAACAACAACAACAACAACAACAACAACAACGAGAAGAAGAAGAACAAAAAGAAGAAGAAGAAGAAGAAGAAGAAGAAGAAGAAGAAGAAGAAGAAGAAGAAGAAGAAGAAGAAGAACAAGAAGAACAAGAACAAGAAGAACAATAAGAACAAGAACAAGAAATAGTAGTCGAAGCGGAAGATAGATTCGCAGACGCATTCTTGTCGTGTTCCACAAGTCATCTCAAGATAAATAAAGACGTAGGCACAGGCAAGAATGAACACTTCCTCAAACACAGGTTAAATAAATCTTGACTTTCTTCTTTCTTGCCTTCAAAAACACTTTGTGCGAGGTTGCAACGTAAAAAAAATATGATGAAGCGGCATTCAAGACGTCAAGTTAAAAAGTTGGAAATGCTAGCATAATCATATAAAGACAACACATTTAGGCTCCATGTTGATCTTATTTCCAATAACTGCAAATACCCTTTTCCCTAAAATAAAAAAAAGTTACTACATAATGTATTACAAATTTCCTAGAATATTTCCTTACATGTGAATAAATAAATGAATAAATGTAAATTATTTAAAAAAACATAAATAAAAATTTTTTAAATAAATACATGGACTTCGAACATTAGTTCTGAATTTGAACCGATTTTATGAGCAATTCAAATAGCCGTTCTTTTTCCTCTAGGAACTCTCGATGTTCTTCTACCCCTCTCTTCTGCTTAGTAGGTGCAGTGGTCCAGCCTACTCATTCTTCCCACTCTCCCTCCCTCCCTCCCCCCCTCTCTCTCTCTCTCTCTCTCTCGTTATCTATTCCTTTTCAAACCTTTTCTTCATCCTCTTCCTCTTATACTGCCCACTGCTCTTATCCTATCTCATCAGTCTTGTTTCTCTCTGTGATAAAACAATGGCGGTGTGGTTTCCTGGTCTCGCTGACCTGCCTATCGAGATGGGGCAGAGGGCAGAGAGTGCGTGTTTTTGTGCGAAACACTGACAAACTTGCCCACAAGCAGACAGACCACAAGCAGTTGGTAAGCTATACTGTAAACGTTCCGGCAATCCATCTTACACTATTTTGTATGTTCTCCTCCTAATCCTCCTTCTTAGTATCCTCCTCCTTCTTATAATCCTCTTCCAGCATCGTCTTCTTTTGCCTCTACTTACTCCCTCTGTCTCTCTCTCTCGCTCTCTCCTTTTTTTCTCCTTAAAGGTAGTCCCATAGCCTTGTGGCCGTAGGGGAGCGTGATGTTGGAGATCACACTTATCTTGGGCCAGCGTAATGAGGGTGATGCCCATCTCTCTCCCTCGCTGCTTTACCTTCCCCATTCTTAAGAGAGTAGGTACTCAGTCACAGTTGAGTCAACTGGGGGCGTTGTTATTTGTCGCTTCACGTTTTGCGGTCACCCATCCAAGTACTAACCGCACTGGACGGTGCTTAACTCGCGGCACAGTAGCGAGTGCTCCAACCACTGCGCTATCCGACACCTTAAGTTAATACAACTTCAATTAATCTGATGGATAAACATTAATACAACAGAAACCTTTTCTTCTCTTCACATCGACTTTCTTTTTCTGTTATTTTCCTTCCAGTATAACTTCATCACTACTCAAATACGTTCCTTTCATTTCTTGTTCTTCGTTTCCCATCTTCCTTCTCACTATTGAAACTTCTTCATTCTTCTTTATCTTCCTGTTCATCTTTCCTTGCTATCTACCTTTATTTTCATATTTTTCGCTGCTGCTGCTGCTCAGTTTGCTCTGTATTCCTTCTCTTGTTTATTTTCTTCTTTAATTTTTTTGTTTCAATTATTTTTATATAGCGCTTCTCCAGTTCAAGACTTGCTTAAGGCATTGACCGATGCAGGATCTAACGCAAGCCGCCCGAGACGCCCGCTTTACATCCTTTGGGCGCATAGTCTGACGCCCAGACGACTGTGCACAATCCTGGACGACTGGTGATGGGGGAGAAGGGACTTGCGCTCACCCCTCTAGGACATGAGAGTCAGGATCTTTAAAGTCCGTGCGATGGAATGCTTGCTTGCACAGACGAGACGTCGGTGTATAATCTCCTCGGAAGGAGTTCCTTCTATTCCCCATCCTATTCCAAGTTTTCTTTTGGCCTACTCGTCCTCATTATCCCGATGTTTTTATTTTCTCCTATTTTAATTTCCCCAATCTCCTCCTCCCCCTCCTCCGATCATCATCATCATCATCATCATCATCATCATCATCATCATCATCATCATCATCATCATCATCATCATCATCATCATCATCATCATCGTTGTCGTCGTCGTCCTCCTCCTCCTCCTCCACATTCTTCTTCTTCTTTATGACCTCCTCCACTTCTCCTCCTCATTCCTCTTCTTCTTCTTCTTCTTCTTCTTCTTCTTCTTCTGTGTCACTCAGAGCACTAAAATCTAAGAGCTGACTCTTAGACGAATGCATTTCACTCCAAAAATAACAAGCGCGGTGCACTGAACCGTTGGGGTTCCACGTTTAACAAGGAACCGCTGATAACAAAACAGGCAAAAGCGTGCGACATTTGATAAAGTGAATTTCTCCTCTCCGGTAGATTTGCACTCCAAGAAAGTCCCTCCTTCCTTCATCTTCTTCCGAATCTAAATGCAGTACGTAAAAGAAAAAGTTGTAAGCTATTACACTTTTCCTCAAAGAAAACTTTCTTTCCCATACGAAGCTCTAAGAAAAAAACCATAGGAAACATATCTGCTAGTACTAACTGAAGTCGAGCATTGCTTAGCTCGGCATTTTTGTGATCAACACACAAAGGTTTCACTATCCACAGCGACCATGAAAACTCCACTAAGCACGTCATTTTATAAACGGTTAACGACTTCATGACGGACCGACGTCGGTGATGACGCGATGATGCTTGTGACGGCACCTCGCGTGACACGACAGCAACGCGTCATCGCGTTAGCTCCGGTTTCTAACGCGAATCGCAGAACCGTGGCAAGTCTTTGTTCAGCTGCAGTAGCCGATAAAAAATGACTGTCTTGTAACGTCTTTGCCGAGGGACGAGACAACAAAAAAAAAAGTGTGATAAACGATGTGAAACAACGTTTTTAATTCTAATGGAAGACGGACGAATAAAAAGACAACAAATAAACAAAAAACACAAATATATATTTAACCGCGCCCCCCCCCCCCCCCTTACACCCCTCAAAAAAAAAGAAAAAAAAGAAAGAAAAAAAGAAGACATCAATGTAAACAGAAATGAAAAACAACGAATGAAAGATGTAAATAAAAAGGAGAGAAAAGCGAAATGATGAAGAATGAAATAAAAAGAAGGAGCAAATAAATATAAAGTAAAGAGAAGGAAGAAAAAAATTGAAAAGTAGAACATAAAAAAATGCAAGCACACTAGACAAAACTATTAAACGATTCGCTACAGTTAAGAATTTCAAACTTAGAACACACTAAAAAAAATCTCAAATTTCGCTATAAATAAAAAAAAAATACACCGAGGGCTAGAAATACATTAATAATAAGCAAGAAATTGATCATTCAAAAAACGTCATCTGAACCTTCCTAGTAATAAGCACGCGTCATCAACAGTTATTGCACAGAAGACGGCATTCCCTTGATAACAGGAAACAAAAACCACCAGTAAGAACTGTATGGCTCGATAAACCATTTTAAAAACAAAATCTTCCCGCCAACCCCTTATATACCCACTTCCCATTCTTGTTCCATGCTCCACTTCTACACCCACAACCAACTGGACACCTTCCTACACTGCTGCCCAAACACTCACACGCACACATACACACACACACACACACCGCCCCCACCCCACCCCACCCCCCAAAAACCCTCTCTCCAAATTCTAAAACAATTCATTATGTTTTTACCCAACAGACGCGTGCGTGAAAAAGTGTTCATTGTATTAAACTCCTCCAACAAAATACAGTGCAAATCTGCAGACAAGATCAGCGGAGGTAACCCAACACTTCTCTGCCGACACCGAAACAATTTGTCTGTTCTTGGTGATGTTAAAAATAATGCCCCTTCCTCTTCCCCAATCCTTACTGCTCCCCTCAATCAACCTAATGTAATTGGTCAACTGCGATTGTTATAAAAAGCTTTGGTTGTCGTCGTTTTATAGTGTAGGGTGGTTTTGTTTTTTTCCTTCAAAATGCCACGCTTTTGTGCGTCATTTATGTTTGTTCTCCAAGTTTTGATTGTTCATAATAGTACAATTCTGTTTAAAACAGAATCTCACTGTCAAGGTCAAATCAACAAGATAGTAAATAATTGGGTACTGCACAATTCCATGGCCCAAAAGACAGACAGACATGCAGACAAACACACACACACACTTAAACACACACACAGAGGCACGCACGCACCCATGCGCGATGGAGCGCGCACACACATGCACACGAACACTTCGCATGTACACTCCTCGAGAAATGAAATTTATTTTAAAATCATCATCATCAACATCATTATCATCAACTGCTTGTGTAATTTAGCTATGACCACTGAAGGTTTACTGGACGCTATAAATAAGAAATCAAATCAAATCATCTGCTTGCCTGAAAAGTAATAGTAATCGCTTGTAGAAGAGTTAAAAATGTGACTACATTCGTAACACTTAAAGCTTAAATTTTTTTTATATATTGTAGCGACTTGGATATAAGAAGCAGCACAACATTCACTTGTCTTCTCGCTGCAGGTAAAAAAGAATATTGTTCTTATATAGCGCACTTACAAGCTCAGATTGAGAGAGCATCTCAAGGCGTTGGTCATTACTATTGATAGTGAGACAGGATGTTGAAGATAAAATTCCGAAATTTTTGTATAATAGGGCAGCTTGGGAAACGTTTTATAATTATTTGATATTATATTCTAATGTAAATATTGAAAATAATAACGTGAATATTTTTTATGAAAATTTTCGTGACACTATTTTAAAAGCTGCACATTTGTCTATTCCTAAACTTCAATCAAGAAACTTAAACAGAAGATTACAAAGCAGCAGTTCAGTTTAAGAAAGAACAGTATAAACAGTGGATCAAAACAGACGAAAACTTTATTAACATGAAAAGAGCTAAATTTCAGTGTAACAAAATTATTGCTAATGCAAAGAAAAGTCACTGGATAGAATTTTGCCAAAAAGAGGTTCTAGAATCTAAAGATATCTATAAAGTATGGAAAAAAGTCAAGGATATAAAGAAAGTTTACAAGTTACAGAGTTATCCTGTAAAAAATAGAAAATAATTTGTTTCCTTCTTCTTTAGATAAAGCTGAGGAATTCACTAGATTTTTTTTCTGAAAATAACTTGTCTAGTAATTTAAGTCAAAGTAATTTAAAATATAGATTAGACAACCAAAGCAAAGAACAGTATGAAGACCCTATTCCAGATGAAAATTTATATATTAATAGTCCTATCACTTTTGATTAAATGATAGACGCTTTGAATTCATTTAAAACTAATAATTCAGCAGTTGGGATTGACGGTATCTCTTATCAGATGTTAAGTCACTTACCCTTAAATTGGAAGAAGTTATTGCACTCACTTATCCAAAAATTTTGGGAAAGTGGAGCTGTGTCACGAACTGGCTAGCTTTAACTCTGCACATTTACTATTTAGCCTTGTGTAGTTTTTGTAATAGTAGAGAGTCAGTATATAACACAGCAGCAATAAAAGTACACACCGCGAGCCCGACCCACGCCGCGTAGTGAATCAGCACTGTGTGCGAGAGTCGTAAACATTTTAACCAATCAGAGCAGGCTCAGTGGGTAGAGCAGTTCTGACTGCGTCAAATCTTAGCGCAGTTTGAATCAGTCGTGTGTGAGAAGAGGAAGAAGTAACATCTACTACTTAGCTAGCAGAGAATCTCTTCACTCATAGACCAGGAAGCAGGACTTAGAATTCTCTCAAGTCATCACGGGCCTGAACTTGTCAAACAGGTAAATGAACACCCTTCTGTTTCATCGTGATATATTTATATTATTGTTGAAATTATGTTTGTGGAATTTGCTATGCATAAATGTGAATTGTTAATCCGAATTTGCCGTACCACGTGGAAGAGCCGAGCACGTGGCGAAACACGACCGGTTGCGCCGCCATGTTGTATCCCGTACGGAACCACTGTTGTTTAACTTATATGTATGTTGGCAGACCAGTGGCTGTACCACTGAATGTTTATATTATTATTAATTCTGTATGTGTATAGTTAGCCACGATTTATATTTATGTATGTATAGGAATTTAGAGTGAGATTCCAGTGGACCCCGGAAGTAGCAGATTGTTCGTCGCTTATGTATAGAGATGTGGAGCTATCACTGAGGGCTACTTTGGCTTTCAGTGAGACGCTCTGCACAAACCGATTATTCAGGGTTGTGCAGAATTTCGTCTCTTATATTACAGACGGGCAGGCGAGCTATCCCGAGCTATCCCGAGCTATCCTGTGTGCCCCACTCCACAGAAACGACAAGTTGGTTGAGGAACCTCTAACGCACAAGTCGGAAAGAGCGACCTTGAAAAACACCCTGTCAGACCCCACAGCGTGGCAAGGGAACCCAACTACACAACGACACAGGTGGACCAGAAGCTACCTCACAGAAGGACTTCGAACACCCCACACATGAGTTAAGTGCATAAGGCGAAGGTGCACTTAAACTGATCATAACAGGACCACAGTAGTCCAACTCTTCAGAAACTGTAAAACGGACCACAGTAGTCCAAATCTACATGAGATATTATAGCAAGTGCCCGAGGAAGAAATAACAGCTACCTAGACTATCAGCGATCGAACTATTTGCATTGAAAGAGACTTTTTAAGTTAGAGTAGTACTTAGAGAATCTTGTATAGAGTAGAAGAAATAAATGTGTGATTTTAACTGTTATCAAGTGGCTGGACTACATATGATTCATAGCCGTGTGAACGCTAGTGTGACAGTAATCTCTTACCATTTTTTCTATCTATTTCTGTACCCCAACCTTAACACAGAACGAGCTAAACAAATAAATTTATTAAAGTAATTCATAGGGTGACCTACTAGCAGTTCCCACCGAATAAACGTGAGGGTCCATAATTCCATTGTGCAGAGCCCATAAACCCCACGTGACACTTTAATTGGCGAGCCTGCCAGGATCTGTGTATAATAGGAATTGGGTATAACCGGACCTAAGTACAATAAAATTAGATAACAGTAGTAGTAGAATAACTTAGAATAGTAGAATAACTTAGAATAGTGTAAGGGTATAACACTGATCAGTTGTGGTGCACTATTCCTTAGTTAAAAACTTTTTTGCTTCAAATATTTTTGTGCCTGTATGTTGCATTGTTCTTTTGCAGGTTTTGCTTAAATAACTGTTGTATGCCATTTGACTCTTGTTTTATTCTATTATTGATTACGAATTTGATTGTCTTTGCATTGTTTTTATTGAATTGCAATATTGCTAGTGTTTTGGTATTCCACGTGATTCAGAGGTTGTTCATAGACACGTTTGGCAATGTCGGACCCAGTGGCCTTGAGATTGCGCTTCAAGGAATTAGGGGAAGCTTTACACTTAGCAGGGGGAGACCTAATTGCGTATATCAATGCAGAGGTAGAGAAACAGGAGGCTAAGGCAGAGAGAGCAGCAGAGAGAGAGGCGAAGAAACTCGAAGCGGCAGAGAGAGCCGCAGAGAGAGAACAGAAAAAAGCAGAATTAGAGGCAGAGAGAGAGGCAAAGAAATTAGAAGCGGAGCAAAAGAAATTAGAATTAGAAGCAGAGCAGAAGAAATTAGAAGCAGAACAGAAGAAATTAGAGCTAGAAGCAGAACAGAAAAAGGCAGCATTGGCAGCAGAGAGAGATGCAGAAGTTAGGAGATGGGATTATGAGCGGGCAGAAAAAGAAAAAGAGAGGGCAGAAAAAGAAAAAGAGAGGGAAGAAAAGGAAAAAGAAAGACAGCATGAGTTAGAGCTAAGAAGATTGGGATCAGGAGCTTCAAGTTCTTCCTCAACCCCTCCCCACTCAGATCAGCTAGAGGTAGCCCCCAACCCTGTACAAGGAATGTCATTTCCACTGGGAACATTCAATGAGAGAGAGGAAGGTCTAGATCTCTATCTGACTAGGTTTGAGCGCCTAGCAACAGAGTACAAACTAGATCCCACTCATTGGTCTTTTAAGCTTAGTCAAGGGCTTAGAGGAAAGGCTTATGACATCTACAGTAAGCTACCGACTGACAGAGTGACTGACTATCACAAAGTAAAAGAGGCACTCCTAACGGGATTCGAACTAACAGGAGAATGCTATCGGCAAAAATTCCGCACCAATCGGAGAGTGAAAGGAGAGAGCTATGCGCAGTTCGCGGATCGGTTGTCCACAACGCTGGATAAGTGGATTAGCCAGTCAGCCACGGCTAAGACGTATGATGGACTGACAGAACTGTTAGTATGGGAACAGCTACGGGAAACCATGACCCCCGAGCTGAGAACATTCTCAGTAGAGCAGGGCGCGGAAAGACTAGAAGATCTGGTCAAGGTCGCAGATAGGTATGTGGCCGCACACGGAGAAGCCAAGAGCTTCAGGCGAGACCTAAAGCCTAACGGGAAAGAGGCACAGAAACGAAGCCCTAACCGGGAAGAGCGCACCGCGAATAAGCCGAATAATCACAGACCTGGGCAAAATAAAGGACCCAACACGGAATTCGGGAAAAGAGGTCCCGCAGAACAGAGACGGTATTGTTCGTTCTGCAACAGAAACAATCACTCCACCGCAGAATGTTTCAAGTTGGCCGCACAACGTAGGGAAGAGCGCGAAAGCCGGCCAGCGCACAGAGTTCTAACTCAAAGCAGCGGTAACAAGCCACACACGATCGGAGATCACCCATCGGTGACAGACACGGTCAAGGTCAACGGTAAAGAAGCGAACTGTCTGTATGACACAGGTCTATCATACGACGCGATAGTTAGCGAATCTCTTGTATCGCGCGCGGACTTACAAGGAGCAGACTTGACGAAACCGACGACTACTTGCCCAATAGCTTGGATAGAAGTAGAGAGTAGGTACGTCACAGGACGAATCCAAGCAGCTGTTTTACGGAAACCCCTGTATGATCTAGTGCTAGGTTGTAGGTATGTGTTCTTAGGCACGCCCCCTAAAACTGTAGAGATAGCTGCAGTGCAAACCAGGGCCCAAGCTAAAACCCAACCACCCCAGCCCGAGTTCGCTCCGAATCCAGGACTCGAAGAGATCAAAACAGCACAGAAAGAAGACACCTCGATAGCGAAGTGCTTCCAGAAGCTACCCAAGGCGCACACACCCCCGCACAAGGGAGACTTCTACATGGAAGAGGGAATTCTTCATCGACAAGGAGATGGAGATCACACCCAACTAGTACTGCCAGCCACCCTTCGAGCCCAAGTACTAGAATTAGGCCACAGCATGCCACTCAGCGGACACATGGGAATTGGAGCCACAGTGCAGAGAATCAGCGCACACTACTATTGGCCAGGAATCACGGAGGATGTCAACCGCTACGTGAAATCTTGCCACCAATGTCAACGATATTCCCCGCGACATCACACCGTACCAGTTACCTTAGGACCATCAGTAGTAGTCGGCGTGCCATTCCAGCAAGTCTCAGTAGACATAGTGGGACCACTGCCCATGACCAAGAAGAGGAACAGATTTCTACTCACACTCGTCGACGCATGTACGATGTGGTGCGAAGCAGTCCCGTTGCCAGCGATCGACACCAAGAAGATTGCAGATGCACTCATCGCCATCTTTACCAGAGTCGGATTCCCGGACAGCATTAGAACGGACAACGGATCTCAGTTCACCGGCCGCCTGATGCAAGACGTGTTCGAGTTGATACAGGTTCATCACATTCGCACACCACCATACCACCCCGCCAGCAACGGACAAGTAGAAAGACTGAATGGAACCCTTCTCACCATACTCAGGAAAGTCGCCGACGACAATCCAGAAGCGTGGGACACCTACGTGAATGCGGCACTGTTCGCATACCGAGAAACGCCCCATGCAGCCACAGGCTACACCCCGTCAACATTGCTATTCGGCAGACCGCTAGCAAGACCGCTAGAAGCCTTACGCAGAAGTTGGACGGAGGCCAAGATAGACGACACACCAAGAGGTGCCACCAAGTACGTCGCAGACCTGCAGGAAACCCTCAAAGCAACGTGGAAGAAAGCTGGTGAAGCACTGAAGAACAAATAAATTTATTAAAGTAATTCATAGGGTGACCTACTAGCAGTTCCCACCGAATAAACGTGAGGGTCCATAATTCCATTGTGCAGAGCCCATAAACCCCACGTGACAAGCTGTACCAGAAGTCTGGAAGCAGCAGTCTGTAATAATTCCTTTCCTTAAACAGGGTAAACCTTCTACATCTGTTAACAGTTATAGACCTATTGCTTTAACTTCACAGGTGGGTAAACTTACGGAAGAAATAATTAATCAGAGACTTTTATTTTATTGTGATAAAAATAATGTAATTCCTGTTAATCAAGCAGGATTTTGCAAGGGCCGAAGCAATGCTGAGCATCTTGTTAAAATTTCTAGTCATATTAAAAAGCAGCTTTCCAAAAGAAAACGTTTGCTTGCTACATTTTTTGACGTAAAGAAAGCATACGATACAGTGTGGCATTCTAGATTACTGTATAAACTAAAATCAGTAGGGCTTAGTGGACATATTTATATATATATAACAAGTTTATTACGTGATAGATCTATATGTACACGAATTGGTACAACATATTCTTCATTTCAAAATGTTAAGACCGGTATTCCACAAGGTTATATAACTGCACCTCTTTTATTTACTTTATTAATACATGACCTACCTAAGGTTTTATCGAGAAATACTCATGTGGTGCAATATGCTGACGACATAGCAATGTGGATGAATGTTAAATTAAGAAAGCATTCAAATAAAAGAAGTATTATTTATGTTGAAAAAATATATCAAACCGAACTAAATAATTTGTCTACATATATGACAGAAAATGGTCTGGAATTATCCGGGGAAAAAACTAGTTTAATGTTATTTAACAACGGAGAAAATCCAAAATGTTTACCAGGATTAAAACTTGACAACGAAAGGCTTGCTTATAAACAAATTATAAAATTTTGGGTGTCTATTTTACACCAAACTTAAGTTGGAGATATCATATAGAATATTTAATCAATAAAGCAAGACAAAGTTTAAATTTATTGAAAATAATAAATGTACAAGCTTGGAGTCAGGATACGAAGACTTTATTACATCTAGCAACTTCTCTAGTTCGATTAAATTGATATATGGACAAGAGGTGTATTTTTAAGCGCCAAAATCACTCTTAAATAAATTGCAGAGAATAGATAGTAAAGCAATAAAATTGGCTCTTGGCGTACCAGTGCATACGAATACGCAACGTTGTTATAATGAATCAGGCAAACTTTCTTTATCAGATCAACGTAAATCAGCTGCTTCAAAATATATTCTTGGAAGTTTATGTATTGACAATTCCGTAACCGATGAAGTGTTATTATCTTCTAAAAACGAATTCCCCAAAAGATCAAAATATATTCCATACATTCAGACTATTCATGATTATACAGAAGCAGTGATGATAAATTGTGATATTAGTATTAGTAATGTAAAAATCTGTTCCTGTTTCACCCAAAATACCCCCTTGGGAACACTTACGGGCTCAGTTCGATATAGATTACACAGATTTACATAAAAATGAAGAAATAAATATGTTAGCTAACAGTGTACAGAAACGTTTAAATTCTATTTACTTCAATAAATTAAAAATTTATACAGATGGTTCACTACTTGAAACTTCTGATGCCGGTGCTGCATATGTTATTTCTGATCTTAATATTGAAAAGTCTTTTTATTTAGGGAGAAAAATTTCAATATTTACTGCAGAATTGTATGCTATTATTATAGCTTTAAATTGTGTTCTTGCATTAACATTAGATTTGTTCGGCATAGTGTTATGTGTAGACTCAAAGTCTGTTTTGTATGCGCTACAGAATTGGAATTGTTCATGTGGAAGAGAAATGATTTTTGAAATCAAATATCTTTTACACTGTTTATTAATAAAAAATGTTACAGTTGATTTTCTGTGGGTTCCCTCTCATTGTGGAATAAAAGGTAATGAATTAGCTGATAACCTAGCTAAAGATGGTGCAAGTAAGCCTACTGAAGTTAATCATAACATGAGCCTCTCATACTATTAATTGATATCAATAGTGGACAATTATTTTCTTAAAAATGTACACATTAATATTTTGTCTAGCTCCAGACATTTGACAAAAATTGTCTACAAGTTAAAATTAAATTCATGGAAAACTACATTTTCTAAAGATGTCAAAAGTGTATGCTCAAATGCTCTGACTGTAGAACATTTGACATTACATTGCCCATGTCTAAACAAATTATTCATAGAAAATAATATTAATACTGTTATCACACAGTACAATGATGTAAAAAAGTATTAGCTGATAATGAATTGATGCTGACAAGATAGAAAAAGTTTTATAATTATTTTATTCGATGTATTTTCGATGTTAAGATGATGGTGCTTCATTAGGTTACATTGTTTAATCAGTATAAGTTCTTATGGGTTTGTTGTTGCTGCTTTATTCTTTTTCTTCAATTGTGTTTTCTTTTTATCATTATTATTTATGATTTATTTATTTATTGGTATTCCCTTTTTCCACCTTATCATTTATATTATTTTGTTTCTTTGTTTTATAGTCTAAAATCACATAATTTGTGAACAGACTTTAAATAAATTGATTGAATTGAATTGAATTGTCATTACTATCCAGCATGCACACAATAGTTTGCTGAAGTCAGGGATCGAACCCACGTTGCCCAAGATGGACAAGGCTTGCGGCTCCGAACCACGGAGGTATTCGCTATCCCTGCCACTTGAGTACAACAGACCTTTCCATCCAACTAAAACTCATATGATGCAGAAAGAAAAGGTTAACAGACTAATATGTATGAAACAGAACAAATTTACAAAACCATACATTGTTGAAAACTAGGTTTGCAATAAAACTAAAACTGCAGTGAACAAGTTGTGGTAAATAATTTAGCCGAAGCCTGCAGACGAAGGATCTGGCATATGATCAATACTGTATGATTAGATAACGCCTGGCGCATGCCACTCAAAAAATAATCATACTGGGCTGTACAACTTTTAGCGCAAAGTACACAAGTTATTGCACACAACAGCATTTTCATAGTTAAAGAGGTAACTTTGTATTGACTGATTAGAGAATGTTTATGTATTGCGAGGGAGGCATCAGATTCATCAAAAGCTATATTTACACTGATTGAAAAGGACAGATTAGGCAGTACCAAGACTGATATACCGGTCTGTAATATCAGAAATGTTGATGACAAAGATGTAGTAACTCAGCTTAGAGATGAACAGATAGTATTGAACAAAACCTGAAGTTAATTTACCAGCTCTCAAAAGGAATGTTGGCAGTTATTAAATTAACATCCTTGAGACGTTCACTCCCGATACAAACAAGCAGAACTCCCTAGAAAGAATTTAATTTAGCTCACTTGGACATCTGACCGGTGTCACCGGACCGCTAAGTAACCCCGCGAAACACATCACCCTTAGATCTACCCTGACACTCGAAGTTGAGACGTAACAGATAGTGTCCCAGAAGCAGGACAAGAGAACAAAGATGTCCGAGAAAAGATTCACGTATTCGCGAGAACGAGATGATTGGTCGGAGATGACGTGTAGATTCCTTTATATTCTCTGTACACCCCGCATTAACCGGGTAGTCTTACACGAAACGTAGAACCACGAGGGTCAAGGAGCAAACTGTAGTGAACAAAAATCCTCAGCCATCACCAACACAGTGATAGACTAGAGACAGTTTCACGATTTCCAGAGACTAAAAGTAAGTAAACACTAGTAATTTTCTAGTACTTATATGTTTATTTATTATATTAAACCGATTATTGTTTCTGACATGTTGTGCATATTGCTTGATTTATCTTAGCCTTAAGATTCAGATATCGTAGTGTGCTTATGGAAAACTCGGCAGTGTCTGATGCTATGGACTCATTGCAGAGGGCACCACATACAAATATTATATCAGAATAGAATATTGTAGCCAGAGTTCTGGATTTTACAGCTCAGCTCTGGGACGGTTTGTGGAGTCAACGCCTGACGCTTGCTCCCATGGAAAAGGAGATCAACTAGAATCTACCTCGCTACGTCCGGCCCCGTAGCTACCAGACTTGCCCGATCATCCTGAGAGTGACCAGACTCCCTCAGAGTGACCACCCGACTCAAGCACTCACAGAAACTGAGAGCGAAGTCCCTCTCAACTGCAACTAATGTCAAAAATACTCGGAACAATATTAGACCATCAAAACATAGAAATACTTATCACGTGATGAAGAAGTACTGTTAAAGAACTTTCCCAGCACACTGAACAGTTATAGTTATTAATGTACACTTAATTAAAGTCATGTTAGAATTTGTTTTGAACATATAAAAGTTGAAATCACATGCATACGACTGGTGTCATTCTATTCGTATTGTGTGTCCGCTAGCTTTTCTTCTTTGGAGACCAATTGAACTAGTCATTTGACTAGCAAAAATCAATTTTTAAAGTGAGCCAATGATAGGTTAAAACCCGATAACAATTAATACACATTTTTATGTGACCAAGCACCCCCGTGATCTGGTCTCTCACATCGCTTAGGAATCTTGGTAAAGAACAACTGATGAGCTAAACCCCTCATCTATCTACAGATCTTAATCCCCTTGTAAGATTATCGTATCTCCTACAGGATATCATCACGGTCTCCCATATCCATCCTTTCTCCTATACTTCTTAAATTGATTTGCCTTTATTGTAGATTGATTTTTCGTTATCATCCAATTAAAGGAGTACTTTGAGCGTAAAGCGTACTCATGTGATATGAATAAGAATTATTTTTGTATAACTTACCTCTGTATACAAACATAAACCGTGCTCCCATACCTTTTCCTCTGAGTAATGTAATACTATTATATATCAGGTTCATACCCGCTAACTATTATAGTGAATGGACAGTTATCTTAATTGTCTGTGCATGATATGAATTGTTCCTTCATCATTATTATTATTATTATTATTATTATTATTATTATTATTATTATTACAACACATAATAACAGTAACCTTGTGCGAACCTGCACATTTCACGCAGACTAAACCCCCGTTGTTGTGCCGGGGGTTTCAGAATAAATAGTATCCCCACTTTCTGTAAATTTAGTGCTTTAAATTCCCACTGTCGCTGTCTTTCTTATTTGCTCTTTCTCATTCCTGCTCTGTTCTATTAATCTGCTATACTATTTTCTTCTTCGGTAGACCAGTCACCTACCTTTTTTCTTGAAAACTCTTCCGGGACAAGACTCCTTATTTGTGTACGAGATCTGTTGGATCAGCTTGGGAATATTGGACGCTTTCTGCCAGGTGATCACTAGAGCTTCCTATGATGTTATTATTTAGCAATGTAGGCATTTTATATGTATGTGTTTTGTTGATAATTTGTAATGATGTTTGTATTCTATTTTGTTTTTGTAAACGGGGGTTCCATAAATTAGAGTACAGCCAGCGTCCCCTGCGTGGGATGTCTTTATTGTAAAGTGACTGGCTGGAGGAGAGCTTTCCGTTTTACCACTAGGGTTGTTTCGGCAGATCTTTTATGCAGATCAGGGGTTGTCCGGTCCTGATTTGGCTCAGAAGAGTCCGCTGGACCTAAAGCAATAATCATGTAATGTAATGTAACGCAGACTAAACAAGGTCTTGCTGCTTTTAACTAGTAGCTTAGTTGATAGTGAGGTAGTTTCCAATGCCGAAGGTCGCGTGCACGAACACCGCAGGTGATCTAGATACGAGACTTTCAGGTCTCCGAGTGTTTACTCCGGTTACTCCGGTTTCCCACGTCCCATCAATAATGATATTCGATTCAGAAGTCTAAAATTTTAAAATAAAATTCGATTTCATTTTCGTCTTCTAATAGCGAGTTGCCTTTACACCACATGTTTGAGTGATGAATGTATGTGTGTTGTGTATGTGATGTGTGTTGTTGATGAATGTGTGTGTGTTGTGTATGTGATGTGTGTTGTTGATGAATGTATGTGTGTTGTGTATGTGTTGTGCCTGTAACTTGTGAGCGTGTATGTTGGTTACAGATCGCCGTGCTTTGATTCTGATTTAGGAATAAGGCCCAAACAGCATCCCGAATAATTATATTGTTATGCTAACTACAATGTCAGATCCGCTCACTGCATGCAATTAATATAGCATAAATGTGTGTGATGAGCGCTTTCATTTTGGCTACAGGGAACTACGCTAAATAAATTATTATTATTAATTATTATTATTATTATTATTATTATTATTATTATTATTATTATTATTATTATTATTATGCGGAAACTATTGTGTGTAAGTTACTGTATTCAATTTCCTGCGGAAAGCAACATTTCACTTTAAATAAGGCTCGACGTTTCACCTATTACGTGTAAGGTTACGCTATGCTATTTCCGCATATCAGTCATATATGGAGTTATTATGTATGCGTGCATGCAATTGCATTGCACATCGCAAAGCATTCTCACCACAACGGTATCGATTAGACGAAGTCCCCTCCGCCCATGCCCATGATCTCATTATGACGCGCCATTAGAGCGTGACGATGCGGTGAAAAAGTGACAAATGACTGAAACCATCCGACCGTGTAAGGTCACTCCGCTCTAGGATCACAGCCTGGTAAAGGCTCCATCAACGTTACGTAAGCTTTCCTCAATTAGTGAGAAAAAAAATCCGCACTGAGTATGCTAAAACAGCGTGGAAATGAGAGGTATTTAGTAAGCAAATTGGAGGGAAAAGATTAGTAAATAATACCGTTGTTGTTTTATTCCATTTAAAGCGCAGGAGGCTTGCGACTATTCACACTATCCTATCCTATTCTATCCTATTCCGTAATTCGAAACTCGTTGGGGCACCACAGATGATCATTTAACCAGCGTACTCCATCTTTCCCTGTCCTCAGCAATCCTGATTGTTTCGCTCAGTGTCAAGCCAGTCCATTCTCGAATGTTGTTCTGCCACCTCTTTTTCGAGCTCCCTCTTCTTCTACCTCCTTGCACTGTGCATTGCAGGATGGTCTTTGCAAGGCCTGATGATCTGGTGACATGGCCGTACCATCGGAGTTTCTGTTTTTTCACCACTGTGAGCAGGTCATCGTGTTGTCCAATGGCTTGTGTGGTGGTCTGTCGGACTTCGTCGTTGGTGATGCGCTGGGTTTAGAAAATGCCCAGAAGTCTTCTGTAGCACCTTATCTCCCTGCTTTGTATTCTTCGTTGTAGATCTGCTGTGAGGGTCCATGTTTCGCAAGCGTATAGGAAGATGGAGATGACAAGGGAGCGCAGCAGTCTTACACTGGAATGCAGACTGATGGTCTTGTCTTTCCAAATGGGCTTCAACCTTTGCCAGGACTGCAGTGGTTTGTGCGATCCTGGAGAGGACGTCCTGTCGGGATCCATTGTCTGATACAAAGGCTCCTAAATATTTGAAGCTATGCATTGTGCCGAGGGATTGGCCTTGGACTTTGATGTCCCTGTGGATGCCACTGGTGTTGTTGATCATCATTTTGGTCTTCTCTGCACTTATTTCCATTCTGCACACTAGCTTACGACCAGGGTTCAGCCTGAAACAAAAAAGCTATGGGCCATTGGGCCCCTCAGATCAAATTTCAATGGGCCATGATTTCAGCAGTAATTTAGGTACGTAAAAGATAACCTGGAGATATTATTACAGAAATTAAAACAAAATAGATTATTGTGAGTGTGCATGTGTTGTGAAGCATGTTTACCAACTAAACACTAACCAGAACAGGGATCAGTATTTTGACTTGACTCGGGGCTCACACAATCATCTTGCGTAGGATTAGTGGCGGTAGACTGTAGTTTAACAGCAGCAAACGAAAGTCTAGACTGTCCTACCTCAAGTTTAGGTGTGTGTTTTTTTTTTTGTTTTTTTTTGGGGGGGAGGGGGCATTTTCAAAGCAGCACAAAGAAAAACACAAAATCCTCCTTGCACGGACACAACATACGCGCAGACGATAGCAAATTCTGATTTGGAAGAATCGTACAACACTTCTTATTGGCTGAAAGATCAACATCCGGGCCCTCATAGCCAATCGCTGAACTTGCCTTAGCAAAAGCACGTTTGTCGCCTCCAATACAGTGCACTGTTATTGTGGTGGCGCACTGGTACCAAAAATCGTAGCGCCATTCGGCCCCTGGCAAGAATTGTAGATGGGTCATTTTTAATTTTTATGCGTCGATGGCGCAGGGCGCGCTAGTAAACTGATCCCTGTACGACTATAATTATGCAACTGTTGTCTGACTCAAAAGTATGAAACTGCGCCAAGCACACCTCAGATCACACAGTGTTGACAGGGGAGTAAGGAGGGGTATCTAACCGTGCTTAAAAGCGGGAAAGAAAAGGGAGATGGACACCGTCCTCATGAAGGTGGCCCCGAGAAAAGTAAAGCCCTTAATGGCCGAAAGGTTAAAGGGAACACTGTTATCTTTGTCATTATAACAATTTTTTTTAAATGTAACAGGGTTTGGATAAGGACAAAGGTTAGTGTTAAAAGTTAATTAAAGAGTTAGGGTGAGAGTTGTGATTAGAGCTAGTGATATCAATCTTTCAGTAATTGCGTACGCTTCTGCGCGCATAGAAAACTGGGACAAATGTGGAGAACAAAAGTGGACCGGTAATGTACAATTTTATTTTTAAAAATATCGAAAATGGTTTCGAGTACTGGTTAGAAAAGTCGATTGGCAATGTATTACACTATAAAAATCGAAGAACGAGTTATCGAGAGTCCATCCACTAAATATGGTGCTATTATAGCGTGGGTATTACGTTATTTAACAGAATAACTGATTATAGGAGTTGTTTAAAGAGGGCAAAAATAGAACACCACGTGAAGGCAAGGGCGCCAATTACGCAACAAAAACCTCAAAACTATTAAAATGTTATATAAGATTAATGATCAATTATAACACCTCCTTCATTCATTATAAAATAATTTTTTTTATATAAATACACACAAACGCACGCACGCGCAATACCACCACCTCCTCTCACTCTCTCTCTCTAATTTTCTTTTTTCTCACATAAATACATAAATAAATGCAAGCCACGCGGGATGCAATTACATTATCATGCTTTGAGCGAGCCTTTAACACTGGGTTTTATTCGTTGATATTGTGGTATTGTTTGTTTGTATATTTGTGTGTCTCTCTGTGTGTGTGTATGTGTGTGTGTGTGTATGTGTTTGCGCGTTTTAGGTCTGTTGTGCCTACATGACAAAACAAAGTCTACTTGGATGTGCGTCCGAATAAAGAAAGCCCAAAATAAACTACACTGAAGTACAAATACTTACGATGACAGGCTCACAGTGGTGAAGAAAGGGAAACTCCGATGGTATGGCTACGTCACCAGAACATCAGGCCTTGCAAAGACTATCCTGGAAGGCACGGTGCAATGAGGCAGAAGAAGAGGGAGACAGAAAAAGAGGTGGGAGGAAACATTCGAGAATGGACTGGCTTGATACTAAGCCAAACCATGAGGGTTTGATGAGGACAGAGAAAGATGGAATACGCTGGCTAAACGATCATCTGTGGTGCCCCAACGACTTTCGTGTTACGGGATAGGACAGGAAATGATAGGATAGGAGGAGTTAAGGGATAGGATAAGAAAGGATAGGATATGATAGGATAAGATAGGATAGGAGGTACACAAATTATTACAAAGTATTCAAACTCTGTAATGGATAACGAAACAAATTTTCATAGTAATTATAAACTGAAGATTAAAAAATCGTAGCATTCCGGTCCACCCAGCTGCGATTGGATAGACGTAGTTTTCTCTGAACAAAATTTAGCATACTACTACTACTACTATTTCTACTACTACTACTACTTACTACTACTACTACTACTACTACTACTACTACTACTACTACTACTACTACTACGACGACAACTACTAATGTGCGTTATACGCGCCTTGTTCCTAAACCAGACTCAAAGGGCGGCGATCTGTAGCCAACATTCACGCTCACATGTTACACAAACACTCACATCTATCTCTCAAACATATAGCGTAAAGGCAAGTTGCTATTAAAAGACGGAACTGAAACCGAAGTTTACTTTTGAAGTTTTTAGATAGCACCCAACTTAATACCATTATTGATGGGAGGGAGGAAACCGGAGTACCCGGAGAAAACCCTCAGTGATCTGAAACATAAAGCTAAGGAAAAAGAGGTCGTTGGTGCTTCTTTCCAACAGCATCGAATGCTACAGCAAGTTGATACTACACCTATCCCGTTCGCTGCGTAATGGACCAGAACCTGTGGCGCATTTAAATGCCGAGAATTTGGGATATGTGTTTTTATTTACACTCAGCATCCAAAATGGCGAATGCACCACGAATGAAAACCATGTGTTAACGTGGACAATGTCCTTGTGGCAACTATACATCCTAGACATCATTAACGACCGCCTATGGCTTGCGCAATGGTCAAGAACATCATCATCATCATCATCGTCGTCGTCATCATCATCATCATCACCATCACCATCAATCATCATCATTATCATCGCCATCATTTTATTCTTTCCCTTCTTCTTCAAAATTTATAGCAACATCAATAACCGCAACTGCACAACGACAATCACCGCCAACATCACAACCACCGTTGTTCATCTTCATCACAATAACCATGATCATAATTATGACGATAATGAAGACGACGACGATGATTTCTTCTTCTTCTTATTTTTCTTCTTCTTCTTCTTCTTCTTCTTCTTCTTCTTCTTCTTCTTCTTCTTCTTCTTCTTCTTCTTCTTCTTCTTCTTCTTCTTCTTCTCTTCTTCTTCTTCTTCTTCTTCTTCTTCTTCTTCTTCTTCTTCTTCTTCTTCTTCTTCTTCTTCTTCTTCTTCTTCAAGATTTATAGCAACAGCAATAACAGCAACTGCACAACGAAAATCACCGCCAACACCACAACTACTGTTGTTCATCATCATCACAATCACCACGATCATAATTATGACGATAATGAAAACGACTACGATGACATTGATGACGTCGATGACGATCATGATGATGAGGAGGAGGATGATAATGATGATGGTGATGACTGACGATGATAAAATCTTTCAGAACGGATCAGACAGCACAACAAATGTGGTTAGTTAGTTAGTTATCCATTGCTTACAGGGTCCAGCGGACTGCAAAGTGTCGAATCAGGACAACAAAATCAAGACCACAACTTGGCTGTAAGAGGACTCACCCCTCATCCGCATAAAAGATCTGCCGAAGCAACCCTAATGGTAAAAACTGAAGACACTCCACCAGCCGGTCACTTTACAATAAAAGCATCCCACGCAGTGGACGCTGAAGCTATACTCTAATTTATCGAATCCCCGTTTACAAAAACAAATTAGAATACAAACATCATTATAAAATATCAACAAAACACATACGTATAAAATGCCTACATTGCTAAATAATAATATCATAGCAAGCTCCAATGACCATTTGGCAGAAAGCGCCCAATATTCCCAAGCTGATCTACAAATGAGGACTTTTGTCACGGAAGATTTCAAGAAAAAAGGTAGGGGACTGGTCTAGCGAAGAAGATGGTATAGTAGATCGATAGAACAGAGCAGGAATGAGAAAGAGCAAATGAGAAAGACAGTGACAGTGGGAATTTAAAGCACTAAATTTCCAGAAAGTGGGAATACTATTTATACACCAACCCCCGGCACCCCGGCAAACAAATGTGATACATCTGTAACGACCTGAACCAGCATCAGTGGTGCGGCATAACTGTCAATAAATCTGATTACTTTCGCGTCAATGAGCTTAATTGTCATCATCATTACCAACGGTATTTGTCACTATCACAGCAACAGCAGCAGCAGAAGCATCATAAGCATTGAAAAGCATAATATTTTTTTTAGAAGAAGAGAACAAAACTGCACCTTACGATATCACTTGTTGTTGTTGTCGTCGTCGCCGTTGTTCATCTCTTTTTAATTTTATTTTTCCTATTGTTATTTTGTGGCATTTAATATCTAAATTAACTGCTAATTAGGACATATTTTAAGACTAGGCTCTCGAGCCTAAAACCTCTATCCTTTTTATAAACGGTTGAATGTTCTAAAGGTTTTCTGTCTCTCTTTTTACGTCACTGTCTGTCTGGCTCTGTCTGTATGTCTGTCTGTATGTCTCTGTCTTCTTCTTATTTAATTGTATTTTATTTACCTTATTGTCCCTTTTTTGATAGGGACATTTTGGGCCGCCTACCCTGGGCGTAGTCGCAGCCTGTGGCGCGCCCAAACCCAACCTACCTAGCATTACTGTAGTTGTGATTTTGAAATTTTGCTGGGGTAGCAAACCGGAGTACCCGTAGAAAACCCCCGAGACGTTGCCCGAGTTGAAAGTAAATAATATTCGGAGAAACATAACGCCCAGATGTTGGATAGAACCCACACCTGTCAGGCGCCATTGGTTTCTGGCTTGTGGACAAGGCAAGTTAGTCCCGCCTTAGCCCACTTGGCCACAACGCTCGCTTTTCTGCTTTACTATCACATTCGGTTATTGTTCTTTTTTGTCATTGTCATCGTTCAATTCTTACTGTAAAGCGTGTTTTATTTTCTTGCATGCTCTTGCTGCATGCTGCTGCTTTATACAAAAACATAGGACATAATAATAATAATAATGTTCGTCATTTGTAAGGCGCCTTAGCCTAAGGATCAAGGCGCTGTCCGATACAGGATCTAACTCAAACCGCCCGAGACGCCCACCCGCAGCCTTTGGGCGCATTGTCTGACGCCCGGACAACTGAGCACAATCCTGGGCAGCCAGGGATGGGGGAGAAGGACCAAGTGCATGCTGGGTGTGTTCTTGTTACCGGCACTCACCCGTCTAGGACATGAGCATCAGGATCTTTAAAGTCCGTTATGAAGGAATGTATGCGACACACAGACTAGACCTCGGTTTATACTCTCATCCGAAGGAGTAGGAAAACAGGAGTAAAGTGTCTTTCCAAGGGACACAACACAATGGCCCGGCCAGGGCTCGAACCCGGGACCTTCAGATCCGCAAGCCGAAGCACTACCATTAGACCACAGTGCCTCCCAATGGTATAATTGAAGATTTAATCAAACCGTCTAACTTAACTCAAACTCTAGGATAGGAGTTAGTGTTGTTATTAAAACTATAGTATTTAGTGTACTACACAAAATATACAAAATATATAATACATTCAGTCGCTAGCGACATACTAATTTGATTTGTTAATCATTGCACATACGACAATACAGAACACGGTTTCATAAGAAGTGAAGGATGAGAGTATAAACCAAGGTCTAGTCTGTGTACGGACGCATTCTATCGCATGGACTTTAAAGATCCTGACGCTCATGTCCTAGACGAGTGAATGCCGGCTACACAAATACACCCATCACGCACTAGGGCCATTCTTCCCATCCCCAATCGCCCATGATTGTGCTCAGTCGTCTGGGCGTCAGACTATGCGCCCAAAGGTTGCAGGCGCGCGCTTCTGGCGGTTTGAGTTAGATCGTGTGTCGACCAGCGCCTTGAGCAGCTCTTATGCTTGAAAAGCGCTATTTAAGATTGAGTTTAAAAAAATAATAATAACGTGAATACGTCTTAATAACAATAGTACTAAATGCACACACACAACCATACACACACGCACACGCACACATACACACCCATACACACACACACACACAAGCAAACGCACCAGCTCACCCTCGTCACCCACAAAAACGTAGCCTTTACTTGTAAAATCCCCAAAAAGCGTGCTCGAACCTTGATGGCTTATTCAGTTGTTGCTCAGCCACGTTGTTTAGTTACACGTCTGTCTGCAGAAGCCATTGCGAGGGATAGGACGTATAAACAACTTCATCTTGCCAACACCAATGGTCCTCGAGGGCTGAATCTGCTTGCTCACACCGTGTCTAATTGGGAACAAACGCAGACCCATCTCCATATGCAACGTAGGTCAGCCTGTGCCGTATACCCTTTATTCAGTGATTAAGCAGTAGCCTTCAACCATCAGCTATTCTTTAGGACCTATCTCCTTTGAGTGCAAGGCAAAGTAAGCCATGGTGCAAGGCGAAGCAGGCAAACCAAAATCTGAACGATACTTAAACAAATTAAAGAAAGAAAGAAACAGACAAACAAACAAAGAGAGAAAGAAATGAAAGAAAGAAAGAAACAAGAAAAAGAAGAAGAAGAAGAAGAAGAACAACAACAACAACAAAACAACAACCACAACAGCAACAGGAAACATACCACGACGACCATGTGATGCCATTAAGGACGACTTTAACTTCGATGACAGTATTGGTCATAAAGATAAAAAAAAGACTTGGTGGACTTGGTCATCATCATCTTCTACTCTTCTGCTCCTTATACTTGTTCATCTTCTTCTTCTGCTGCCTATAATTCTTCTTGTACTCATCATCATCATCATCATCATCATCATCATCATCATCATCATCATCATCATCATCATCATCATCATCAGAAGAAGAAGGGGGGTTGTATTGTTTCCCCTCCAATCAACACTATTAATGTGTGTCTGGACACTTTGATCCATTGAGCAGTGGTGTGTATCCAAGCTACAACGTCTTCAAAATACAACTTCAAAAGAACAGCAACGCTGCTTTGAGCCTTCGCTTGCATCGGGCGATCGCGATATTTGGGTTGCTACGAGTATGACTGCATATACAGAGTGCAGGATCCTATGGGCCTGTCTATCTACGCTTTCTACGACTCCAGCATGCGTCTGCCTAGCCTCGGCAGTCTTGTGATGGATGCTCCGCGTGGTATGACTGGTGCGTAATGCAGTCTGGTAGTCATGAAAACAGGCCTTTTGCTGACAGATCGTCAAATGAGGTGAGCAGAATGACAAAGGCCTGCTTTGTGCTCCGTTTCTCAGGAGCGGAGAGCAATTTCTTCTGAGGGAAAAACCAATGAGGAGGAGGGGGTTGGTGGTGGAGGTCGTAAAGGAAGAGAAGGAACAAACACGGCGTGAAAGAAGGACAAGGCGGAGGTGAAAACTGAGGCCAATTGTTTTAGAAATTAAGGGGTTTTATCGCAGAGGTAGGCCTATGAGAGGAAATGTAGCTAGCTGCTTTGGCAGTTAAACTCCATATAAACAGTAGGCTTATACCCCGAAGTTTCGTCTGTGCACGCTTTGATTCCATCGCATGGACTTTAAAGGTCCTGACGCTCAGGTCCTAGACGGGTGAGTGCCCAACAAGCATAACGTCTCTTAATCCTTCCCCTCATCCCCCCTCTCCAGCCTCCTCCCACTCCAACTCATACACGCGGTCGCCCACGATGATGCTCAGTTGTCTGAGTTGTTAGGCGAGGCGCCTAAGGCAGCATGATGTCGCCTCGGGCGGCTGTATCGGCCAACGCCAACAGCAAGTATTGCGCTTGAAAAGCGTTATACAAGAAATGTGAAATAACTATGTAAGAAAATAAATAAATAAATAATAAAATAACTATATAAAATTTGAAATTTGATTGCAATATACTCGAAAAATGTTTGCGCTTAGAGATGAATGAGTAGCAACCAGGCAAAGTACACACCCATACCCACACCCAACCGTAGCACGCAAACTCAAGTTTTAAATAGGAAGTTCTCTCTTTAGCTTTCAGTTATCTTTGCTGTAAAAGCACAACAGAAAACATAATTCTATCGTTAACATGGAGAGTGTGGAAAAAAAAAAGGTAGTCAACATTTGTGAACAAAACAAAGTTCGATCGATTCAAATTAATATATACAACTCGCATCTCAGTTTTAAATAGTTAGTTCTCTCTTTAGCTTTCAGTTATCTTTGCTGTAAAAGCACAACAGAAAACATATTTCTATCGTTAACATGAAGATTGTGAGAGAAAAAAAAAGATGGCAGTCAACATTTGTGAACAAAACAAAGTTCGATCGATCGAAATTAATATATATAAACGAAAATTGCGAAAGTTGCTCCACATATCATCAACAGTTTTTCATGCCACCAGTAACAACTTCACGAAGGAGCCCAAATCTATTCCAAATCTATTCCCCTTGTTGACATGACACTCTGCGCTTTAGGTCCCCAATACACTAGGACAGTACTTCCATACACTTATAAAGAGATTAAATGCTCCGTAAGACTGTCTGGAATTGATTTTAAAAAATCCCCAAAGAAATTGTAGGGAAAAGTGATAACGAAAATCGCCCTAACTACAAGTTAGAAATAACCATTACCAGTGTTGACTGGATCGTCTGAAAATGTACTCCATTGGGTTGCACACAAATCCCGAAATGTTTTCTATGGTGATTGAACCATCTCCACTAAGTTTGCTGCGCGTCCAGTCGCTCTACCTCCACGTATCCTCCTGGCCTCTCCACTGATCTCAAAGCTCCTCCAAGACCAACGAATTTTCCCCCCAAATGTTAACACTTGTCCAAGAGCTTTTCTTCTTCCCCCCCCCCAACTCGCCATTCCCCCCTCCTTTCCTCTTCCATCCTCCTCATCTCACTCACCACCATCTACCAGCCCAAATTGTCTCTACGCTTCTCCAATATAGAGTCCAGCCTTCCCCCAAATCAACACTCGCCAAAATAATTATTGTCCATTTCCTTCTCCTTGCCCGTCAAGGCTATGGACAATACACATTCACATCCCAAACAGTCAAAACAGAAGAGCAAACAGACATAGTGGGGTTGTTTGTTGGACAAACTCCAAACACATGCGAAAGCACGACAGCTCACACAGACACTGAAGTGCAGCAAAAGCGCAAGCGCAGCGCACATGCACGCACCCTCCCACACACACACACACACCCAAACACACACAATACTGTACACACACACACGCACACACACACAAACGCATAAACACACTTGCACAGGGAAAGAGGAGAAGAAAAAAAAAATGATAATAATGAGAGCAACCCAACAAAATTGATTATGATGATGAGATTATGAAGACGATGCCGGTGCTAACGTTGATGCTGCATTTATTATTATTATTATTATTATTATTATTATTATTATTATTATTATTATTATTATTATTATTATTATTATTATTATTATTATTATTATTTTAGAGGATTTTTATAGCGCACTTATCTCGCCGTACTTGACCAGACTCTAGGCGCTGGCCGATACAGGATCTAACGCTAAACCGCCCGAGACGCCCACCCGCAGTTTTGGGCGCATGGTCTGACGCCCGGACAACTGAGCACTATCCTGGCCAGCCAGGGATGGGGGAGAAGGACCAAGTGCATGCCGGGTGTGTTCTTGGTACCGGCACTCACCCGCCTAGGACATGAACGTCAGGATCTTTAAAGTCCGTTATGATGGAATGTATGCGACACACAGACTAGACCTCGGTTTATACTCTCATCCGAAGGATATAAGGTGGAAGAGGGAAAAAAAGAGACGAGGAACAGAAAGATGTAATCAAATATCAAAGACCTCAAATCAGGAGATGATAAATATATTTGTGTACGCAAATCCATCAACAACGCTATTGCTACCGCAGTCAGTTAATTCCATTAACCCTTACCCCCACCTCAACACACACACACACACACACACACACACATAGAAACACTAACTCCCACCCTGTAAATAAACGTCGGAGTGATGTCCCACTCCCCACCCCCCACCCCCACCGTCCCCTTGATTTGGTTTCCTCACACACACATTATCTCCTCTGAAAGAAAAGGGGAAAAAAGTGGTGCGAGTAATGTCCCCTCCCGCTAAAATGTCCAAGGGGAGATAATTGAAGAGGGAGGAGTAAATGGAATCTCCCAGGGTGCAGGATTGAGCAAACACACTGTCGTCCCATTACTGCCTGACTGCTGGTCAGCTTGCTCTTCTTCCTGGTTCTCTTCATAGCGACCTTGCTCAAACAGGACCCGCGATTGGGGCCAGCCCCGGCCTGGGACCATTCTTAGCTTAGCTCCCACATTACGATTATAGCCATAGACCGAAAGAAAAAAAAGGTTCGCAGAACACAAGTACGGTTAACGGTCTTGACAAAACTTCTTTCACCCATCTCTTGGTGCGAAAATGACTCCGAGGTCAATGCGTGCCGAGGACGCTGGTTCGAATCCATCCGTAATCATACTCCTTCGGATGAGAGTATAAACCGAGGTCATTTCAGTGCACCCGCATGCATCCAATCGCACGGACTTTACAGATCCTGACGCTCATGTCCTAGGCGGGTGAGTGCCGGGTTACACAACATACATTCAGCACGCACTAGGTCCCTTCTCCCCATCCTGGGTCGCCCAGGATTGTGCTCAGTCGCCTGGGCTATGCGTCCAAAGGTTGCAGGTGGGCGCCTTAGGCGGCTTGAGTTAGATGCTGTATTGGCCCGCGCCTTGAGCAGCTCTTGATCTGGAAAAGCGCTATGTATGATTAATTAAATAAATTAATTAATACGACAAGAAAGCGTCATCACACGAGTCAACTATCTGTAATAAGACTCATGACAGTCACAGGCACGTACCAGAATCCTATCGTACTAGTCCAAGGTGAAGACGACAGGATTGGAATTTTGTTTCTCTCTTTTACGTCTTTCATTAGAGAAGGTTATAGAGTATAATATAGGTTGATTCGTTACCAATACAATATAACAAAAAAAAAAAAAACACACACACACACAAATAACTTTCGAATTTGTGACGAGTATCTATACTGAGAAACGTCTAAACATTTACACATACTAGGCAGAGAACTGGTGGCAGAAGTGTATTTGAAGAACACATCCAAAACATCAAAACGCAGATTGAAGTAGTCTGAAAGTCCCCAGCTCTTGATGTTATAGAAATATTGAAAGATCCTTCTAAATCCCGGGTGACTGACCACAGGAAAAAAAACGTCAGACACACCAAAGAAAAGTTCACGTCGATTAACATTTTCGAGTACACCAGCTCAGAAAGAAAAGATCCTCTCTCTCTCCCTCTCTCTCTCCCTTTCTCTCTCTCTATCTCTCTCTCTCATGCACAACCCCTCCACCCTCACCCCGCACCGTTACACTCTCATAAACACATAAAGTTTTCAAGAAAAAATATTTCCATGTGTTAAAACCTCTTCTTTATTTCTGAACAAAAAGCATCCCAGACAGGCCAGACACACCGAATTCAATCGTTCTCGGTCTGTACTTGTGAATAATTGTGACATAGGCCTGACCCGCCAAACTGGCTTACACCAAAGACTATAAAAAGCTCTTTGCTTACACAGCGAAATGCAAGTCCGACATCTACGTTCATTACACAGATGACCAAACTGTAACTAAACTACGGACTTGAACAGACTCATTTACTGAAATGGTCCCTTGTTTTGGTGAATAAAGATGTGTTGACTTGATCTGACTTGACTTGACTTTTGTATGTTATAGCCGGTGCTTGAGGAGTGTTATACATCGAGAGTTTAACGCCATTTTACCCTCTACATGAATGCCAGGTAAAGTTTTGTACAAGGTTAGGTTTTACTTCACTTCAGGCTATGGAGATTAATGTTGATTTTACCAACGGGATGACTCGATGATGAGGAGGGTGTATTGTGTGTGTAGTAGTGCTCGTAATATGTGAGAGTGTATGTTGGTTACAGATCGCCTCGCTTTGTATCTGGTTATGGAATAAGGCGCGCTTGGCATCCATTATTATAATTACTTCTACTACTATTATTATTATTATTATTATTATTATTATTATTATTATTATTATTATTATTATTATTATTACTATTACTATTAAGCCTAAAAAGATAAAAGTGGGCATCAGGAAAGAGAGAAGAGAAATACTACTACTACTACTACTACTACTACTACTACTACTACTACTACTACTACTACTACTACTACTACTAACAATAATAATAATACAGTAAATGTATATAGTACAGTTTCTCGAGCTATGCTCAGGACCACAGCGCTTTACAATTAAAAACAAACTTTAAGGACACGAAAAAATGTAAACATGAAGTCAAAAACAATGATGCAAGAAAAAAAAATTACAAAGACAATAATATTACAATAAAACCAATCCTGACATACCAGAGACATAAAACCGTATAAACATTTAACAAGTAATAAATTATCGATCAATTCGTAAACAAGTATAAATATAAGAATTAACAAGGTATACCAAAAAATGTATGTACATACTAAAAATTTAGAACACATAATCTTTCTCCTCTCCATACTGTAACGACGCAGCAGCGTTCCTTATATATAATAAAGAAACACGAAATGCTGAAACTTGGAATGATAAACAAAAGAAGAGTTTTGTTGGATTGAATAATGCATTCACGCAAATGCATTTATTCCCTCATCTCGTCCCTCACTCACCTACATCCCACCACTGCTAATTTCCCCCTGCCCCCTTCCCCCTCCTCTCAGACACACGGAATGAATAAGAATGTATGTGCAGCATTGATGTTCCACTTGCCAAATGATTCATTAAGGCATGGATGGCGCCTTTCAAGCTTCAGTCAAGGCAGTCAGAATGATAGCGAGGAGTCCAGGATGAGAAAATGAAATACGATCAGTCAGAGTAATACTGGTTGAACAGAGCAGAATAATACCAGTCTAAGCTGCAATACAGGCCTACACCACATACACAGGATTGTGCTCAGTTGTCCTGGCGTCAGACGATGCGCCCAAAAACTACAAATGGCCGCCTGGGATCGCTTGAGCGAGACCCTGTATCAGTCTGCGCCTTGAGCAGCTCTTGAGCTGGAAAAGCGCTATCTAAAAGCGATGAAATAAATAACAAAAAGTGGGTAGCTTTCTCCCCTCCGTCTTAGCAGTAGTATTATTCTGGTGGTTCAGTGTTGCTTTAGTTCCTTACACTCTCTTCCCTGGGATGGTCATCCCCGTCTGCCAAATCGTCAATGGCGGGTGCAGACGTTAAACTGCCATGTTCATCCACTGCACATCATATTTACTGTAATCCTATTCCAGTTCATCACGATGCTATATTAATGTCTATCACTGTAGATCAGGCTGGATAGCAAGGTGGAAACTATGGGACACAGCACACAGAGAAATACGAACATAAAAGAGACTCTTGGCCAGAGACCTACGTCACTCCTGGCAGCAAGAGAGGGGGGTGCCAGACACTGACAGGACATCAAAAGACTCGCAGAGCGTCGGGGGCATCAATCAGGCCTTTTATGGAACTTCGGAGTCTCTTCTGGAGTATAGACGGTAAAACATACATCGACGCATTTTTCTGTTATTCTGTAGTAGGGACGGCGTAGCACTTTCTACATCGACTTGATTCCAGTCTTTGCCTTTTATGAATGACGCCTCCGTCACCACGGCGCCTACAGTGTAGATCAGAGAGAACAAAGTCAACTGTATCATGTACTGTACAGTTGTAGTGGTGCTGGCGATGAAGATAGTGAAAAGATGATGGGAAAGGAAAGAGAAACGGGAAGAAGTAGAAAAGAAAGAAAAAAAGAAAAAAAGAAAGAAAGAAAGAAAGAAGAAACAGAAGAAGAAGATAAGATATATAAGATAACATTATTATCTCTTTTAAGAAATTACGAGAAGAAGAAGAGGAGGAGGAGGTGAAAGAGGAGGAGAATGAGATGGAAGAAGACAATGAGGAGAAGAATGATGACGACAACGATGATGATGATAATGCTGATGAAGAAGATGATGATGAGGAGGGGGAGGAGGAGAAGACGATGATGATGACGATTATGATCAAGATGATGATGACGACGATGATGATGATGATGATGATGATGATGATGATGATGATGATGATGATGATGATGATGATGATGATATTAATGAAGTTGAAAGGGAGTAGGAGGATAACTTTTTTTAAAGCTGTGATCGGTTTTTAAATTCCGCAAGTAACCATGGCGAAAATTACATATTTTGAAGATTAATGCGACTACTGCTGATGATGCAATGTACAAAGTCAAGTTTTGGCATTTCTAGCAGCCGTTGAAGTTATTTATTTTGGGAGCGACATGTACTTCCAACAAGATGTAAAGCAAAATTATAAAAGTACGGTACGCCTTTTTTTTTTCCTCACAAAATAAAATTCATTTGTTGTACCAAATATAACAGCGAACACTCACATTCAGAAAAAAGCGACAGATAATGACTGGGCATTTCCTATATCCAGCACCTCATTAACGACCAAGTCCGACAGACCACCACACAAGCCATTGGACAACACGATTACATGCTCACAGCGGTGAAGAAACGGAAACTCCGATGGTATGGCCACGTCACCAGATCATCAGGTCTTGCAAAAACCATCATGCAAGTCACGGTGCAAGGAGGCAGAAGAAGAGGGAGATAAAATGATAGGTAAGAGGACAACCTTCGATTTTCGAGTTACGGGATAGGATAGGATAGGACTAATAATGATATTGAAGTCTACGCTTCAGTCATTAATTAACTGAAAACCTCATCAATCCAACACTTCATCGGTCAGTCATCTTTCCTCACACTAAACTCTGACATCGACAGCGTCTTCGGGGCACCGGCGGCTGTTTAGGGACAGGAAATTGACCACTGAAAGTGACCACCGTCCACCGGCTCTTGAGCCACACTCTGAAGAGGGTTGGACAGAGACATGCCTTGGCTGGTCAAAGGAGATCTACGGAGATGTGGTGGTCAGCGGAAAAGGTGCGCTATCTCAACGCCATCGTCTGGTTCGAGTGAGGGGCATCTCGGGTTCATCGCAATTGGAATCCAAGGTCTTTCGCCATTGATACTCATCTTTACTAGCAAACACAGACGGTATCTTCAATCCCGAGTGTCTGAGACCTACTAGTCCTAGTCCTAGGTTTGATACAAGATATGGCTTAGACCTCAACAGTCGCTGATGCTCCGAGTACATATACATCTTGCTTTTAATGTGCCTGTGGTGATTCTACTACAGACGACTGCTGATTTGTTTCTTTCTGTCTCGTTGGAGGGTTTGATTAAGTGAGTGGGTGTGTGCGCGTGTGTATATGTGTGTGTGTGTGTGTGGCGGTGTGTATGTGTGTGAGAGTGTGTGCGTATGTGTGTGTACGCGCGTGCGTGTATGAGTGTGTGTATGTGAAGAAGTGAGTGCGCGTGAGAGAGTGTTGTGGGGGGACACATGCGAGCGGATCCACCTCTCTCGCACTAGCGCTGCGATGTTGCCTTTCGGCGTGGACATATATTTAGGGACTTTATGTGCCATTTTATCAGTAATTCCTTAATTATTCATCATCACCATCACCATCATCATCATCATCATCATCATCATCATCATCATCATCATCATCATCATCATCATCATCATCATCACCAATATCTTCTTCTTCTTCTTCTTCTTCTTCTTCTTCTTCTTCTTCTTCTTCTTCTTCTTCTTCTTCATCATCATCATCATCATCATCATCATCATCATCATCATCATCATCATCATCGCCCAGCATTAACACGTCCCGCTTCGTGTATGCACTTCATACATTCCCTGCTAAATGCATAAGGGCACAGACCAACAGGGTAAGCAAACAAATAACAAAAAATCGCTCAGTTAGTCTATTCCGATTAGCCAGAATAACTCCTAGCCAATCAAATTGTCTGATAGAGCACGGTCGGACACAAGTAGATGACCAATCAGATCGACTGACAAGTATGTTCCTGCCAGAATACATTGACCAATCAGGTTTCATGATAGAAATGCCAGGAATAGTAGACATCCAATCAGATAGTGTCTTCCTCGTCAGTTGAACACGATAATTCATACGAAACACCGATTCACTTACATGTACACTTTGGATATCACTGCAAGTATAAATTAAATGGTTTATTAGGTTGCTATTTGTTTGGTTTTTGTAATCGCTTTATTTTCCATTTTTATTGAGAAATTCTGGGCCGCCTTTCCTGGGGAAGGCGTAGTCGCAGCCTATGGCACGCCCAAACCCACCCTACTTAATATTAACAGTTTGAAACTTTGCTGGTGGGGGAAGCAAACCGGAGTGCCCGGAGAAAACCTCCGAAACGTTGCCAGAGTCGAAAGTAAATAATAGTCGGAGAAACAAAACGCTAAGATGCTGGATCGGTCCCACACCTGTCAGGAGCCATTGGTTTCTGGCCTATAGACAAGGAAAGTTAGTCCCGCCTTAGACCACTTGGCCATAACGCTCGCTCTGTTGAAGCATGAGGAACGACATTATGTCAAAGTGAACCATTTCCCCGATGGTGCCGCTGAATTAAAGCGCAAAAGCAAAAATAATGTAAACTTTTGAGATTGTTTTTCGTTTAGATAAATTAAAGTCCCACGTCACAATAGCGAATAGGGGACTGATATTGAGATTGTTCTCATGTACTCATGTACTTAGTTTTAATAGAGAGAGCTCAGATACAAACACATATTCACGTAACTCTAGGCACGTATGCACACCCACAAAAATTACACACACACACCATAGAAGAAACACACACAGATATACATTACCGTTCAGTATGAAAACTTACAAAATGTTAGCTTTGGCTAAACGTAATGAAAGAAAATAAAGGAAATTCCGCCATCTATCTAAAATTATTAAAGAAATATAGAATCTTATTTATCAATCTTTTGTAAGCTTTATCACCGTTGAAGTCGACGATCTTTTTAAACAACTCTCTCTCTCTCTCTCTCTCTCTCTCTCTCTCTCTCTCTCTCTCTCTCTCTCTCTCTCTCTCTCTCTCTCTCTCTCTCTATATATATATATATATATATATATATAACTTAAAAGAAGATGGTATTTCAACATTTAAAACAGACAAATCTTTTGCAATTCTTTGTGACACTTTGTTGTTGTTGGTCATTTTCAAAACCAAGTACGCTGTCTTTTGAAGTGAAATGCAATATTTATTTATTTAATTTTATTTAACGTCTATTCACTTCTAACCACAACCACGTTTTGAGATTACCAGATCGACCATGTATTTATACACAATTAACCTCTCTCATCCCCGTTGGGGTGCCGGGGGTTTCAGTATAAATAGTATCCCCACTTTCTGGAAATTTAGGACTTTAAATTCCCACTGTCGCTGTTTTTCTCATTTGGTCTTTCTCATTCCTGCTCTGTTCTATCAATCTGCTATACTATCTTCTTCTTCGCTAGACCAGTCATCTACCTTTTTTCTTGAAAACTCTTCCAGGACAAGACTCCTTATTTGTGCTTGAGGTCTGTTGGATCAGCTTGGGAATATTGGATGCTTTCTGCCAGGGGTCACTAGGGCTTCCTATGATGTTATTATTTAGCAATGTAGGCATTTTATATGTATGTGTTTTGTTGATAATTTATAATGATGTTTGTATTCTATTTTGTTTTTGTAAACGGGGTTTCGATAAATTAGAGTACAGCCTCAGCGTCCCCTACGTGGGATGTCTTTATTGTAAAGTGACTGGCTGGTGGAGGGCTTTCAGTTTTATCACTAGGGTTGTTTCGGCAGATCTTTTATGCGGATCAGGGGTTGTCCGGTCCTGATTTGGCTCAGAAGAGTCCGCTGGACCTAAAGCAATAATCATGTAATGTAATGTAATGTAATGTAATGTAATGTCTCTCTCTCCTCTACAATCCTTCACTTCGTTTTATGTATACATGCGCTCCTGTCTTCTTCATACTCTCTGCTGGAGCATGCAATGACATAACTGCATTACACGGGAGAGCGAGCAAACGAACACACAGAATGGGACAGACCTAATCCAACCAAATACAGCAACATGATTGCCTGCATCGTGCATCCTCTTCCGGTCGACACCCCTACCCATCCAACCTTCACACACACACACACACACACACACACACACACACCCCACATACTTGTATTCATGTCAAAATGGGGTCCTTTGACGTACTTCGCGCCTCTTAGGCGGCGAATTAGGTCAACTTTCTTCGAAAAAACGGCTACTTTTAGCAATTTTCCTCGCCTCTTAGAGACGAAGTAGGTCAAGTTTGTTCAAAAACACAGCTAGGATAAGGAACTTTCCTCGACGATTAGGGTAAGGCAGTGCCTCGACGATTAGGGTAAGGCAGTGCCTCGAAAAGGGTTAGGGTCAGGGCTAGTTGCAGCGCTGCAACTAGCCCTGACCCTAACCCTTTTCGAGGCACTGCCTTACCCTAATCGTCGAGGCAGTGCCTTACCCTAATCGTCGAGGCACTGCCTTACCCTAATCGTCGAGGAAAGTTCCTTATCCTACCCGTCTGGAAGATGCACTACAACTACACCAGGTCAAGTGTACTTGTAGTGCATGTGCACTACAACTACACTTGACCTGGTGTAGTTGTAGTGCACATGCACTACAACTACACTTGGCCAAGTGAACTTTAAGTGCACATGCACTACAACTGCACTTCGCGAAGTGAACTTTAAGTGCACATGCACTACAACTGCACTTCCATGCACTACAACTGCACTTGCATGCACTTAAAGAGCACTTCAGCGCATTTCAATGGAAAACAAAATGGGTTTACAAATTGGTACCCCATTTTTGTTTGTGAACCCATTGTATACTAAGTGTGCAAGGTTTATAAACCCAAAACGCCATGAATACAGCCCCACACACACACACACACACACACACTTCTCTCTCTCTTTCTCTCTACAAATCCCCCTCCCCCTAGCTCTCTCTCTCTCTCTCTCTCTCTCTCTCTCTCTCTCTCTCTCTCTGTTTCTTTCTTTCTGTCTTTCGCTCAATCCTCCTTCCCTCCTCACCCTCCTTCTCCTTAGCCCTTTCCGTGTGTGACGCGACGTCCTATCTGCCGCACCATCTTCTCTCTCCCTCCTTCATTACCCATCCCTAACACCTACCTACCTTACTCCCTTCCCCCCAATTTCCTTTCCATCCTCTCTCTCCCTCCCCCTCTCTCTCTCTCTCTCTCTCTCTCTCTTTCTCTCTCTCTCTCTCTCTCTGTGCAGCATACTTCGTGATACAAAAGAACAAACACCGGCAAGAATTTTGGAGTTAAAGCGGTTCTGACCACTGATAGCTCAGTGGTCAGAGCGCACGACTTGAGATTACCAGTGCTCACAGCGATGATCTACACTATCCTATCCTATCCTATCCCGTAACTCGAAGTTCGTTGGGGCACCACAATTGATCGTTTAACCAGCGTGCTCCATATTCCTCTGTCCTCATCAACCCTCATGGCTTCGCTCAGTGTCAAGCCAGTCAATTCTGAATTTGGTCCTCCCCCCCCCCCACCACCTCTCTTTCTGTCTCTTTCTTCTTCTGCCTCCTGGCTCCGTGCATTGCATGATGGTATTTGCAAGGCCTGATACTAGGGTGACGTGGCCATACCATCGGAGTTTCCCTTTCTTCACCACTGTGAGCATGCCATCGTGTTGTCCAATGGCTTGTCGGACTTCGTTGTTGGTGATGTGCTGGGTATAGGAAATGCCCAGAAGTCTTCTGTATCACCTCACCTCCATGCTTTGTATTCTTCGTTGTAGATCTGCTGTGAGGGTCCATGTTTCGCAAGCATATAGGAAGATGGCGATGACAAGGGAGCGCACCAGCCTTACCTTGGAATATAGACTCATGGTCCTGTCTTTCCAAATGTGCTTCAACCTTGTCAGAGCCGCAGTTGTTTGTGCGATCCTGGAGAGGACTTCCTCTCGGGATCCATTGTCTGAAACGATGGTTTCCAAATATTTGAAGTTATGCACTGTGTTGAGGGATTGGACTTTGAGGTCCATGTTGATGCCATTGGTGTTATTGGCCATCATTTTGGTCTTCTCTGCACTTATTTCCATCCCATATGCTCTGGAGGTGGTGTCAAGCCTCTGTACCAACTGTTCAAGATCTTTTTTCTCTCCAGCCAATCTATCAATCTCATCCGCAATACGGAGGTTGGAGATTGCTCTACCCCCTATGCTGACTGTGGCTTCGTGATCTGCAAGGGCATCTGACATGATGCGCTCAAGGAAGATTTGAAGAATGTTGGAGAGAGTAAGCATCCTTGACGCACACCGATTGTTGTTCTGGACCAGTTTCCGATGGCGCTGTTGTCGAGGATTGCACTGGTAGCCTTGTCAAACAGGCTTTTGATGACTTCAATAATATTAGGGCTGATGCTTTACACACTCATGGTTGCCCACATAGCTGCATGCAGGACTCGATCAAACGCCTTCTTGAAATCTACAAACACATGATTTTTAAATGTTGTTGGAGCTGTAGGCATTTCTCGCAGATTATTCTGAGGTTGAAAGTCTGTTCAGTGGTACTTCGCCGTGCCCTGAATCCTGCTTGTTCTTCAGCTAGGATTTGTTCAGGTTGGGGTTTCAATCTGTTGAGTAGTATTTTCAGGAGGACCGTGCTGGGATGGCTGATTATTAGATTGTAAACTAACTTAAGGTAAATGTTGATCAAACTCCACGTACACGACCTCGACGAATCTATGACTAATATTAAAACCAGAAAAATATAAATAAATAAATAATGATAATAGCAATAATAATAATAACAATAATAATACAATGATATATACATGTACAACGCACACATTTCACGGTACATGGCGATTCATGGCACTAAAAGAACTATTCCAGGTTCTTAGCTCGAAAGCACAGTTTTTGATAGAACGTGTGAATACACCGAACATCCACCATTATTAATTTTATAAAGCTAAGCTGTGAACCAGGAAGAAGGGAGAAATCGAGTTGGTCTCCGTATTGGACAGCAAACAGACTAAAAAATGTCCGTTCGGGGACCAAATTGGTGGGAAGGTGGTTTTTGCCCTGGCACCGCCGGTGCCGAGACTGACGGTAATCCACTTCACGGTGAGCCTTCTGAATTATTGCCTGTACCTACTCCCCGGACTATTTTTTCCTTGTCTTCTCTCTCCCTCTAGTAATAATAATAATAATAATAATAATAATAATAATAATAATAATAATAATAATAATAATAATAATTTAATTTATAAAGCGCGATTCCAAACTAAAAAGTCTGCTCAAAGCGCCCATACTCATACTCTCACACAAGCACTCTAGTAATAAAGACTGCACAATACATGAAAACATGGAACAATAAAAATACAAATGCAAAGTACATAACAAAATAATGCAAAAGAAAGTTATAGCAAACTGTTAGACATAAAAATGTACATGCAAACGTAGGTAGTGCATTAATACAAAAAAGTACAAGTTCAATATATACAAGAATGAAGTAAATGGTAACATTATAACGTTTGTAAAACATCAGAAAAGCTTAAAACCATAAAATACAATAAGGAGTAAATACAATAAAATAGTAACAGAGTTCACAAAATGACATCCCGACTGACCGACCCGACTGTCACACACGCACATACACATTCTCTCTCTCTCTCTCTCTCTCTCTCTCTCTCTCTCTCTCTCTCTCTCTCTCTCTCTCTCTCTCTCTCTCTCTCTCTCCCCCTCTCTCAGGTTACAGGTAATTTGCAAAAAGATGTGTTTTCAGTGGTGTTTTTTTGGTTTTTTTTTTTAAAGATGGAAGAGACCGAGAATGACGAACGTCAGGGGGTAAGGAATTTCACAGGACAGGTAAATATAAAGAAAAATACCATTTTTAAAAGAATTGAAGGAGTATCGGGGAACTATCAGGAGGGTGAACCTGCGGGTCGGTAGAAACTGAGGAGCTCTGAAAGGTAAGCAGGAGTGGTATCAGAATGAAGACATTGGAAGCAGAGTAATCAATCTTGTAATCAATTCGGGTCTTAACATAGAGCCAGTGCAGAGTTTTCAGAGCAGAGGTAGCACTAGAGCGTCGAGACTGACGAAGGATAAGACGGGCAACGTTATTTTGGATGCGTTGAAGTCTGAGAAGTTTGATGTCAGGGAAGTCCAGCCAAAAGAGAATTGGAAAAGTCAAGACGAGAGAGAATGAAGGCCACAGCAAGTTTGTTGGAAGATTCAACAGAAAGATATTGTCTGATTTTGCCAATTCTGCGGCGATGAAAATTGAAGGCTTTCACACAAGTTATTGATGTGAGTGTCCATAGAGAGGCATTCATCGAGATGGACGCCAAGATTACGGACCGACTGGAAAAATTGAATTCTGCTGTTTGAGAGGTTCAGAGAGTCTGTGGACAACTGCTGAAGTTTATTGCTTGTTCCAATGGCGATCACTTATGTCTTATCGTCATTCATTTTCAACGTATTCGTGCTCATCCAGCGGTCGGCCGGTTCAGCGGAGTTCTGTAACTGCGTGTCATCGGCAAAGAAGTGATCAAAGGTTTTGATGATGGAGCTTAAAGGTTGGGTGTACATGGTACAGAGAACAGGCCCAAGAACGGAACCCTGAGGAACACCGTACATCAAGAGAGATGGAGTGGACGGCTACTGTTGATAAGGACACACTGAGTTCCATCGAAAAGGTATTGGCAGAACCCAGCAAGAGCCGTTCCAATGCATCCGAAAAGCGCTTCATGATGTTAGCACAAGATCTGGCAGTCGATAGGGTCGAACGCGGCCGATTAGTCTAAAACTTACAATATTGACTCTCGACCTCTGTCCGCTGCCTGAAGCAGGTCATTCGCCACACACAACAAGGCGGTCTCAGTGCTGTGGCTTTTTATATATATATATATATATATATATATATATATATATATATATATATATATATATATATATATATATATATATATATATATATATATATATATATATATATATATATATATATATTATATATATATATACCGACGGGAACGGCTCCAGCAAGTTGTTGGTTTGCAAGTGAGGCCGAAGCTGAGAGAACACGATACGCTCGAGAACTTTGAACAAGAAGGGAAGATTTGAGGATGGACAGTAGTTCCTTAGAATTTCAGGATCAAGGTTAGCCTTTGTTAAAGAGCGGAATGATAAGAGCATGTTTAAATGTGGAAGATACCTCTCTCTCTCTCTCTCTCTCTCTCTCTCTCTCCCTCCCTCCCTCCCTCCAATCCCACACCAAATAGAACTAAAAGCTAAAATTAGCTTTTGAAATTAAGTTGTGAGTTTATCCAGTCTCTCTCTCTTTTTCTCTCCAACCCCACCCCAACCAGTACTTCAAGCTAACACAAGTGTTGAACTTGTGTTTTGAGTATACCAAGTCTGTTGTTCCCTTACCAGTCTGTGTAAAACAAAAATAGTTTAGCTAATAGAACGAAACAGCTTAGCTATTAATATCAATACTTATTAGCGAAGATCTTAGAGCTAATAAATGTTCTTTCGTGTTAGTACAACACAAAGCTTCGGGTCGGTGCTACGCTCAAAGGAGAACTACATCGTGTTATGTTGTGTGCTCTTGATTGCGTGTAACTGAATTGATAATGCGGTCTGTCACGCGCGTTCTTTTATCTTACCATCTCTGCTCGCTTACAGAGATAATGTCAGCAAATCCCTTCATATTTAAATCCTCCATACCTCCAACCCACCCCTTCATTCTCTCCATTCTTCTTCTTCTTCGTCTCCCTCTTTTTTTTCTTTATGCCTGTCTGTCTCCCTTTGTTTATTTCATTTTGCGTCTGCACATTTTCTGACTCTCTCTCTCCCCCCCTCTCTCTCTCTCTCCCCCTCCGATCCCTCATTTTCTCTGTCACTCCGTCCCCGAAAGACAGAAACGAGAGACGAGAGGTTTTAGGGAAATGAGTCTCGGTCATCCGCCGGAGCAGACTGTCCAATCAGCCTCCAGGGTATAAATATACACAACGGGATTGGGGGATGACAATGACGCTCTCCTCGTGATGAAATTAACATCGCTGCTTTACCATAAAGAGGATTTCATTCATTGGCTTATCGACGAATATCGCTCCTCTTGAAAGATTTTGTTTTATCTTATTCTCGGGAATGGACATAACAACAACAATCCAGTTTCAGTTCTTAGCCCCGCTTGAAAAACGCCCAATTTCAAGTTTTGATGAAATACTCAGGGCTTTGCACTAAATGCCGACTGGATTGTCCTATTGGGCTACAACAGCTATAGTGTAGTTACAATGACGACCATTCATCTGCTCAGAAAACGATTTTGAAGTAGAATTTGCTACCAAGTTACTGTCCGCTTAATCTTCGATTTCAGTTGTCATGCTTTGACTGCTAATGCTTTGTGGTTTGTGGCAAATATTTAATTTGCTTCGAAGTTTATAACAGTTTAGATGTAAATGAATCCTTATCAGATAACTTGACAAGATGCTGACATCTACAAGCTACTGTAAACCACAGGCATCCAGCTCATCCTATATTCATGATAATTTATGCTAAGACTTCTTCTTGTCTTTTTAGTAATAGATATTCTATAGAGAATCTTGTGTCTCTTACCTCATCACAACACACACATCCCTTCTTTTTTCCCCCCTTCTTACCGTCTCCCCTCATTTCTTCTTCTTCCGGTTCTGCTTCTGCTTCTTCTTTGCTTTCGGTTTTTTGAGACGATGATTCACTTCATTAGGACCGGAGGCGACAGAGATAGTGGCTTCAGCAAGGTAGAAAATCGAGTCAAGCTTTTTATCGCTTTTTATCCAAATTGTCTGCCAAACGTCGTCTGCTGCAAGTCGCCCGCTAAGGGTGATCACCGCAGACGGAGCGTGATGGTTATGCAAGAGTGATCTGATCTTGACGCCAACGGATCCAGACTTCCTTCCCATTTAGTGTGGAGGGTGAGCGAGACTCACCTCTCTTAGAGAACTAGCAGTTTGGTTTATGACAAGTTCGAGTTGCCTGGAGTGCTTTTAGTCTATCCCTCCAGAGACTGAGAAAATGGATAATGCATTGGTGTCTTTCGTCATGAGACTATCGTCTTTCTTGTCGGACCTCCACCCTCCACCCCCTTCTCCCCGAATGCAAATGATTAGGCTGCATTGAGAAATACTGTGTCTGACACAATGACAGCACAGACCTAACACCTTTATTCTTAGGTTGCACTCATTTATGGTTTGTATCACAGCCGCGTTAAACTAGCTTTCCATCTTCAGCATCCTACTCCTGCCTCCTCCTCTTCCTCAACCATCATTACCTTTGTCATCATCATCATCATCATCATCATCATCATCATCATCATCATCATCATCATCATCATCATCATCATCATCAACATCATCATCATCATTTGTGTTATGATCGTCGTCATCATCATCATCACTGTCATCAGTGTCGTCCTAATCCTCTTCCTCCTCTTGTTCATATCCATCATTCAGCCCTAGCAGCCAACATATATTAATTTAGCGCATTTATTGAATGGAAAGTAGTGAAACACCCCCTCCATCCCCACCCCCAACACAAACACACACACACACAAACGCGCGCGCGCACACACATCATATCATTCATTTGAATGAATGAACGGCTAACTATGCCTTTATCATAATACTGGTAACAAATTCAATTATCGAATAGTGAATTCAGCCACCGTCTGTGTACGCAAAAGCACAGAGATGGCATTGTATGTACTTAATGTAATAGCTTTATCATATTTCTTGGAAGCTGTTGCGGCTACACCTAGCGGGTGGCTTGCTGTCTTCAAAGAGTATCTTTGCTGTCTTGCAGAAGCCTGCGGATGACATCAGTACTTGCGGTGCCGCGTCGGCGCATGCGTGTTTGGGTCTTGGCAACCACATAACTACTTCTTATCCAGCCCTGTCAGCAACGAGTTAGCAAGAACTTCAACCCCGTCATTTGTAGTACTGGAGTACTAAATAAACTTTTGTTGTTGTTGTTGTTGATTTTAGTACCTATATTGTGAACTAGTACATATACTACTTTCTAGCACATGTACTGTTTCTAGGACATACACTGTTGTTGTTTTTTTAAGTTTTCTATTCTGTTTGCTGAGATCCTGATTAAATCTTTAAACCTTTTATACTGTTTTCTATACCGTTTTCTAGTACACATACTGTTTTATATTATACTGTTCTAATTCTATATTTAGTACGTAAAAGTCTGATGCTGCGGGGGCTCGAGAACAGGTGAAGAAGAAGAAGAAGAAGAAGAAGAAGAAGAAGAAGAAGAAGAAGAAGAAGAAAAAGAAGAAGAAGAAGAAGAAGAAGAAGAGAACGGATAAGCAGACGAAGAAGAAAGAAGAAGAAAGAAGAAGAAAGAAGAAGAAGAATAGAGAAGAAAAAGAAGAAGAAGAAGAAGAAGAAGAAGAAGAAGAAGAAGAAGAAGAAGAAGAAGAAGAAGAAGAAGAAGAAGAAGAAGAAGAAGAAGAGAACGGAGAAGCAGACGAACTAGAATAAAGAAGAAGAATAGAGAGAAAAGGGAAAAGAAGAAGAGAGAAGAAGAAGAAAATAGGAAAAAGAAGAGGAGGAAGAAGCAGCAGCAACAGCAGAAGAAGAAGAAGTAGAAGAAGAGAACGCAGAAGAAGACGAAGAGGGAGGAAGAGAACGAGGAAGAGAGAAGGAGACTGGAGGAGAGGCAGACGAGGAGGAGAAAGAAGAGGAGGACGAGGAGGAGAAAGAAGAGGAGGAGGAGGAGGAGAAAGAAGAGGAGGAGGAGGAGGAGAAAGAAGAGGAGGAGGAGGAGGAGGAGAAAGAAGAGGAGGAGGAGGAGGAGAAAGAAGAGGAGGAGGAGGAGGAGAAAGAAGGAGGACGAGGAGGAGAAAGAAGAGGAGGACGAGGAGGAGAAAGAAGAGGAGGAGGAGGAGGAGAAAGAAGAGGAGGAGGAGGAGGAGAAAGAAGAGGAGGAGGAGGAGGAGAAAGAAGAGGAGGAGGAGGAGGAGAAAGAAGAGGAGGACGAGGAGGAGAAAGAAGAGGAGGACGAGGAGGAGAAAGAAGAGGAGGAGGAGGAGAGAAGCAGACTGAGGAGAAGGAGAGTGAGAGTGAGATTGAGGGGCCTAGAAAGAATATGGCGTAGGCAGAGAAGAGACTAGAGATGGAACATAACTACAATGTTACAATATATAACTTTCCTTTCTCTCTCTCTGGCGACGGTGACTGGGAGTTGTGTGTACTTGGGAGTTGCGTATTTATTATTTCAACGGATTTATTCTGCAAAGTTGCGTGAGTAGAAGCAATTGTATTTATTCCATTTGATTCTTGTTGATTCTGTATCTTTGTGCTATCGTATTGATTCATGTTTATGGTTTAATAGAGGGTGTGACAACGTAGTTTATTGTTACGAGTTAGAAAAGTTGTGAAACGGGATAACACGCAGATTCACGCATACACGCACGCCAATTCTGAACTACCCCTTTTCGTTACAAACAGACGTGTTTTTATTGCTTTTTTGAAAGCTTGTGTGTTTGGAATATCACGGACAATGTGCAGGTAAATGGTATTAGCGAAACTTTTATTTTTTAAAAAAAAGTTATCTATTCAAGGTATTAAAAATTAGACTATAGGATTATATCTATCAAATGCAAAACTAATGGCCGGTCTCGACAAGAAATGGAAGGCGTGGTGGACTAGAACTGTTGCTAAACATGACAGAGAAGAGAGTAGACTTCAGCAGCGCCTACAACACTACATCAGGCATAAGTGGCTGTGGTCTTGGCTACGGGAGGCGTCTGCGGTGGGAATCTGGAGAGCAAAGTGACAGTTGGCTGGCAGGTCTGGGGGCCAGGCGAGGTCAGATGTAGAAAAGTGTTGTGTTGGCACGCAACCTGAGTGGGGAGTGCCCCAGGGATGTGTCCTTCGTCTCGCTTTATTTCCTCGAGTACGTTTTTCCCCTTCAGGCTTTCATTCGCTTCCTCTTCTTCTACTCCTTCTACATTTGCCCACTGTTGACCATGTGATTTTCCCAGACTTCACACACACAAAAACATAAAAGGCTGCGAGTAGGAACAAAGAAGGGAGATTACGCAACCTTTAGATTTTTTTAAAGCCCATAGTCGCAATTCGCTCTTTCAGACAAAACTGTCCATACTTAGTATCGCACAAAAAAATGAAAAGAAACATTTCTATAATGCAAAGTTTACGTTACACTGATTTCGACATAGCTCAGGAATACTGGCCGGAGACGACACGTCTAGTTTTTTTTAAAAAGTATCTTTCAAGTACAATAGCACCACTAGGAAGACTGCGTCAGGAGACCCACTTCGTTGAGTAGACCATTCCTTATGGCCTCCAGCTTCGATTCTTCTTCAGCTTGCGTGCAAGTTTGATAGACGTGTGAACGCTACAGAGAGTTAGAAAGAGTAGGTACTATCGTACATTACAATGGTACTACAAAATAACAGGTCGCCTATATGCTCCAATCAGTCAGCATCAATACAAATATAACTACATGTAATGCTCACTGAGATTCTGTCGCTCTCTTTCTCTCTATCCGTCCTATTACCTGGTTACTATTTCTCTTTCATCTTGAAAAATACATCAAGATATTTTCTCTTCCAACACCCAACACCCCCCTTCTTCCCTCTTCCCCCCTCCCCCTCCCTCCCACACACAAACCTTGTGCCACCATTAGCGTGAATCTCAATGGAACCGAGTGATTCAATAAATGCTACTAAAACAGTATTTAAATGTATGCCACTACCTAGTTTATTTATTTATTTTGCTGAACATCTGTTCCTTTAAATGAATGTAAGACAAATATAAAAGCAGATTATTTATTAATAAACACAAACGACTTCTGTTTGTTTGGTTGATTGTGTGTTTGTATGCGTTTGAACGCGCGCGTGAGTGTGCGTATGTGTGTGACTATACTGACTGATTTCATATTGGTATTGAAGGCAGTCAATCTATAATTTCAAAAGTAAAAAACTCGATTTCCTTTCCGCATTCTAACAGCGATCTTCCTGCCTTTACACCACATGTTTGAGTGACGTGTGCTTTGTGTGTGCTTTGTGTGTGTATGTGTGTGATGGATGAAACATGTGAGCGTGTATGTTGGTACAGATTGCCGCGCTTGAGTCTGATTGGTGATATAGCATCCGTTTTTAATATTATTATGTTTATTAAGAATAGCTCTATAGCTCTATTAATATGGTCACATAATTAGGACAATTCCAATGAACCTCGTTTTGGTCTCGGGTTTGGTTTAAAACATAGTTTTGTCCATTGCCACTAGATTAAATTTCCCTCTTATGCGGATTTGTTTTGGCACCTACTCTCATTAAAAACAAAGGACAATTGCAAAGCACAAAACGCCCTTTTAAAATAGTAACGACGCTACACTCATAAATCTTGTCCTTTATTATCTACATCCCGTCTTCCACCTATGGGAAAACTTCTTGTAGATCTACTCTCAAGCCTTCAGAGTGCAGGTCTAGCGGCGCCTGGAGGTCAGAGAAGACAGAAGGTAGGTGGATAGCCGAGTGGCCAGGCGTGGTATATTTAAGGGCGCTATCACCGACCTCTTGGCTTTTTATCTAGGGTTGTTGAGCGCCTTAATTGGAAACCGGATACACGGTAGCACTGGGCGGCGCCTCCGCCAGCGTCTCGCAACTCATCCATCTCACACGCACCGAGTGTAAGGGACTCTTTATCACAAGACATAATTAGTCAGTAGCACCAGCAGAGAGGAAATTTCTTATAATACATTGCATTACTATTTCAGACAAAATCTCACGATACACTGAATATGACAAACCCATTTGGAAGTCGCGATTGGTAACAGAAACCTGGCATCGGTATACGGCTGTTTGAGATTAAAAAAAAAAAAAAAAACCAAAAAAAAACACAAAAAAAAACACGCACCGTTTGGTTTTAGATTGACACAATTGACCATATCCTACCCTACCCTACCCTAATCTACCCTACCCTACCCTACCCTACCCAGGCACCAAAGACACACTCTTCAGTTTTGTTGTTCACTCATAAATAGGGCCAAAAGGGGATTGTTTGGGATTGCATTAGTCCCCCATGCGGGCCAACGAAATTTCTTCAAATCAACATATCTAATGTGTGCTGTTTCCAATATTCGAGAATCCGGATTATATTGCAAGGACCCCCCCCCCCCCCCCCCCCTCGAGATTATATTCACTGCAGTAAATTTCCCTGCGCCCCAAGTCTGCCTCGGCATAAAGAAGTGGTGCGCAATACAAGTGAAGATTTGGACTGAATTGCCTTTACAAGCCTATAATACTGTCATCGTCAAAAACAGAAGAACCCATTGGTTTCTGTCATGGAGGTCTGCGAACAGACTGTGTCGGCTGAGGCAGCTGAGGATGAGGAAGGGAGTTTGCGTGTGGACAAGGGAGATGTGTGATGCGCGCGAGTGAGCACAAACATGCGAAAGGGAGAAGGGAGGGGGAGGGAGAAGAAGAGGAAAAGACGACAGGACAAATTCGATGTGTGTGGCATAACTTCCATGCTCGGCCTAATCGGCAAACACACACACACAGCCAAATCTGCGATAATTTTAACTGTCAAACACGTTTGCTAGATGGGTCCACCTGATGACGGATCTGACATCCCTCAAGCTCACGGTGTTTACCCTGACGAGCAGTGATAAGTTGCTAAAGTTCAAGCATCATCATTGTCTTGCTCGGCTGCATCTTCTCTGCTACATGTTAGCTGCACGCTAGACACTCCATTCTGGCACTTTACAATCTAGTATTCCCCCCCCCCCCTGCATCTGAGCGAGGGTTATCCTGTTGACTTAACTGTTGCGGGTCATCTACAGATTAAATGTAAACCCGAGGACTGCTGTTCAGCCCAGTGAACGACAAAGAATGATGATGATGAGAAGGAAGAGAAAAAGGAGGAGGAGGATAAAGGGGAGTATGAAGAGAACAAATACGAGGATACAGAGAAGAGGACAGAGATGAGAAGAAGAAGAAAGAAGAAGAAAACGGAGGAGGAGGAGGAGGTGAAGAAGAAACATAAGAAAAAAGAAAAAGAATCTAAAATTTATTTGCAACGAAGAGGAGGACGAGAAAGAAGAAAACTGAGAAATAGGAGAAGAAGAACAAGAATCTAAAAGTTAAATACAACGAAGATGAGGAAGAAAAAGAAGAAGAAGAGGAAGAAGAAGAAGAAGAAGAAGAAGAAGAAGAAGAAGAAGAAGAAGAAGAAGAAGAAGAAGAAGAAGTAAAAGAAGTAAAAGAAGAAGAAGAAGAAGAAGAAGGAGAAGAAGAAGAAGAAGAAGAAGAAGAAGAAGAAGAAGAAGAAGAAGAAGAAGAAGAAGAAGTAAAAGAAGAAGTAGAAGAAGGAGGAGAAGAAGAAGAAGAAGAAGAAGAAGTAGAAGAAGAAGAAGAAGAAGAAGAAGAAGAAGAAGAAGAAAAAGAAGAAGAACTAAAATTTAATTACAACGAAGAGGGAGGAGGGGAAGGAGAAAGATAAGGAAAAATAAAGAAGGAAAAAGAAGAAGAAGAAGAAGAAGAAGAAGAAGAAGAAGAAGAAGAAGAAGTAAAAGAAGAAGAAGAAGAAGAAGAAGAAGAAGAAGAAGAAGAAGAAGAAGAAGAAGAAGAAGAAGAAGAAGAAGAAGAAGAAGAAATAAAAGAAGAAGAAGAAGAAGAACTAAAATTTAATTACAACGAAGAGGGAGGAGGGGAAGGAGAAAGATAAGGAAAAATAAAGAAGAAGAAGAAGAAGAAGAAGAAGAAGAAAAAGAAGAAGAAGAAGAAGAAGAAGAAGAAGAAGAAGAAGAAGAAGAAGAAGAAGGACAAAGAGGAAGAAAGAGAGAATGAAGAGGGCAGATGTGGGGACAGAAGGAAGAGGACCAGAAAAAAGCACAAGAAGAATAAGCTAAAATTGAACTAAAACTAAAAGCATTGAGAAAATGCGCTGGCACTTTGAAACCAGTAACCCATACACAATGTTGACAACTGCCAGTGGCGATGAAGCTGACAAGACAATCATAGCACCTGAAGAGCGATGATTATCAACAACGGAGCGAGATAATTAACTATACCATTTACACTGAGCATTAATATCCCTAGCCAATGATGAGCTCAGGTTATTCGACTTCTGTGATGCTTCAACATAGAAACCACCCTCCATGATCAGATCCTCAACTTCAGCATTCTGCATTCTAGTCTGATGGAAGGGCAGTAATAAGAAACAACTTCTCTGGAAGCAAAAAGGATGGGTAAGCGGTAAGCTCCCTTTAGAAATTCCGGCACAAAGACTTCTCTTTGGTTTAGCACCAACATGGCTTCTACAGCTGTAGCAATGGACGACGTCGCTTTTGATTTCTTTTTGTTTTCTTCTTCCACGCTTTTAAACTCTCCAACTCTCAGCTCTTCTTCTATCTCTCTCTCTGAGACATCCTCCATTTTGTCTGACTGTCTGTCTGTCTGTCTCTCTCTCTCTGCCCCAAGCTCTGAGACTAAATTCTCCATTTCTCCTACTTTTAGCCTCCTTCATTCATTCTCTCTCTCTCCGACACTCTCTCTTCCATCACTTCCATCCTCTTTCCTCTGCTTTACTTTCCAAACACACACACAACAACGCGCACGCACACACAAACACACACACACACACAAACACTCTCTCTCTCTCTCTCTCTCTCTCTCTCTCTCTCTCTCTCTCTCTCTCTCTCTCTCTTTTCAATCCCGACGTCCTTTCCTTTTCTCTCTGTTATCAGATTTCTTCTCCTCGTCCTTTCACAGACCGTGTGTTATCGATTTTCATCTTACGCCAGCGAAATAGCAGGGGAAGAAATCCTTTTAAACGGCGTCGTTGTGTGGCATTTTGAAAGTAGATGGCGCTTAACCTACAAAAAAGGCCGTTCTCCATTCTCCCTTCGCACGTTGCGCTACGTCGTTATCCTGCTAAAACGTTTCTTAAGTGCCCTAGCTATAGTGCTGAAAGGTACATCTCTCGCAGTTCTTCAAGAACTCTATAGTATCTCAAGTTAAAAGGACCCACTTTGACCGCGCCCTGTCGACAGATCCGTTTAACATTCAAAGTGAATGGTGGTGCCCCACCAGATATAGGCTAAACTAGCTTGCAACATCAACAAATTGTTTGAAAAATACAGTTGTTATCTTTTTTTTTAATTCAATAAATTCCATAGTTTTGTGCCTATTAAAAGCAATTGTTAGCAAACTTGACATGTATTCACACTTTTCTGCTATCCTATGCACCAACGGGAATCCCCTCAATGAAACATACTTCCGGTTTCTTTCTCCGCGTGTTTTAGGGAGTTATTTCCAAATATTCAAGAATAATAACATGTGTCACTGGCCACCAGTATCGTTCCCTCACTTATTTTTTTATTTTTTTTGCTGCAGTTTATTATCCCTTTCTATCGCCAGTGGCGCGCCTAAACCCTACCTACCTAACATTATTTGTGAATTTTTGAAAAATATTCGGAAAAACATAACGCCCAGATGCTGGCTCGAACCCACACCTGTCAGGCGCCATTGGTTTCTGGTTTGTGGACAAGGCAAGTTAGTCCCGCCTTAGCCCACTTGGCCACAACGCTTGCCTAACATAGTCAACTACTTCGTGTTTTGTGAAGGTTGCGACGGCGAAGCTATGGAAAACTACACGAGTCTTCAGGTCCTGTTTCACTTTCTGTCGATGATCGACGCACCTCCGAAGTCGCCACAAATACAGGCCTCTACGATTGTTTTTTGCATCCTTTCACTGAGCATGTACTTCCTCCATCGTTTTTATACTTATCCCACTCGTTTTCTGGCTCTAACAATCGTCGTTTTCGGCAATTTGCCATATTTAAAAGTCACGCATCAAGCTTTGAAAAAAGCAAAACAAGCCAGACCGGAACTTGGTTTCATTCCAACCTCGTTTTAATTTATAATGGCGATACCCACGAGATTTTATGAGAGGTGCCGGAAAGTTGTGAATAGCGCTTAAAAATAAAATCTATTAGAGCGTACTGGTGTACCGTTAAACAGGGGGGAAGTCACTCGTTGCCAGAAAAAGGAATGAAACTTTCGCGGTTGGTTTGAACAACGAAAGCCCACTGTATCATTATTTAATGCAATAACAATGCGAATTTTAGGGTAAACTCATGTTCGCCAAACTAAAACAAACATGTAGAATTTTGGCCCTTTAATAGGAGTTATATTAAACAGGATGTACAGTATACAAACGCGATTGAGCAATGTTAGTCAGAAGTACAATGTGTTGATGGTATGATGTAGGCAATTACTTTAACATGGATGATGATTTTATTTTATTATATGTTTCCCTAATCGTTTTATATAGCGCTATTTCAGCTCCAACAGCTGCTCCAGGCGCTGGACGATACAGGCTCAAACTCACGCGGCCTTAGGCGCACATTTGCTGCCTTGGGCGCATGTGTGACGCTCAGACAACTGAGCACAATCCTGGGTATCGGCAAGCTGTTCTTAACACACTGAAACAATCTTCTTTTAATGCAATAACAATGCAAATTTTAGGGTAAACTCATATTCGCCAAACTAAAACAAACAATTAGAATTTTGGCCCTTTAATAGGAGTTATATTCAACAGGATGTACAGCATACAAACGCGATTGAGCAATGTTAGTTAGAAGTAGGCCAAAATGTGTTGATGGTATGATGTAGGCAATTACTTTAAAGTGGATGATGATTTTACTTTATTTTATGTTTCCCTAATCGTTTTATATAGCGCTATTTCAGCTCCAACAACTGCTTAAGGCGCTGGACGATACGGGCTCAAACTCAAGCGGCCTTAGGCGCACATTTGCTGCCTTGGGCGCATGTGTGACGCTCAGACAACTGAGCACAATCCTGGGTATCGGCAAGCTGTTCTTAACACACTGAACCAATCTTCTTTTAAGTGCAAACGAGTTAAGTATGCAAGAACGGTAGGAGCAATTTTAAAAAAAAAGTGCTGACTGTACCCAAACGCAAAAATAAAATAGTCAAGCTTTCTCGTTTACATACAGTATGACTATTTGTGCTGACTGTATATAAATGTAAATGCAATAGGACGCTGCTGTCTTTTATTATTATTTCTAAGAGAATTAATTCGGACTTATGTCGAAAAGCACTAAAATGTGAACTTAGCTTTTAAGGGAATGTTCGTATTACGGGATTTTTCAATAAATAAAAACAATGTGCTAAGAGTTGACAACTACCACATTGGTGACCCTGCCATACCATCTTTTACAATTGTACTTAATCCTGGAATGGCGACGTTTTATTTTGTACAGAAAAAAAATGGTGGAGGAGAAGGAGTAGGAAGAAGAAAAGAGCAGAAGAAGAAGAAGAAGAAAAAGAAGAAGAAGAAGAAGAAGAAGAAGAACAACAACAACAACAACAAGAACAAGAGGAAGAACAATAACAAGAAGAACTAGAACTAGAACAAGAAGAACAAGAACAAGAAGAACAAGAACAAGAAGAACAAAAGAAAGCAATAATTTCGAGAAGAAGAAGAGCAAGAACAAGAAAAATAAGAACAAGAAGAAAGCAATAATTTTGAGGAGAAGAACAAGAACAAGAAGAACAAGAAAAACACCACCAGCAACAAACAAGCAAACAATAAGCAAACAAACTTTGGAGCGAAAAAGCTACATACGAATAAATTAAGACGCTCATATTCCTAGTCAAATTTTTGACCAAACGACAAAAGCAGACATTAATGCACAAACAAGAAATTTAAATGCACAATCCTGGGCACAGTGGTTGGAATAACATCATACTTCAATAAGAGAGAGAGAGAGAGAGAGAGAGAGAGAGAGAGAGAGAGAGAGAGAGAGATGCACAGAGAGAGAGAGAGAGAGAGAGAGAGAGATGCAGAGAGAGAGAGAGAGAGAGAGAGAGAGAGAGAGAGAGAGAGAGACAGAGACAGAGACAGAGAGACAGACACACAGACAGACGCACGCTCGCACGTATATCCACATATATGAACACACCCACACCCCCTCTCTCCTCCCTCCCCCGTACACACACACACACACACACAACCTCAAACACTCTTACCTTAAAATCCAAGCTCAACGGTTCTGGGTGAAAAGGATTTTGCGGTGCAGTTGTGCGATGTCTCAGTCAAAATCAAATCGTGACCTGCAACAGTCAAGATCAAGTCATCTCATTACAAACTCATTTCAGATTTCCTGCAATAGAGGAAACCTGAAGAGGGAACGGGCCTACCAAACAGTATGGGAAGCAAAGAGTCCGATTCGAAATCTGTAGTGTCCCAGCAAACGGCAAGGAAACCTTTCCCGTAGTACACATATACAGTAATGGTTGACAATAGCATGCACAAAAAACAATCAGGAGGGGATGAGGAGATGAGGATGCGTAGAGGGAAAAGGGGAACAGAGAAAGATACACTTATGAGAAAACGGAGAGGGGCTGTGTTTCGGGGATGAGGGTAATGAAGACTAAGTTATGACAATTTCTTCATCTCCACAATTTCAAGAATTAAAAAAATATATATTATAATTTTTTTTTTCGGAATTGAAAACCTCCAGGTGACAACCGAGACGAACATTGGGTCTCTGAGGGTGGCAACCTGAGTAGCCTCCTTTGTCTGTCACGTGACCTGATGGAGCAGAACCCAACATGGCGGGCGAAATGACGTTTGAAGGACGATGAAGCGCACTGCAAACTCTTCTGAACAAACTACGGAGCGAGAATGAAGGGTGTTTGCAGTTGCAAGTTAGTCCGCAGTTTACGAGCATCGGACTCGGTGCATCGGTTCGCAGTTTACCAGCAATGGGAATCTGTGTAGCAAGAGGGTCAAAAATGAGCCAGTGACTCACAGACTCACAATTCGACGTCACTATGTGACGTTAGCAGGCTGAGTGAAGCTTCAATACAGAAAGATGAGGCAATAAAACGACGGAGAATAGTTCTGATTTCACAAGAGACTGGCAAGAGCACAGCTGACGGCTTCAAGACCAATAGTGAGTGTCATGAACTGGCTAGTTTTAACTCTGCCTATTACTATTTAGCCTTGTGTAGTCTTTGTAACAGTAGAGAGTCAGTATATTACCCAGCAGCAATTAAGGTACACAGCAGGCCACACACGGCGAGCGAGCCACACACAGCGCAGTGACTCAGCACTTGAATTTTGAATCTGACCGTTTTAACCAATGAGAGCAGGCTAAGCGGGTAGAGCAGTTCTGACTGTGTCAGATCCTAGCGCAGTTTGAATCAGTCGTGTGTGAGACGAGGAAGAGTCAACATCTACATAGATAGCTAGAGAAATATCTTCACTCATAGACCAGGAAGCAGGACTTTAGAATCTTAGAATTCTATTAAGTCGCCACGGGCCTGAACTTGTCAAACAGGTAAATGAACACCCTTCTGTTTCATCGTGATATATTTGTATTATTGTTGAAATTATGTTTGAAGAATTTGCTATGCATAAAGGTGAATTGTTAATCCGAATTTGCGTGACCATGTGGAAAAGCCGAACACGTGGCGAAACACGACCGGTTGCGCCGCCATGTTGTATGCTGTATGGAACCACTGTTGTTTAACTTATATGTATGTTTGCAGACCAGTGGCTGTACCACTGAATGTTTATAATATTATTAATTCTGTATGTGTATAGTTAGCCACGATTGATATTTATGTATGTATAGGAATTTAGAGTTGAGATTCCAGTGGACCCCGGAAGTAGCAGAATGTTCGTCGCTTATGTATAGAGATGTGGAGCTATCACTGAGGGCTACTTTGGCTTTCAGTGAGACGCTCTGCACAAACCGATTATTCAGGGTTGTGCAGAATTTCGTCTCTTATATTACAGACGAGCAGGCGAGCTATCCTGTGCACCCCACTCCACAGAAACGACGAGTTGGTTGAGGAGCCTCTACCGCACAAGTCGGACAGAGCTACCCGGAAAAACACCCTGTCAGACCCCACAGCGTGGCAAGGGAACCCAACTACACAACGACACAGGTGGACCAGAAGCTACCTCACAGAAGGACTTCGCACGCACCATCTAGCAGTTAAGTGTAAAACCAAAGGTGCACTTAAACTGATCGAAACAGGACCACAGTAGTCCAACTCTTCAGAAACTGTAAAACGGACCACAGTAGTCCAAATCTACATGAGATATAATAGCAAGTGCCCGAGGAAGAAATAACAGCTGCCTAGACTATCAGCGATCGAACTATTAGTATTGACTGAGACTTTTTAAGTTAGATTAGTACTTAGAAAACCTTGTATAGAGTAGAAGAAATAAATGTGTGATTTTAACTGTTATCAAGTGGCTGGACTACATATGATTCATAGCCGTGTGAAAGCTAGTGTGACAGTAATCTTTTACCATTTTTCTATCTATCTCTGTACCCCAACCTTAACACAGAACGAGCTAAACAAATAAATTTATTAAAGTAATTCATAGGGTGACTTACTAGCAGTTCCCACCGAATAAACGTGAGGGTCCACCCTTCCATTGTGCAGAGGCCATAAACCCCACGTGACAGTGAGCTTCTCTGGCTAGGAAAATCGCGCAATACAAAGACTGGGTCATCATCATCATCATCATCATCATCATCATCATCATCATCATCATCATCATCATCATCATCATCATGGTCGCCAGCCCTCTTCCTCATGCTCGCGCACCACTTCAATCTCCTGCCCTCGGGTAGGCGCTACAGGACACAAGTTCAAAACTGTACGCACTAAAAATAGTTTTATACCCACCGCAATCTCTTTATTAAATGATTAGGAATGTGAACGTATGATGCTTCTATTATGACAGTGTGTGTGGCATGATTTTTATAATTAATGTCCAATCCGCACGAGATTAGTGGGTATGTGCCCTTGTGATCTTATATTTCCTTTTAGTGTAGGCCTATGTGCTTAGCGATTTTTATCTTGTTTTATGAACATATTTATCTAAAAGTCTTACGTTGTTGTATATTGATGCGATTATTGCTTGGCAACAGTGATTGTTATGTTGCAATACCTTCTATCATGATTATGACACTGAACATAAATCATGTGATAGGTATTTGTTTTCCCCATGTAACTTCTTATGATTACAGTTTTAAATGGTTAATTCAGTAATGTCTTCTTGATATACTTGTATCCTGTTTTACTGTTTACTGTTTATTGTTGTTATACTGTCCTTTATCGTCTTGTAACATTTATATGTGGCACCATGTGTGAATTTCTCTTTGATTGAGATAATAAAGTGATCGTATTCGTATTATCCTCCTTAACCAACCAACCAACCAACCAACCTACCAACCAATCATCATCATCATCATCATCATCATCATCATCATCATCATCATCATCATCATCATCATCATCATCATCATCATCATCATCACCACCACTAACACCATCATCAACATCAACACTATCCCGCCCCCTAACCCCACCTCTCAGCCTCTTCGTCATCATCAAAGTAGAATCCCAGACTGTATCCGAGCCAGGTAGTAAGCTTAGACAAACCCACTATAAGGGCTTCATGCTTACTCCCAGGTCGCGTCGACATGTCTCCATTTCAGCGTAGTGGAGCTTTCCTGACCCAGGTGCATTATTATTAACAATTACTGCACAAAGCATGCGTGCGTTGTAAAGCAGCCATGGGACGGTGTCAGTGGAACAAGGCGTGGTGTTGTCATTCCACGTCACGTTAGATTTCACGTCCTTGCTGTGCGCGGCACTTTCCACGTCATATCTGAAGGCGTCATTGCACGCGATTCCCTGCAGCTACTGCGACGTAATTGTTATACCCCGACGCCACCCGTCAAAATTTTTTCTCACATGCGTTTGACAATTTGTTTGGCCAAGTATGTAAAATTCTTGTGCTATACCTACTGTGCTTTTCAAAACGTTCTCTTGCGTTATGACTAATAATAGCAAAGTGTAAAAAGAAATTACAGCTCCATCGTGGAGTTATAGACGGGCTAAAAACCTGCATCGTCATCATCATCATCATCATCATCATCATCATCATCATCATCATCATCATCATCATCATCATCATCATCATCTTCGTCGTCGTCGTCTTCGTCGTCGTCATCATCATCATTGTCGTCGTCATCATCATCATTGTCGTCGTCATCATCATCGTTATCGTCGTCGTCATAATCATCATCGCAAAAGCAGCAAATATCTTTACACGAAAGGATCGTACTTTTATCCTTTCCAACCTATATAAGTCAAAACTAAAAACTAAAAAAAATCCCATCAAAACCAGTCATCATTCCGGATTTTGTTTTTATATTAAATTAATTGACCAATTGCCGCAGTTCTGTATTCTTAATGTCCACCGTGGAACTCACTATTTCTTGGCCAGCTTAATGAGGGCGCCGCATATCTCCTATACAGATCCAGGTACCCATTCATAGCTGGGGGGACTGGGGTATGTCGTACGCTTGTTTACATCCTTTTGAGTCGTTTGGTGGTCGCTTTCTAAGCATGGGCACCCATCCAAGTACTAATCTTTCCCGACGTTGCTGAACATGAAACATTGCTATCGTGTGCCCAAATCACTACATTACTGCGTCATCCAATCATCAACAGTAGCAGCAACATTAAAGAAAATGATGCTTGGTTTATAAAAGGACTCTGGGAAAACACCGTCAAAGCCAACATTTGGGATCGTGTCTGGTTGACTGAGCGAACTGCAAAAGCCGCCGATCGGCTCACATCATCACAGCTTCTCACGGCGCTAACCAGGCGTACAGAATGACAAAATATATGACGTATTCAGATTAACACGTCATTCGTATTAACAGGCGAAAAAGGATGACACTGTTTTTCTTTGTGTGTGTTTTTTTTTTTTTTTTGGTATCTTCTCCTTATCAATGTTTCTGAGCGCACTGACCATGCTATCATAAAATGGAGAAAAAGCTCGTCATTATGATTTAAGTGTTCAACAGCAACATGAATATTAGGTGTATTCAGACTGATAGGTCATCTGTGCATAACTGATGACCAACGAGATCAGCTCTGTGCTGGCTAATAAAAGACGAACAAAATGTTTCGTGTACGCATCACACGTATATTATTAGTATTCGCCGAATACAGTGACATAGCTTAACGTTCACAACTTGCCATTCGTTCAATGCATTGAACACAGTGTTAGTGGATGCAAATGGCGCTTAGTTTGATACGTTCTCTCGCTGTCTGAAATGATAGGTAAATACACTGCATGCTAAAATAATACTTCCCGATCGTCAACTTCTCTCTCTCTCTCTCTCTCTCTCTCTCTCTCTCTCTCTCTCTCTTTCTCTCTCTCTCTCTCTCTCTCTCTCTCTCTCTCTCTCTCTCTCTCTCTCTCTCTCTCTCATACGGGTGTGTTTGGTATAGGAACCGACAAAACAATGAATATCATCACTGTAAAAATGCATGACTAGTCAAAGATAATCATACAGTAGTAGTTAGTACTATGAATAATAATGAAAAATGAATAAGAAAATGCACTGAGCGCCTGTTGTAGTGGTATTATTACTGGTCTTCAGCATACAGTTTTCTAGAAGTTTTTTTGCTAACTCAATCCCTCCCCACTCCCACCTAACCCTCTCTCTCTCTCTCTCTCTCTCTCTCTCTCTCTCTCTCTCTCTCTCTCTCGTCTTTTCGGTATCTGGTTGCGGCGCTTGTCCTAGGCGGTCTTTCCTGTCTGTGGTCGGGGGGGGAAGTCTTTGATCGTATCTCCGGGTCAAGCTCGGACGCAGTCCTATTATGCAACCGGCCCGTAACGGTAGCTAGCCTGCAGCCTCAGCAGCTACGACCTCCATCCTCAAGCCAGACGCCGCTTGCATCCGTCATCAAAAGTCCCCACAGCACAACCCGGGCTTTGTACGCTCCTCTATCGCCGAGCGAATCTGACAAGGCCAAAAGCAGAAAGGAGAGAAGGGAGCTTCATGAATAAAACACCAACGCAGATTGCATCAACTGACTTCCGAAGAAGAAAAGTCCAAGAAGTAAAGCTTTATGCATGTATAAAGCAATAACACGAGAGATGGAATCGGAATAAAAAGGTAGAAAGACGTACGCTTTGGAAGGAAGGGAAGGGTAAGAAGGAGAAGAAGGAGAAGAAGAAGAAGAAGAGAAGGAGGCGAAGGAGGAGAGAGAGGATGAAGAGGAAGGAAGGATCGGCAACAGGAAGAATAATACTAATAATACTGGATGCTATATACGTACGCGCTTTTCCCCAAATCAATCAGGCTCAAAGCGCGGCGATCTGTACCAACATACACGCCCACCTGTCTCATCCAGCCTCACACACACACAACAAATACACATCCATCACACGAACAGGTGGTGTAAAGGCAGGGAGATCGTCACTGGAAGACGGAAAAAAAATCGAATTTATATGTTTTGAAATTTTTATATTGACTGTGTCCAGTACCATTATTGAAGAAGAAGAAGAAGAAGAGAACGAGGAGGAGATGGAATCGGAAGAAAAAGAAGTAGTTGGTAAGAGAAAGACTGGAAGTGGGAACAGGAAGAGAACGACAGGAAGGATAGTCTGTGTACAAAGAGACATCGTATGCATGGAATAAATAACAAGAAACACTGCGGAGCCTGCAACTTTTTGAAACACGACTGAATAAGTTACATAACTCGTATCGCGCGGCTAGAAACAGTGATAGACACAATGCGTTCTTATTTCCGATATTTAATAAGGATCGATAACCATTCCTTAATCCCACTATTTTTGTGTGTTCCTGCTTTTAAAAAAACAAAAAGGCTGATAATATAAAATTCAACCGTAATTAGGCTAATGAGGCTGTTTTAGCTTTGTAAACTTCTGATGTCAACGGTCCCAATGTCATCCAGAACTTTCTGGTTCTTGAAAAAAGCAAAGTAAAACGTGTCGTTGATTTATCATAATAATGACAGTGTTTTTTTTAATCACACCGATACAGAACTCACCTTGTTGAAGAAAACCAATTCTTCATATCCGGTCCCTCTCATCACGTAAGGTTGTTGTTGCAATACAACAAAAAAATCCTACATTACCTAATCCAAATTTTGAGAAAAATAATATTTTCTTTCTTTCTTCTTCTTCTTTTTCTTCTTCTTGTCCTCCTCCTTGTCTTCCCTTTGTCTTTCTTTCATTCGTTTCATCTCTCTCTTTCTGTCTGTCTGTCTGTCTGCCTGCATCTGTCTGTCAGTTTGTCTTTCTGTTTGTCTCTCTCTCTAGAAAGAGATATGCAGGAAGCAATAAGGCAGGCGGGCCAGACAGGCAGCCAGAGAGAGAGGTAGAGAGAGATAAACAGAGAGAGAGAGAGAGGGAGAGCGAGAGGGAGAGAGAGAGAGAGAGAGAGAGAGAGAGAGAGAGAGAGAGAGAGAGAGAGAGAGACTCAGACGGAATCAATGAGCAATTGGACAAGGGGTCTGACGGCGAGAGGAAAGACGTCACTGTAGGTCCGCTGTCCTCGTGTCGTACGCGTCCTCTTCTCCATCTAACTACCCTTGAACTTGGCAATCTATTCCAACCTTGGCTATTATTATTTATACACAGTTAGGTAAACGTTAAAAAAATAATAAAAGGTAGGCTACGTCTATACTAAAGACTTCCCTTAAGATGCAAATGGTGATGCTGATGTTGCGATGACACAACTGATGAAGAACAAGAACACGAAAAAGCTGATGATGCAAATGATGATAATGATAATGATGATGATAATGATGATGATGATGATGATGATGATGATGATGATGATGATGATGATGATGATGATGATGATGATGGAAAAGCGCTCTATAAGAACGATTAAATGGATAAAGATGATGATGATGATGATGATGATGATGATGATGATGATGATGATGATGATGATGATGATGATGATGATGACGATGATGATGATGATGATGACGATGATGATTGAACTCAAGCCGCCCGAATAGCCCACTTGCAGCCTTTGGGCGCATAGTCTGGCGCCCAGGCAACTGAACACAATCCAGGGGATAGAGGAGATGGAGGAGGAACCTAGTGCTCGCTGGGCGTATTTGTGTAACCGGCCGACACTCACCCGTCTAGGTGCCGACACTCACCCGTCTAGGTGCCGACACTCACCCGTCTAGGTGCCGACACTTACTCGCCCAGGACATTACATTACATTACATTACATTATTATTGCTTTAGGTCCAGCGGACTCTTCCGAGCCAAATCAGGACCGGACAACCCCTGATCCGCATAAAAGATCTGCTGAAACAACCCTAGTGGTAAAACCGAAAGCTCTCCACCAGCCAGTCACTTTACAATAAAGACATCCCACGCAGGGGACGGCTGAGGCTTCACCCCAACTTATCGAACCCCCGTTTACAAAAACAAAATAGAATACAAACATCATTATAAATTATCAACAAAACACATAAATATAAAATGCCTACATTGCTAAATAATAACATCATAGGAAGCCCTAGTGACCACCTGGCAGAAAGCATCCAATATTCCCAAGCTGATCCAACAGACCTCATACACAAACAAGGAGTCTTGTCCCGGAAGAGTTTTCAAGAAAAAAGGTAGGAGACTGGGCTAGCGAAGAAGACGATAGTATAGCAGATTGATAGGACATGAGGGTGAGGTTCTGTAAAGTCATGCAATGGATTGCTTGCATGCACAGACTAGATCTCGGTTTATACTCTAATCCGTAATATTTACGACTCACAGACATCGAAAAACAACAGCAAACAATACTTTCAAGTCCATTGTGCAATAACAATATTATTAACTTGGAGCATAATTTGAGGAATTCTTGTATTACTATGTACCAAAGGTAAATCATAGAATCTGAGTCAAGAGAATACCTACTAAATATATTATAAGCGGACCTGAAACAGTTGCCAACGTAACATCAAACAATGAACATCATAATGACTCTCTCTCTCTCTCTCTCTCTCTCTCTCACACACACAAACACACACACACACACGCACACTTCCCCTACACCTTATCTGACATTTATGTCGATTCAGCATCTCTCTCTCTCTCTCTCTCTCTCTCTCTCTCTCTCTCTCTCTCTCGCGTTTCTTGTGTGTCTTTTTCTTTCCTCCGAATCAACAGTCCCAAGTGTGGTTGGAGTGTACACTAGAGCCAGCGTCCCAGTCGCCCAAAACCTCTCTGCTGAGAGAGATCAATAGAGGCCTACAGAATCAGGCCGCACTAGGCAGCTACCTTGATGCTCAAACCCAAATTTTAAAACGTTACCTCGTAATGCATAATCGCCAACATTCTCACGCCTCTGAGAGCGACTAAAAATAGATCCAAATATATCAAGCGCTTCATTCATCATCCATCACTACCCTTGAGCAGCTTTTGGAACTGGGAAGTGTGTTATACAAGGAAAAATAAATGCACAAATCCTATATTTAAACATAAATATGTATAACATACATAACTGCCAATAGACAGCCAGACAGACCGACAAACAGACCCGATAAATAGGTAGTATGATAGATAGATAGATAGATAGATAGATAGATAGATAGATAGATAGATAGATAGATAGATAGATAGATAGATAGATAGATAGATAGATAGATAGATAGATAGATAGATAGATAGATAGATGTAATCATTTAAAACCAATATCAATATTCACTAAACGGAATGTAGCCTGGTTTTCATTATACATCCAGATATAAAACCTCGCGGAAACAATATTGTCTGTCGTAATTTGAGGGTTCGTGGAAGGCTCGGGGAGGTTCAAAAACGTTTTCTCAAGGATCTCAGATCCCGAACCTAGATTCCTGAACATTTTCTTGTCCAAAAGGTTCAGCAACCTAGGTTCGGGATCCGAGAACCTCAACAACAACAAAAAATGGTTCTGAACCTTTCCGAACCTTCCAGTTAAGACAGGCTATTAGGTACCACTCAGAAGACTTCGAGATCTCACAAGGAAATGTAGTGCCCGAACAAACGCCAAACAGTGGACTTCCCTCGAGATTTCCCATCTCTGGATACCACCAACGACCGATCAGACTAGAAAATGATGTCGTCCATTTTATTTCCGCTCGACTCCAGCAATACCGGAAATACGTGAGAAGGGGTGTAGTATGTTGCTTTGATCTATGTTGAGAGGCTGATATGAAGCAGAATCGCAGAAGTGGTATTGAGTTTTATTTTAAGTTGTTTTTTTTTTTAAAGAATGTTGTTGGTTTTTTTGGTGGGGTTGAGAGGTGGGGGTGGATGGTTTTGGACTACTTTCCAAACAGAGAACTACATTGACTAGTTTAAATTTGGAAAAAAACACAACAAAAACAGCAAAAAAGAAATATTTCCACCATAATTCCCCTTCTTAATCTATCTAAGAAATCAAATATATAATACAGAAACGAGGTCATCATACATGCAGACAATATTTACTTTATGCCATTGCTGGATGCTTTTATGCAAGAATTGTCCCCGACACCAGCAGAAGAATGAAAAGAAGGAAATCGTAACATCTCCAAAACAGGTTCAAATATCTGGTGCAGTTTGTGGGTTTAAAAAAATAATTAAAACAAAAAAACAAATTAAATTAAGCTCTATTAAAAAAATAATAATTAGCAGAATGTCATTGCATACTACATGTATAATACTATGTAATAGAACGTATACTTTTACTTGTCTACTTCAATGTGTAGTGCGAATGTTGTGATGATGCGTACGAATGATGTGTGTAAGTGCAGTGAGTTGTTATTGTAATGAAAAATGCGCTGAATAAATGCAATTTATTATTATCATGATGATGATGATGATGATGATGATGATGATGATGATGATGATGATTATTATAATTATTATTATTATTATTATTATTATTATTATTATTATTATTATTACTATTATAATTATTATTATTATTATTATTATTACTTGTTCATCGCACATTGCATATATAACTTAACTTCGTGCCAAGAGGACACGTTAATATGGGCACTTTACACGTAACATATTCTAACCTTTCCTCTGCGACCTGACAGATAGACGCAGGAGAGAACAAGTCCAGAGACAGACTTCGACAGACATTTGTGTCAATGAAAAAGCCTCCATTTTCTCTCTTCTCTCGTCTGTCTGCTCTACTTTCCTGTACACTCACACACTGAATGTACGTCACCGCTCACCCTTGTTACCGCCATCCCGCCCACCATCACCCTCTCCTCCACCGACCTCCGCTTCCAACTCTCCCATCTCTTCAAACCACATCCACGTCAATGGCGTGGTAGAGGTCTGTCCGTGTTGTGTGAACTAATCATAGGAGGTATGTGTGTGTGTGTGTGTGTGTGCGTGTGTGTGTGTGTACGCGCGCGGAGTGCGTGCGTGTGCGCTTGCGAGAGTGTGTGCGTGCGTATGTTATGTAAACAGCACAACAGCGGATATATCGATTCCCTGGATTGGTATCGGTCGCTTTGTTTTCTTCTTTGTCTGGCAAACTTGCCAGCTAGCTAAAATCACACGGGAAAAGGAAAGTCAAGGTATCATCAATGCTTCCAAAACTGTTACGCCATTCCAATGGTACGTAATTCCTCTGGCGCCTAGTGATGGACGCACATGTGAAATGTGTGTCCTTTATTCAATATTCTCACAAAAGCAATTTAAAGCAGCGTTTCTGTCTAAACCTGAAATATAGTTCTTCGAACCTCTTTGACCAGCATATGAGAACAGTTCTATATCCTAACAATAACACTAGCACTACTATCCCTAATAGTCGACACATATCCTATTTTCGTATTTGTTTATTTATTTTGATTGAATTGTTCCCATATCGCGCTTTTCCAGCTCAAGAGCTGCTCAAGGCGCTGGCCCATACAGGATCTAACTCAAGCCGCCGGATGCGCCCACTAGTAGCCTTTGGGCGCATAGTCTGACGCCCAGACGACTGAGCTGAATCCCGGGCGACCGGGGATGGAGAGATCGAGAAGGGACCTAGTGCGTGCTGGGTGTATTTGTGTAGCCGGCACTCACCCGTCTTCGACATGAGCGTCAGGATCTTTAAAGTCCGTGTGATGGACTGCGTGAGCGCACAGACTATAGCTCGGTTTATCATTTCAGTCTAACACCTATGAATATTAGAGATTGAAACGTAACAGCAAACAATACTTTGAAGTCCAATATTTAGTGAAGAAATAGTATCAAAGCACTCGCTACTGTGTCGCAAGTTAAGCACCGTCCAGTGCGGTTAGCACTTGGATGGGCCACCGCAAAACGTGAAGCGACAAATAACAACGCCCCCAGTTGACTCAACTGTGACTGAATACCTACTCTCTTAAGGGTGGGTATGGCGGCCTACTAGCGCCAAAACCTGATAATTACAATTATCATGTGATAATTACAAATATCATGGGATAATTACAATTATCAAGAGATAATTACAATTATCATTGAAAATTACAAATATGTTCGTGTGATCATGTTTAATTTTCAGTTTTGGCTCTATCAATCCGCCTGGAAATGCGCCAAAACTGAAAATTGTAATTATCACATAATAATTAAAATTTTCACTTGATAATTATAATTTTCACGTGATCATGCTTAATTCTGGTAAGGCGGCTTACTAGCGTCAAAACCTGCAAAACTTACATGTATCAGTGATAATTGTAATTAACACGTGTTCTTTGTAATTCACAGAGATACCGGTAATTCACAGTGTTAATTACTAATTTTCAGTTTTGGCCACGCTTTACTAGGGCCAAAACCCCAGACGTGCTAGGAACAGTGCCGCTGCCGCGCATGCGCATCGCGCATCGTGCCGCGCATGCTCATCTTGATATTAATAATTTTCAGTGATAATTGTAATTATCGCTTGATAATTGTAATTATCTCTTGATAATTGAAATTATCACATGATATTAGTAATTATCGGGTTTTGGCGCTAGGAAAGCATGACAAATACTGATAATTATTAATTAACACTGCGGATTACCGGTATCTTTGTAAATTACACAGAACACGTGATAATTTCAATTATCTCGTGATAAAGGTAACTCTCCGTTTTGGCGCTAGTAGGCCGTCATAGGTGGGGAAGGTAAAGCAGCGAGGGAGAGAGATGGGCATCACCCTCATTACGCTGGCCCAAGATAAGTGTGATCTCCAACTTTACGCTCCCCTACGGCCACAAGGCTATGAGACTACCTTTACCTTTAGCTTTTAGTATCAACGCTTAGTATTATTCTAAGATGGTTGGTTGGCTGTTTTATTAAGTCTTCGTCATCGAAATGATAAGATGCACGCACGCACGCACGCAATCACACCAGGGCCGGACCTGCCCTAGAGGCCCGAGGGGCCCGGGCCCCTACCCTTTTTTGAAAAAAAATAAAAAAAGAAAGAAAAAAGAAAAAAAAGAAAGAAAAGAAATGGGGGGAAAAAAAAAAAAATATATATATATATATATATATATATATATATATATATATATATATATATATATATATATATATATATATATATATATATATATATATATATATATATATATATATATATATGAAGACTCCACTGAAAGAACGTGCAATGTGCAAAATCGAGAAAATCGAGTTTTTTCCCTTAGACTGTTCGTCACGCACTATTTTACTAGTCAGCGAAGTGTCATTCCATAAAACGTACTATATTCGGAGAAAACCGCAAGAGAAAAAAGTGTATCCTTTGATTAAACGTGCAAGGTGTCATTGTTTTGTATGAAAGAACGGGCTATGTTAGTCCCGTGACCAAATTGACCCAATCCCTGCGCATTCTGCTCGATTTGTTTACGGCAACAAAAATGGCAGATGAAAGCGTTCCACAGCGCACTGACAAACCCAGAAAACGAAAAAAAAACGACACACAGGCAGTTGTTGCGAAGAAAAAAAGACTTTCAGGACATGTGGTAGGGCCGTCGTGTAATTGTCATCGTTATAAATGCTTTGAGAAAACAACAGTTGAGGAGAGAGAAGCTCTTGTTTCTCGACTGAATGAATACTCGACCAAAGATGAGCAAGACGCTTTCCTTAGCTCACTTGTGAAAGTGCAGAAAATCAAAAACCGTCGTAGAAGACCAGCCACCAACAACCCTCAACCGCACGACTTCAGTTATGTGTACTCTCTTCGTGTGAAACGCGAACAATATGAAGAAATTACAGTGTGTTCCAAGGCGTTCGTTTCGATCTTTGGAATTACCCGGAGACGGACACAGACTATAAAATCAGCTTTGGCCACTACAGGTTAGTGTTGTTTGTATGTTACTGATAGCTACAACACTACAGGTTAGTGTTGTTGTGTGTGTTACTGATAGCTAGAACAAGACTGTAAAGACTGCTATGGCCACTACAGATTAGTGTTGTACATCAATATTACATTATACTTAGTTTAGTTTGTTTACTTGTTTGCCCACCAGGAGCCCCACCGCAGGACAAGAGAGGACGGCACAACAACCATCCGCACCGAATGCAAGAGGAGCAGCTTGAAAAGATTCGAAACCACATATCTTCGTTTCGAGGAAGAGAATCGCATTACTCCAGAAAAAAATCTCGACGACTGTACTTGCCTGAAGATTTGAACATAGCACGAATGCACCAGCTCTTTCGAGAGAAACACCCCAAGGAAACCATCAGCTATGAAGCATACCGCAAGGTGTTTAATAACGAATATAACATTTCATTTGGCTACCCTAGGTCAGACACTTGCAGCAAGTGTGACACTCTGCGATCACAGATCCTTCAAGTCAACGTCCAGATTGATAACAATCCAGAGGATAGGAGTCTTCACCAACAACGCCTTCAGCTTGAAACAGAGAAAGAAGTCCACCAGCGAAAAGCTGAAACCTTCTACACGAGGAAAAGGTGTGCGAAAACAAAGGCAAAGACAACAGATGAGGTCATGGCGATAGCTTTTGACTTCCAACGAGAAATGCCATGTCCAAACAAGGCTACAAATGACGTGTATTACCGACGTCAATTGTCGCTTCATTCCTTCAACATCCATGCCCTAGCTACAGATAGCGTGCACATCTATGCCTATGATGAAACCGTTGCAAAAAAAGGAGCAGATGAAGTGACATCCATGCTGCTGCACTACTTCCAGCACTATGTGCCTCCAGAAGTTCGCACCTTGCTGCTTTTTTGCGACTCCTGTTGTGGACAAAATAAAAACTACACCATGATACGATTTCTGTACTATATGGTGCACAGCAAGGGACTGTTTGACTGCATCAAGCTGACATTCCCTGAGAGAGGACACTCATACATGGAATGTGACCGGGACATGGGACTTATCAACAGAAAGTCAGATGTTGAGCTGCCCGGAGACTGGATGAATGTCTTCAAGAGTGCAAGAAAGCACCCCAGTGCATTCGAGGTCGTACAGGTCACCCAAAACGAAATTTTGGCTATGACCGCCTTCCTTCGCCCACACTTCAAGGGCACCTGCCCCTTTCCTACCCGCCCAGTCAGAGAGCTGGTCATCCAAAAAGGAAAGCCACTGATTGCTGAGTACAGGGACAACTGGAATGGACCCTTAGAGAGCATGGTCATCGCAAACAGGAAGAAAAGGAACACAGCCGCCCCAGACACCATTGAAGGGCAGCCAGCACAGCTCTACACGAGTGTCATCCCTGTCAGTGACGCAAAGTACAAGGACCTGCAAGTCCTGAAGAGGTTTTGCGTGAGGACAGAAAGCCAGGAATATTACACCAATCTCCATCGCTGCTCCATGGAAGAGCCCTTCCACGACCAGACGAGCGAGTCAGAGGACAATCCATGAACCAAGAAGAAGCAGCACCAGCATCACCAGCACCAGCAGAAAAGACTTGATTTCATGTTCTGTTTTTGCCTAAATCTTTAATGAAGTAACTGAATCTGGTTTTCAATGTTTGTTGTCAAGTTATTTTTGCTGAAAGAGAAAAATGAGAAAAAACTTTGAAAGAACGTGCAATGTGCAAAATTGGGTCACCTGTTTGCAGAAGCATGCATGCACCCTATTTGCTAAGTTTAGCTCTTTACTTTTAGATAGAAATGTAAGTAAATGCATGTCCTTGAAATAGAACCAAAGAAAAAAAACATTTCTTTAAAGTACATATTCATCTGAGTCTTCAAACTTTAAAATTCGTTTTTCTAAAAATGAAAAAAATGCAGCTTGCACGTTCTTTCAGTGGAGTCTTCATATATATATATATATATATAGATATATATAAAGAAAACCACACACACACACACACACACACACACACCCACACACACACACACACATAAATAAAAACAAGTGATACAGAAACGAGAGTCTCTCTTCAGAAACAAACGAAAACACAAAATCAGTGGCAAACTATAGCACCAAACTTTTGCAATTTACATGCTCAGATTGCACCAGATTGCACCATTTTTTCTCCCTTTTCAACAACTTTTCCGGGGGAGCATGCCCCCGGACCACCCTAGCAAACTAGGCGCTTCGCGCCGTCGGCTCGGCGCTTCGCGCCTTCACTACTACCCTAAAATATATTTGGGCCCCTACCCCTGAAAAACTTAGGTCCGGCCCTGCACACACATTCAAACCACATAGGCCTACATACATAAATATAAAATGCATAATTACATAAATAAAAATCAATCAAAGCTTTTGCTAACCTAACGCTTACATCAAAACTTATGTTTTGAATGAAATCGACAATACGAACATCAGTTGGATATATATATATATATGCCTGACACATCACCCTTAAGGTAACATCAAACTACAAGCATCCTAACGTCTAACAGCTCCACAATTTAGTCCATAACAGATAGGATTAGCAGAGTGTTTGAATAAACAATATTTCACTTCCAATCGTCTCACAGCTGTGCCTTATCACCGATTATCTTGCCAACGTGTCCTCTAACGCTTTAAATGTTACTGAACGCCGTCACAACATGGCCATTGGCATAGAAACTACGAAAGATTGAAGTAATTGCTGATGTGTGGAAAATGTCTTTGCTTGTCACAGCTGTTGTTGACTTCTTAGCTTTTGGACTGGTCGATACGCACTAACAAAGAGCGGTAAATAATTATGATGAAAGTAATGTTTGGTGAGTCAGTACTAATTACTTATCAGCAGTACGCAAGGCCAAAACCCAAAACAGTGATGATGATGATGATGATGATGAGGAGGAGGAGGAGGAGGAGGAGGAGAAGGAGGAGGAGAAGGAGGAGGAGGGTGACGGTTATAATAACGATACTGAAGATGATGATCGTTGAAGTCAACAACAGCTGGACAATCAAAGACAATTTGTACACATCAGCAATTACTTCAACCTTGACCTTTGCGGTAGAGCAAATACGATGGCACGGCAGGCAGGCCACTAGCCTAGGTAATGCTCCTAAGAAGTGTGGTCAAAACCCGTTCAGTGGTTCTTGAGATATATGTCTTCCAACAGACCATCAGACCAACCGGCCGACCGACATTTTTGTTCGTTCTGATTCCCGACTGTTTCAATGAATTTCCAGATATGTCTGAAAATAAAAACAGGTGGGAAAAGAACGAGTAGTAGGCAACTCTTACAAAAGTAACAGTGCTTGTGTTAATGGTCGAGAACGATATAAATATTCCTTAGACGAGTGGCAGCGACAAAGGTTAGTCACAAAGTGTACTGATAGGCCAAGACGAACGGAGAAGAAATGTAGACTAACTTACTAAGTGAACGTACTGCTAGGCACCAGCAGTGGAGAGAAAGGTTGATCAAAATAAAATCCGAACACTTGTGTAAAAAGCATCCAGTTTAATTCAATATTTTAATTTGACGTCTGTTTCCAACAATACGGCTGTAGACACCGAAAACTAATAAAACTGAAGCTATTCATAAAAATAAATAAATAAACTAATACAATAAACAAGAAATAATTAACTAATTAATGAAAAGACAGAAAAATAAATATTAGAATAAAATAATAAATGCAGTAGATATAGTCTCGCCTTAAGAAAGAAAATTGATTTTTTTAAAGCATCTGATATTTAATCTTTGCTAGACGCAATCTTCCAAAGGTCACTGAAGTGATTTTAAAGATACCTTTCCTTCCTTTTTCTCCTCGTCTACTTTGCTCATAGTAGTAAGTATACCAGCTGTTGGAGAAAGGGTCCAGAAGAAGGGTTGGTAAGTATAGCTTACAGAAAGCAGCACTTCTGGGGTTAATGGGCTGTCTCTCTCCCAACAGTCGCTGCTCTCGGGAGGACGCTACCAATTTCCTTCCTTCAGACCCTCGCTTCCATCTTTGTTCTGTCGGGAGAAAGACTTCCGCCCCTGGCTCTGCCGAACCATAGATCAGTCTACGTGGGTACACTGAACGATACTGTCCCCACCTTAGCTGCTTCTCTCACTCCCGGTCGTGGTGAAAAGATAGCTGACAGCTTGTTTAGGTATACAGTACCTGAAACTGACTTCGTTTCCATCTTTGTTTCTGTCAGAGAGAAAGGTTTCTTGCTCCTGTTTTGGTCCAAACCAACTACTTAGGTAAGCTACTCTCCCACCACTCTTAACTCCTTTTTAGATACCTGAATCATTCCCAGTCGCCGTGAAAATATAGATCAGCTTATTTAGTAATATAGTGCCCCATGATGACATTTTTCCATCTTTGTTCTGTCGAGAGAAAGACTTCCGCTCCTGGCTCTGCTAAAAAAAAAAAAAGAGAAAAAAGATCAGTTTACTAGGATACACTGCCACCATCATCCCTTATCTCCTCCCCTACTTCGATTTTTGAGATGCTTCTCTCCCCTTGTCATCGTGAAAAAGAGGAAGCAGTCTCTTCAGGTATAGTGATACTTTGCTACGTTTCCATCTTTGTTCTGTGGCAATAAAGACATCCGCACCCTTGTTTGCCCCCAAATCATGGATCAGTCTACTAAGGTATGCTGAACGGTACTGTCTCCTTGAGATACATTTTACACACCACGTCGCGGTGAAAATATAGCTCAGTTTGTATAGGTACATTCTTACTACTGCTGACTTACTTATACTTGAGGTTACAATGACTCCTCGTAGACTATAACTATTTTTCTCACTCCAGATCGTGGTGAAAATATAGCTCGAGTCTGTTTAGGGCTTCTAATGACGTTTCGTTTGCTCTCTCTGTAATAGGAAGACAGACTTCTGGCCCTGACTTCGCTACATTGTAAATCAGTCCACTTTAGTACACTGAACGCCATTGTGTGCTTGGGTACTTTCCCGTTTCATTGATCATGAAAACAAATACAGATAACAGTATTTCGGTGGGACACTATCTGCTTCTGCTAAGAAAAAGACTTTTAATCGCCTCTGGCATCGAGACAATAAGGATCAAAATACTAAGGGTCTCAACACTACGGCGACTTTGGTTCCTCTATCTCAACGCAGTGGAATCATTGCCTGCTGCTGTCTGCTGAGATACTTCCCCGTGCCTGTCGTATCAGATACGCTGCCTGATAATGCGAGGAGATCTAGACTTGGTCACTGTGCAATAACTACTATCTTTTTGATATTGAATTCTGATCAATTTATTAATAATGATGTTTGTATTTATGCTTTTATTATGTTTGTTTTTTTTAATTATGGCATACATGTGTAATAGAGGTGTATCAGGTGTGTATGGGTAAGAAAAACGGATGAATCTCTAAAGTTAATATTTTTTTATGTGAGCATAAGTGTTCGTTTTTAAGAATTGTCATTTAATTTTCTATGCTTTTATTTATTTAAATGCGACCTCGATGATTGTGCCTAATTCCGTTGATGGCAATAAAGATTGGTTGAATTGAATTAAATTGGTGAAAACATAGATCAATCGAGTTAGGGTAGGTGTACATTGAGCACTGCTTTACTGTTCCTCTGTTCAAGCGTAGTGAAAAGATCAACCGGTTTGCAGATCCACACTGCCTTCTGAAGTCTGTACCACTTCCATCTCTCCAAACAACAACATAACCAGCCTATTCCTGTACAACGCCTGCTATTGTCAAACGTCTGTATCACAGAGCCTCCTCGGTCGACTTAAATGTACGCGTTCTTCTTCTTATTTTTTTTTTAAATTTAAGCTTACCACCCGCCCTTTTGGCAACATGACCGGCTTCTTTCAGAGGCTCGCCGACCAATATCATTAGATTTTACAGGAAATCAACTCTTGTGAGAGAAGAACTCTTACGTCAAAATGGAGAGTTGAACCCAGCTCTCATTCACGCCGAACGAGTATTTCTTACCCGTTAAGCTATTTAGCCATCTGAGTAGGCATTAATTTAAGGGCCGACAGGTCATATTATTGCCACGAGTTAGTGTTGGGCGATACTGAACTAGGGCTGTTATATGTTATTGATAGGAGATACAGGCAAAGTTTGCACGCTTGGTAACGAATGAATAAGTCCCAAATATGAACACAAATTTTAAATAAACTGACCGACTGCGGAGGAGGAGGAGAAGAAGAAGAAGAAGAAGAAGAAGAAGAAGAAGAAGAAGAAGAAGAAGAAGAAGAAGAAGAAGAAGAAGAAGAAGAAGAATTTGCCGATTTCTTTATAAATGACATGTTCCCATATTAATAAACACATTTTTTTCTATAAAGTGATCGACTGAGAAGAAAACATAGAAAAGTCAGCATTTCTTCAAGTCACTTTCCCACTCTCTTTTCGATCTACGACCCTCGCTTACTTTCTCTCTCTCGCTCTCACTCTCTCTCTCTCTCTCTCTCTCTCTCCATTTATTATTTGAAGGAAGAAAAACAAAGAAAGAAAGTTAAAAAACAAAACATCTCCCTTCCCCAATTCTGGGGACAAAAAAATGGCCTATCTGTGTGCTGAGGTCGAGTCGCTTGGGTGATAATGTCAACGCCATTTTGCATCACACCGCTGCATCAGGGTATTTATCCCAAGGTGAAGGAGGTCGCTTAACCGGATTTCAAGTTCGGATCGAGTTTAGCGTTTGATGCTTGCCGACAACAGAAAAGCCCACAGGGATGGCAAACCTACATCAACCCTGCCAATTCCTTCCCTACCCAGCTTTAAAAAAATCTGATTTTATGTTTGTTTGTTTGTTTGGTATTTTTTAAGGGCATAACCCCCTCCCAACCTTCTTTCCCCGCCTCCTTTCGCCACCCCCCCCCCCCTCACAAACACTCGCGTATCTATAATGTATGAAATGGAGAGATGAAGGGGTGAGGTGATGGTGGTGTTGTGGTTGATGGGTGGTGGGTGGGGGTTGGGATCCGATGTAGACATAGACCACCATCAACCACCTCTGGCATCCCTCCCAACACTACTCCCAATATCCCCTACCTATATTTACAAACATATTTACTCCCAATATCCCCTCCCTATATATACAAACATTTTACTCCCAATATCCCTTTCCTATATATACACACGTATTTACTCCCATTATCCCCTTTCTATATATACGCACGTATTTACTCCCAATATCCATTTCCTATATATATACACACACGTATTTACTCCCAATATCCCTTTCCTATATATATATATACATATACACACACACGTATTTACTCCCAATATCCCTTTCCTATATATACACACGTATTTACTCCCACTATCCCTTTCCTATACATACACATGTACTTACTCCCAATATCCCTTTCCTATATATACACACGTATTTACTCCCAATATCCCTTTCCTATATATACACACGTAGTTACTCCCAATATCCCTTTCCTATATATACACACGTATTTACTCCCAATATCCCCTCCCTATATATACACACGTATTTACTCCCAGTATCCCTTTCCTATATATACACACACACGTATTTACTCCCAATATCCCTTTAATATATATTCACACGTATTTACTCCCAATATCCCTTTCCTATACATACACACGTATTTACTCCCAATATCCCCTCCCTATATATATACACACGTAGCTTACTTACCGCAAAAGAGAACCACAACAAAATCTGGAGGTGTGAAGGATTCTGATCTTTAGTCTCTTTTTTTTTAAACGAACATTCAATACAAGTTCAAGTGGATCGCTAACTCTCCTTTTATTATTATTTCGTACTAGAAGAAGTAACACGATTTCTGTTTAAACTGCCCTCGTCTTAAATTTAATTTAAGGCCGTTCAACATGTGTGACCCCTTTTCAAGTTTTCTTGAATCGTACCGAAAGCGGTTGATACGGTGATGATGATGATGATGATGATGATGACGATGACGCTGCTGCAGGAGATAATGATGATGATGATGATGATGATGATGATGATGGTGATGATGATGATGATGATGATGATGATGATGATGATGATGATGATGATGATGATGATGACAGCACTAGCGCTCCTGATTTTGATGATGATGATGTAATGACGACGGCGATGGTGGTGGTGCTACTACTTTAACTCATGATAATGACACCTAGCGCGTTCTTCCAGGATGATAGACATGCTCAAATCGCGCGGACCAGCAACGTTTCCACGTCACCGTGCGTCAAGTGATGTTTAGAGGTACAAGGAAAATTTAGCGATGATGTTAGTTAGCCCCTGGTGATGATGGCTACAGGATCAAAAATACTTGTAATTATCATGGTATATGGCAGCATGCTCAAAGCGCTTTATTCACGGGCTCTGACACTCTGAATGGAGCGAAGAAGCGTCAGCGGAAATTCGTGTCTGGACACAGCTCTGTGTTGGTGCCAGACCCTTGATTTGGTCACCTTCTTTCATTTCCAGCGGTAATAGTGTCTTTCTTTTCTTCGACCAAAGCGCGACTGACTCCTACCCTCTCGCGCATCGCTTTTCTCCAGATGGACAAAGATATACAGGCACTGAAAATGGTATAAAGGAGACGCCGGACGCAATGGCTTGCTATCGACAAAAGTAGGTACAAATAGTATCCTATCCTCTCCTCTCCCATAACTCGGAGGTCGTTTGGGCACCACAGATGATCGTTTAACCAGCGTACTCCATCTTTCCCTGTCCTCAGCAACCCTGATGGTTTCGCTCAGTGTCAAACCAGTCCATTCTCGAATGTTGTCCTATCATCAATCATCATCATCAACATCGTCATCATCGCCACCATTTAAACAGCGAATAAACTCCATGCAGAAAATAAACGCACTATAAAAAAAAAAACAATAACTTACACTTGTATTCAAAGGAAGAATATGTCCGAACCCTTTATCCTTTTCCAAAAGATTGGTGCCGCATTGCTACAGAAAAAAAAAAACAAAAAAAACAATCGGTGTCATAATGACGTTTTCCTCCTTTTTTTCCACACTGACAATACCTTTCTCTCAAGGTTAATAGTGTGGATTTTGTTGTATTTCTAGTTCGGTTGGGCTCAATTTGAATATAAAGTCACACAGCTGTTAAAAGCGGAGTATATGGGAAACCCAGCTGCCTTGTGGTAACCGTCATCGGACATGTTTTGTGTCGTTTTCTAACCAGGTGTGCCAATTATCAAATCCTACATCGACATAATTTTACCGGACAGCAGTATATAAGATGTTGATAAAGAACCTTACAGTTGAAAATAAGTATTGTTTTACAAGAACAGTACAAGCATGCAACAAGTTTTTATTACCAAGTGAACAACATTACATTACATTACATGCTTATTGCTTTAGGTCCAGCGAACTCTTCCGAGCCAAATCATGACCGGACAACCCCTGATCCGCATATAAGATCTGCTGAAACAACCCTAGTGGTAAAACTGAAAGCTCTCCACCAGCCAGTCACTTTACAATAAAGACATCCCACGCAGGGGACGCTGAGGCTGTACTCTAATTTATCGAAACCCCGTTTACAAAAACAAACTAGAATACACACATCATTATAAATTATCAACAAAACACATACATATAAAATGCCTACATTGCTAAATAATAACATCATAGGAAGCCCTAGTGACCACCTGGCAGAAAGCGTCCAATATTCCCAAGCTGATCCAGCAGACCTCATAGACAAATAAGGAGTCTTGTCCCGGAAGAGTTTTCAAGAAAAAAGGTAGGGAACTGGTCTAGCGAAGAAGAAGATAGTATAGCAGATTGATAGAACAGAGCACGAATGAGAAAGAGCAAATGAGACAGTGGGAATTTAAAGCACTACATTTCCAGAAAGTGGGGATACTATTTATACTGAAACCCCCGGCACCCCAACGGGGGACCAAGCGAACAAAGAAGGAATACATTTTGAAATATTGTAATACGCAACACTGCTTCTGACAGTTTATTCGTTCTTGCATCATTTGGGAACAAAATCTCTTTTGATCTCACTATAAGAATGGATGCGTCTTCCTTCAATATCTAGGAGGTATGGCATGGAAAGGTAATATCCCTGTTTTAGTCCTTTTGTGAGCCTATGACAAATAAAACTACTAATATATATTCGGCCTGCGTACTCCATCTTTCTCTGTCCTCAGCAACCCTGATGCCAAACCAGTCCATTCTCGAATGTTGTCCTTCCACCTCTCTTTCTGTCTCCCTTCTTCTACCACCTTGCACTGTGCCTTGCAGGATGGTCTTTGCAAGGCCTGATGATCTGGTGACGTGGCCATACCATCGGAGTTTCCGTTTCTTCACCACTGTGAGCAGGTCATCGTGTTGTCCAATGGCTTGTGTGATGGTCTGTCGGACTTCGTCGTTGGTGATGTGTTGGGTATAGGAAATGCCCAGAAGTCCTCTGTAGCACCTCATCTCCATGCTTTGTAAAGGGTTGCGTTGTAGATCTGCTGTGAGGGTCCATGTTTCGCAAGCGTATAGGAAGATGGAGACACTTGAGAAAGGTTTGTAATAAACCGAAAATATGCGTTTTTACTTTGAGAGATGCGAGTTGTTTCTTCTAATTTCTTCTTTTAATATATTTGGTTTCGTTTTTCCTGGGCCTATGGTCAGCACAACGGTGGTACATCTAGTGTTAGATTGATTTGTCTCTTCTAGTAGGCAGACGGGTTTGGTCTTTTGCTGTTGTTCCCTTTCACTGATTTCCGAAGGAGAGAAGATTGCCTTATCATGGTGTTTTTGTTCTCAGTTGATTTCGCTCTGTTACACAAAGACTGGGTTGGCGACTTTAATGTTCGACGTAAACAACACTATCTCTGTCTCTCTGGGGTCAGAGTTTGCAGACACACACACACACACCCAAAAGGGCAAATTCTCTCTCTCTCTCTCTCTCTCTCTCTCTCTCTCTTTCTCGCGAGATCTTTTTCTTTTGCCTTTGTTCTTTACTTCCTATTTCTATGCTGCTGTTGAAAAAGCTCATCGCGCTTCTTATTTCCTTGTGAGTGTGGGTGGGTGGATGGGTGCACATGAAGGGAGAGAGAGGGGAGATAGAGAGAAAGATAGAGAGAGAAGGAGTGTGGGGAGGGGGATGAGGGCTATCATCACTCTACCATGCAGTGGTCAGTGGCTGTTACGGTAATTATATTTGTATTGATACTGTTGTGATCATACCGTTAAGCTGCTGTTATTGTGTTTTTGCAATCCATATTGGTATTTGAAAGTTTTCGTGCGAAACAAAAAGCGCAAGAAAAAAAAAAGACCTGTGGGACATGTATTGAAATGTGTTTTTTTCTAAAAGCCCTTATTGGGAAAAAAATTCTAGTGAAGATTAAAAAAAAACTCTTAAGAAAGAACGTAAGGAATGAAAGAAAGAAATAAGGTAATGGGAGAAACGAAACAAGACTCAGGACGGCTGAAAATAGAAGAAAAAAGAGGAGGAAAATATATTAAAAGGAAAAATGCATAAATGAAGATAGGGCAAGAAAAAAAAACCAGAAAGGTACAAATAAAAGGAAAATGGCGTCGATCCGAGAAAATTGAAATTATCAGTGATTCCACAAATACACTTCTTCACACTTGTTTACGCATTGATGATCCTAATATAATTGTGTTCCATACGAAACACGTAATCATTGTACAGCCCCATCGTTTTTTGGTTCCCATCAAGTAATGAGTCAAACTTCATAGTGATCTCGTAATGCATGCAAAGTAAGACTGCTGCGCTCCCTTGTCATCTCCATCTTCCTATATGCTTGCGAAGCATGGACCCTCACAGCAGATCTCCAACGAAGAATACAAAGCATGGAGATGAGGTGCTACAGAAGACTTCTGGGCATTTCCTATACCCAACACATCACCAACGACGAAGTCCGACAGACCATCACACAAGCCATTGGACAACACGATGACCTGCTCACAGTGGTGAAGAAACGAAAACTCCGATGGTATGGCCACGTCACCAGATCATCAGGCCTTGCAAAGACTATTTTGCAAGGCAAAGTGCAAGGAGGTAGAAGAAGAGAAAGACCGAAAAAGAGGTGGGAGGACAACATTCGAGAATGGACTGGTTTGACACTGAGCGAAGCCCTCAGGGCTGCTGAGGACAGAGAAAGATGGAGTATGCTGGTTAAACGATCATCTGTGGTGCCCCTACGACCTCCGGGTTACGGGACAGGATAGGATAGGATAGGAATGCATGCAACATACGGATTCAAAACGAAGAACTCTGATAGCACGGTAGGCAATAAAGACAAAATATCTTAATTCTTAATTTTTAAATCAACGCTAGTGCTTTCTTCTGTCATCGTTACCATCTATAAATTAAATCTAATTTACGTTGTTGTTGTTGTTGGTGGTGGTGATGGTGGTGTTGGTAGTGGTGGTGTTGTTGCTATGTCTTTTGAAAGAGCGAACATTCCAGGTTTCTTACGATCTACTGAAATTTTAAAAAACATAAGTGGGAAAAGTTCAAGAATTTTAAAATGTGGCGTCTTTGACATTTCGCCCTATCATCAGTGAGCGGTCGAAAAAAATTACTGCCGTATCTCAAAGAACCCATTAGTGAGACCAACTAACAATGAGACTATGTAATATTGAGTATTACCTAACAGTGAGGCTACGCAAACTTGAGGCTACGTATTGAGGAGACTACGAAATATTAGATAAAGGCAACATGACTTCCGAGCGACGACATACACACGAGGGAGATATAAAGACCGCTCCAACAAACCGTTGTTTGAGGGGCCGGGTAGCTCAGTTGGTAAGAGCGTCTTGCTAGTAACCGAAAGGTCGCTGGTTCGAATCCCGGATTGGTCAGCGTGTGATCATATTATTTTCCCCTTTACCAACAACTGGCCCGCTGGTGTCAGTATAAATCGGTCCAGTAGTCACCTATATGCGAAAGTGTCGTGTGACCATAATCTACAAACAAACAAACCGTTGTTTGAGTGGGGCCGGGTAGCTCAGTTGGTAAGAGCGTCTTGCTAGTAACCGAAAGGTCGCTGGTTCGAATCCCGGATTGGTCATCGTGTGATCATATTATTTTCCCCTTTACCAACAACTGGCCCGCTGGTGTCAGTATAAATCGGTCCAGTAGTCACCTATATGCGAAAGTGTCGTGTGACTATAATCTACAAACAAACAAACCGTTGTTTGTGACAGGATCAAGTACGAAATGTTCAACTTGTAATCAACGTCGAGGCCGTGGTAAGTTTATGGAAAAGAAAAAGCCGATCGTTCCTATTAAGATAGATACTGAAGAATAACAATGTTCGTTCAAGAAAGATACTACATATCAAACAATACTTCTTGCGATTTAAATACTATGAAAGTTCTTAAGGTTCAACCAGTGCTTTCATTTTGCAATGCAACTTTCGTTTTTCACGATCCAAAACTATCAGGAGAGGGGTCCTGAAAGGTAGAAATATTTTGCGAGTCAGTCTTGGTTAAGGAAGCTGTCAGGATGAACGCGGAAGCTGGGACTGAGGTGCCTGAGTAAATTCTGCCCTGTGCATTCCCCTCACGCCTGCCCAATAATTTCACTCGTGGTCTGTGAGAGTTCTAGGCATATCCAATGAAGCTTAGGAGTAGAGGACTTCCAACACTACACCAAATAGAATTTATACAGAATAGGAAGCTAAGGGAATATGGGCAGGTTAAGGGAAATTCCCTGGGTAGTTCTCTAGGAAAAAAAACACGGGTCAATATTATAACCTGTTTATCTTGTACTGAAAAGTCAGACGTGAAAATTAACAAGTTAGGAACGCTTTGATCATTTAACCTAATATCTCTACTTCACCACGTGAAAAGTTGACATGAAAGATCGAAAGCTTGAGTTGCGTCTATCTATCCACATTTTGCTCTCCTCCCCCCTCTCTCCCCCCAACCACACACTCTCACTCTTTCTCACACGCACACACACACAAACACAACAGAAACTAGAAACCACAGATATTTGTGGCGACACAACTCAACTCTTTCTCTATTCATATCCACCAAATGCCATTTCAAGTGTTTTTCACACACCCACTGGCTCTCTCTCTCTCCCTCTTTCTCTCTCTCTCACACGCGCACGCACACACATTCTTCACCCTTCACTCCCAACCACATCCCAAAAAGACACCGGATGTCAGAGGGCTTCCCTAGCGCATTGTAAAAGCTGTGTCAGCCTGACCGCCTTCGGTTCCTGCCAAGCACAACGTGATGGCCATACCCAAATTCTTGGTCTACTCTGCCACACCGGTTCATAATACACGCCAATCACGCTACGGCCTCGTAAATTAAACAAAATAAAATCTTGCTGTTGTGGGTGCGCGTGAATTAGCTTCGAGTTCGAGGTCCGCACTAATTTGTGTGCCGAAATAGTGTGCGGAGGCTCTTTTTTTTTCTTCTTCAAGATCATCCTTCCTATCATGATCGTTTAACCAGCGTACGCCATCTTTCTCTGTCCTCAGCAATCCTGATTGCTTCGCTCAGTGTCCGTGGCAAAGTGTCCATTTTTTCGGTAGTGCGCTAAAGGTACTCACAACGTTTCACACACACACAATGATATTTTCCAAAAAAATATTACACAAGTTGTTTTTTGGGCACAGAGAACGAGAGAGAGAGAGAGAGAGAGAGAGAGAGAGAGAGAGAGAGAGAGAGAGAGAGAGAGAGAGGAAGCAGAGAGAAGTGGAAGGAGTGAGAGAAAAGAGCGAGCCGAGTGTGCGCGTCAGAAAGAAAGAGAAGGGGAAAGAGAGAAAGAGAGAGAGAGAGAGAGAGAGAGAGAGGGGGGGGGGAGAAGGGAAGCAGATAGAAGTGGAAGGAGTGAGTGAAAAGAGCGAGCCGAGAGTGCGCGTCAGAAAGAAAGAGAAGGGGAAAGAGAGAGAGAGAGAGAGAGAGAGAGAGAGAGAGAGAGAGAGAGAGAGAGAGAGAGAGAGAGAGAGGTGGGGGAAGGGAGAAAGAGAAACGTGTCAACAGGGTGTTAAGCAAGACCATACCCAGCAACTATCGACCACATCAGACAAGTTTCAAAACAGGGGAAGGATAATACTTAGCATTTGCCCGGAGACGATTATTAATGTCCCACTGAATACAGAAATGAACATTTTGTTTATTTAAGTCTGAGCTTTCCTAGCAGCACTAGCAGATTATTTTTATTTGTATTATCTCTTTTTACACTCTTACAAAACAAACAAACAAACAAAACAACAACAACAAAAAGATAGGTACGCAAGCAATCTAAGACACGCACACACACACACACACACACACACCCGCACACACACCCTTATTAAACCCCTATTTTCCGGCGCACACACACAAACACACACATGCACACGTTTATACACTGCCACACACACACACAAACACACACACACACACATACACCACTATCACCAGCATCTTAGCCACAAAACCCCATGTAAATTCCCAAGTAGAAATCTTCAATCTCCGAAATACCAACTCGACTTCGAAACGCGTCATCAACATCATCTTTACAGTAACAGATTCCACTGACTTAATCACGGTCCTCCTCATAAATGCTACGTTGTAATGTAGTCTACAGTTGTCTTCTGCCTGTATCAGAATTAAAAAAAATTCACCTGTAATACTTTTTTGTATCAAAACAACAACAACAACAACAACAACAACAACAACAACAACAAATTGGCTATTTAAATACAGAGCAGATACCACTGTGACTTCAGTTCAAACTCTACCAAAATCTTCTCCAACAAGGCATTTTTCTATAAAAAGAAAACACATTAACATCTAAAGAAATCTTAAATGAATTCATTTCTCAATTCATTCTTCAAAATGTACTGTCTTCACCATGGTGCTATTTAAAATGAAATCAAGTGTTAGACTTAATTGAAGAGAAAATTGAAAAATAAATACATCGACGTCGAGATCAAAATCCAAACAAATGGGACACGAAATGGATTGTCCTGGAAGGGGGGAGTTTTGGATCCTAACTATTAACAATGCGTATGAAATCACTCCTCGCTCTAAACTTACACCTGATAAGGGCTGACCCTTCTGTTGACCAACGGCAAGCAATTTGTCTGCTGACCAACGGCACACTTGTGTGATATCGTCCACTTGAGATTCTCCTTGACCTTTACTCCAACACAATCCTTTTGACCCGTTCACATATACTTCCACATAAACATTGCATACCAACCCCCTTCCATTTCATCTCCATTTCTACCTCCAAACACTCCTGAATGTCGCAATAATGTTTAGGATAAGCGGCTAGCAATGGATAAGCCAATACACGTTCAGAATGTAAAAGGAAATTCCAGTTCCAACCATGCAAGAGAGTAATAACTGATAATTATTGAGGCTACTACGGTTCGAATTCAGACATGGGTAGAAATTTTTATGCTTACAGAGTACATCGACTTTGTACAATGGAAGGGCGTCGTTTCTCTCACTGCCGCTTTAGTAAAAATAACACCAAAGAGTTTGTACGACTATTGCTGACGCTGCTATCATTAAGTAACAGTTCTACATGCACACCCGCACATATATATGTTGTTGTTGTTGTTGTTTTTGGTTTGTTTGTTGTTTAAATAACTTCAAAAACATTGCTGCTATAATGAGTCACGTTATTATATCGTGCTATGTTACCTAGGAAACCAGTACCTTATTTGTACCAAACATTCTCAGAACTAAATGACTACCACTAGTTGTGAATGTCATAATACCCAGATGATGACAATCACACTATAAAGTATAAAGGGACCAGCAATACTTAAGAGCTCCCATCGGACCGACAAAGGAATAGGACCAATAAAAAACACAGTTTATTACCGGTGAATAAAACTGCTCTGCAAAGGGTGGATTTTCCGTCCTCATTCCTGTCGTTCTTGTAATCTTGTACTTCTTCAATCTTGATTTTTAAAAAAAAAGCTAATAAGCTATAGCATCGTCACAAAGCGATCGAAAATGGGGTTCAAGGCAAAGTGAATAGGGACTAATAAATGAAAATGAAATTAATTAAGATTCTGATTCAAAATTGTTATTAAGAGAAGGAACCGATTTTAGATTTTACATTGCTAATCTCACAACCTCCTCCGGTCCATCTTATAGGCGAGCCACCTTTTATCACTTGTGTTCAACACAAACGTTTTGTCTCCCTTGTTACACTCGCCAGCAGTCACTTTCTAAACATAACCCTGTTCAAAACAACCAACTCTGCAACCCTAGATGTTAGAACTATGTTTGGTAATGAACTCTCTTTCAGAAAGTAAGGTTCCTTCCCATCACAGTTGCCAGTTAGCCAGCCCAATGGTGGATACTTTTGGCATGAAGATATCCTTCGGAGAAACTTCATTCAGGCGTATTCTCATGCTTTGGAAAACCAGACCCTAGATTTTCACCAGGCCCAGGTAATACACTGACGAGCTGAGAATACAGCGACATGGCCATCTGTATCTATGGCACACATCCACAAATGCAAACCATGGGCAGCAGAGAAGGGGGATATCATTCCCTCATTCCACGGAGGGCAGCAACTAATAAGAATTTTATCCAAGATGCTATCAATACATGCACTGTGGGTTCGGGCACTGAATAGAATAGACCCAACGTTTCCCGAAGTGTCGTAAGAGGCGACTAACAGGGGTGATGTCAGCACGGCATCACTGGGCGAAAGTCTTCTACACAGAAGTCACCGGCCAGGACGGAGGAATCTCATGTTACTTACAGGTTCAACGACCACGTGCCCGGGGCCAAGGCGAGCCACACTGTATTCGTGGATATCGGCTGTATAGAGAGGATTGGGCCCTGCCAGGTCTTTCTTGCCCAAGACACACTGCATGAACAACATTCGAGAATGGACTGGTTTGACACTGAGCGAAACAATCAGGGTTGCTGAGGACAGGGAAAGATGGAGTACGCTGGTTAAACGATCATCTGTGGTGCCCCTACGACCTCCGAGTTATGGGATAGGATGGGATAGGATAGGATAGGATCAATACATTCCAGTTCCAGCTCTTTAGGTCAAGCTACCTTGTTATCACGTGTTTCACACAAACGTTTTGTCTCCCTTACAACCAGTAGTCACACAATTATTTCAACACAAACACAACGCGCGCGCTCATGCATCGACGCTTATAATTATTTAGATATTTATTTATATATATATATGATCTCTCCCTTTATTGTTTATATTATTGCTTAAAGGCTGTCTTTATCCCTTATACATTGTGTTTTGGTGTTCGGGCATTTCAAAAATGTTTCGTCATCATGACGTGAGGTAATTGCATATGTCACAGCGCACTAACTTTTGCCGCGCAAACAATGCGCCGGGCGGCAAACAAATGCCAGTGACCTTTAGCACAGAGCCCGCACAATCGATAACAAACGGGGCAATGATTGCACCGAGATAACCAACCGTATCCGCACCTTTAAATCCGCATCAGTTCTCATCCCAAACTGACAGGCTGCTGCTATGGCTGGACCTGACTGAGTATCTCGGTTTAGCCTGGCTAGCCTTTTCTCTCCCGAAAGAGGAACTGAGACAAGATGGACACTGTCCTCGCAAAGCTGGCTTTCAAAAAGGGGAGCTCAGAATACTCTTTCTCCATTTGCGATCGAAAGGTTTGAGGGAAATTCTCAGCGTACTTTACTTTTATTTTTACAACACTCCATCTGTTGTACACAGAGCTATTAACCGCTGTAAAGCTAGACAGCATAATTTCCCGGGCAATAGGACAAGTTGAGCCCAGCTTAAGGAACCTAATGCCAGTATCTGTTGGTATTAGAAGCACGAGTTGTATAAGAACAATCTTAAGCTGATAATGCCAACGTGACTCTAGAATAAAGTGTCCAAACTAACCCTTCACATGTCAAATAGGAGACACACTTTCAAAAACTCGATCGTTTTTATTAAAATAACTGATGACAGGTTCAAGCCAACGTATACGCCTTGATCCGAGTGTCTCATTGGTCCACTGCAATAGCCAACTGCACATAGTTCCGTCTCATATCCGATTCTCCCTAACCTTCGACATCGACTGGGAAACAGCGTTATATATTAGACCAATTCTAAGTAGTTGATACAAAACGAATCGGTGTTAGGTATCGTGTATAGAAGTTGCTGGAAACCTGGTACATTACATGATTATTGCTTTAGGTCCAGTGGATTCTTCCGAGCCAAATCAGGACCAGTATAGCCGAATCAGGACCACAAAATCAAGACCACAACTTCGCTAAAAAAGGACTTGCCCTTGATCCGCATAAAAGATCTGCCGAAATAACCATAGTGGCAACACTGAAGGCACTCCACCAGCCGGTCACTTTACAATAAAGACATCCCACACTGGGAACGCTGAGGCTATACTCTAATTTATCGAACCCCCGTTTACAAAAACAAAATAGAATATAAACATCTTTATAAAATATCAACAAAACACATACATATAAAATGCCTACATTGGGAAATAATATCATAGGAAGCCCCAGTGACCACCTGGCAGAAAGCGTCCAATATTTCCAAGCTGATCCAACAGACCTCACACACAAATGATGAGTTTTGTCCCAGAAGAGTTTTCAAGAAAAAAGGTAGGTGACTGGTCTAGCGAAGAAGAAGATTGTATTGTAGATGGATAGAACAGAGTATGAATGAGAAGAACAAAGGAGAAAGACAGCGACAGTGGGAATTTAAAGCACTAAATTTCCCGAAATTGGGGATACTATTTATACTGAAACCCCCGGCACCACTACGGGGGTTGGAAACGTGGTAAGCGAGATGGTTGGATATACAGCGTGCTTAATACGCATACAATGAAAGCATAATTATAATAGACTTTTTGACATTCGACATTATTGAGACGTGATATACAGGACCTTATAGCTTACGGCACATTGGATAGAGAACCACTCTGAAGTTCTTTCTGTCCACCTCTTCCTCATTAACCCACGACAACCACCCTTCTCGAATACTCCCTCCCACCTCACCCCATCCCATCCCACCTCCAGCCCAACATTGCACAGCCCTTAATTCCTTTTCCTCCTGTGCACGCTGATCCAATCTGATGAGTGTGCAGATGCCCTCACCCTCTATCTCCCAAAGACGCCTGGACAGAACAAACCCTAAGGTTATCTCCCTCCTTCAACCGACTTCACGTTCAAGTGACTGTATTGAGTGACAACTGTGGTCCTGATTCGGCTCTTTGCAGTCCGCTGGACCCTATATATAATGACTAACTAACTAATTGAGGAACAACTAGACCCAAAAGAAGTGTTATTGAGAATACATATACCACTGTGTTACACTCGTGTGTTTTTTTTTAAATCAGTAGTTTTCAGCCCCGATGCTTGAATCCTGGTAAGTGTAACTCGGATTCGTTTATCCACGCAACCTGTTCACTCAGCAACAAGGCAGGAGTTTTCCAACTTTATTCAGCGTACATCCACTTTTCTCCTTTTCAGACACCCTTGCATCAATTATATAGTTTTTCTATACTCCAGATAACGTTAGAACATTCCAGCGTGACGCAATTACAACCAATCAAAATAAACTTCGTCATCAATGTCCTACGTCATGCTACTTTCTTCATCCTAAAAGAATCTCTCCGCTTCCAGTGGATCTATCGAAATGCTTCGATCGATAGTAAGCAAGCAACCCTAGAGAATTCCCCAATAATATCGATTAACGAAAATTATCAATATTATACCAAGCTTCTTCTAGGAACAACGCAAAATCAAATCAAAGGTAAATACACTCTGTTACTGAATGCTTTGCAAAACAAAACGATCGGATCTATCGTGCGCGTCTCACACGTACTATCGTGCGCGTCGCAAACGTAACACACTAGCTGATACGGAATAGACAATTTGACAAAAATATGAATCAACATAATTTTGGGGTTAAATACCTCAAAATATTTGGAGGAACACGAACAATATAATTAACTATGAGTACTAGTAGTAGAAGTAGTAGTAGCAGTAGTAGTAATACTAGTAGTAGTTGTTTTTGTTGTTGTTACTGCTGTTGTTGATGTTGCTGCTGCTGTTGTTGTTGCTGCTGCTGTTGTTTTGTTGCTGCTGTTGTTGTGTGTTATGATTATTGAAGCAGTAGTACAAGAAGATGAACAATTTTTTAAAAAAAGAAGAAAAGAAGAATGTCTGAAGCATGCCGCTCAATGTAAAAAGTAGGAAGAAAGAATGAACGGTTTTAGACAAAAAATTGTGTTTGAGGATTTAAAAAGTTACGAAATAGGATGAAACAATCAAATATTATGTCGGTTTTCTAACAAATTTGTTCGGTGTCTACACTCGCGAACTCGTTAGACGAAGAGAGAAGAAGAAGGATGTCTGATTACATGTAGAAGAAGAAGAAGAAGAAGAAGAAGAAGAAGAAGAACAACAACAACAACAACAACAACAACAACAACAACAACAACAACAACAACGACAAAAACAACAACAACAAGAAAAACGCGAGTCCAATTAAACAGGGTGCAATTTTCCGCTTTACTGATTGCCAGACGCTCAAATCCAATTCCCCAAATCTTCCCTCATCACTTCCCTCCCCCATTCCCACACCCAGTTCAGACGCCAAAAACAGTTCTTCCTAACCCTCTCTTCAGATACGTGTATCCCCTCTTTCTTTCTCCCTTTCTCTCTCTCTCTCTCCCTCTCTCTCTCTCTCTTTCTCTCTCTCCCTTTCTCTTTCTCTTTAATTAAATTAAGAACCTCCATCTCTAGAATCATTCTTCTTTTCTTTCCCTTTCATTCTTATTCTGCCCAACTCTTTCTCCTCCTTCTCTCTCTCTTTCTTATATCAAATTATAAATTCAGTCTGCCTTTCTCATACTCTCTGTCTGTCTGTCTCTCTCTTTCGCGCCGCCTCTCTTTCTGTCTTTCTTTCTGTACTCGCATCTTCAAGTGTCTCTTCTCCTCACTTTGAAGCGCCAATCCGTTCTGTCTACTGGTTCATTAGTCATATGCCTAACACATCAGAACTTTCCAACCCAGACAGAAATCAACACCATCCACCCCATCCCCCCCCCAACAAAACAAACAAACAAACATACAAAAACTACAACTGACGTCACCATCAAAACAAATCACGTCGTTGACGGTTTTGAAATGGCAGCTGAAACATTTGTGTTTCGTCTTTCTAATCCCAAAACCACCAGAAAGTCCTTTTGAGTGATCGGATTTTATTCGAAATCCATACGTGCGACATCCGGGCTGCCTTATCATCGATATGGTTTTTTAAAAGTACTACATTACGAACATACTCCATTTCACAAACATAACTATCTAACGCTAATAACAGTAATGCATGATAATGTAAAAACGGCTCGGCTTCCATGAAAACAAACCTGTTGAGAGAAACCCTCTATTACAATTACGCGTCTCTTGCCTTTTCACTTGCACTGGATGCCAGTGCACGTAGTTGCCATCTGCAAGATTGGGGGTCACGTAGAAGAGTTGCACACAAGAGTTTAAGAGACCCTGTGTAAAGGGTTTGTACAAATCGAAGAAGCTAAAAAGGTTGTTATCTCAGATACTCCGCGTAAGAAAAAACAATGAAACATGACCAGAAGATAATCTCCAGACTTAAGAGGGCATGCACAGTGTGATCGGATTCCAAAGCGACATATTCCAGTTATTAAAATGTGATGTAAAATTTCATAAACTAATCATGCTCTGGATTCTTTGTTTTTCTTTCTTCGTGCCAAATTTCCTGATTGTTTCTTCAGATTTTCTTCTTCCTTCTTTTTCTTTCCTCTGCCTCTCTGCAGCACCTCCCTTCCTTCTCCTCTTCGTTCTTGCTTTCCTTATTATTTTCCCCTCTCTTTCTTCCTTTTCTTGTTATGTGTTTATTCCTTCTTCTTCTTCTTCTTCTTCTTCTTCTTCTTCTTCTTCTTCTTCTTCTTCTTCTTCTTCTTCGTCTTCTTCTTCTTCTTCTTCTTCTTCTTCTTCTTCTTCTTCTTCTTCTTTGTCTTCGTTGTCTTCTTCTTCTTCTTCTTTTGTCTTTTTCTTCTTTTCCTTCTTCTTCCTCTTCTTCGTGCCCCTTCCCCTTCTTTTTTTTTTTCATTCGCATTTTCCTTCCTCTCCTTCTTTCCATCTGCTTCGTATTTCGCAACTTCTTAATCTTCTCCTCCTCTTCTCCCCCACCCCCCACTCCCTTCACCTCCTATTCCTCCCTCTTCACCTCGCGCGTCTGTACTTCTTCTTCCGCCATCTTCCTTTCTTCGTCCTCCTGTGCTGAAGAAACAGTGGAGAACGCGAGAGGTCTTGCTGTAAACTGACAGCAAATAATATGGAGACGAAAGGTTTGTGCAGCACACCTGTAGTAGGTTTCTCGCCTAAAGAACATGGACTGGAGTTACATGGCAGAATCTCGGATATAATGCTTAAAATCCTTCTCTGCTGCCGAAGATTTTCATTTGTGGAATTGTGCCATAGATACAGATAGCCATTTCGCTGTGTTACATCACATTACATGATTATTGCTTTAGGTCCAGAGGACTCTTCCGAGCCAAATCAGGACCAGTATAGCCGAATAAGGACCACAAAATCAAGACCACAACTTCGCTGAAAGAGGACTCGCCCCTGATCCGCATAAAAGATCTGCCGAAACAACCCTAGTGGCAGCACTGAAGGCACTCCACCAGCCGGCCACTTTACAATAAAGACATCCCACGCAGGGGACGCTGAGGCTATGCTCTAATTTATCGAACCTCCGTTTACAAAAACAAAATAGAATATAAACATATTTATAAAATATCAACAAAACACATATATATAAAATGCCTGCATTGCCAACTAATAACATCATAGGAAGCCCCAGTGACCACCTGGCAGAAAGCGTCCAATATTTCCAAAATGATCCAACAGACTTCACACACAAATGAGGAGTTTTGTCCCAGAAGAGTTTTCAAGAAAAAAGGTAGGTGACCGGTCTAGCGAAAAAGAAGATAGTATAGTAGATGGATAGAACAGAGTAGGAATGAGAACAAAGAGAACAAAGTAGAAAGACAGCGACAGTGGGAATTTAAAGCACTAAATTTCCAGAAAGTGGGGATGCTATTTATATTGAAATCCCCGACACCCCCAAGGGGGAATTTCGTTGTGTTCTTAACTCGTCAATGTATCAGCTGGGCTGGGTAAAAATCAAGGGACTGATTTTTCAAAGCATAAGAAGACGCCTCAATGAAGTCTTCAAGAAAAGCTTCTTCATACGAAAAACGCATCCACAGTGTGGCTGATTGGCAACACAAATGGCTAAAGAACCTGACTTTTTGAAAGACAATTCATATCTTTAAAAAAAAATCTAAAATCTAGGGTTGCGGTGTAGGTAAATTAGTTTCAAACAAGGTTTTGTTTAGAAATGAACTAGGCGCTGTTTTGCTTAGTTTTCTAAAGAAAACAAATAATATGGACATTGTAAGCACGATCAGATGTTTCAAATAAATGTCATGAGCAAACGAGAGCATTGATTAATGGATCAACGCACAGCTCGACGTCAACATCTACCTTTACATCATGGGTGACTGTACGCGGATGTGACAAACCAAGCCCTTGAACTCGTCGAGTTACTCTTGATCATCTAGGGACAGTTATTGGTCTTGACGTAGTCATGTGAGCAACAGACCCGTCGTAAAAACAAGTCAAGTTCCGCGTTAACGGCATTTGGAGGAGGACTTGCCACCTTTCTTGGAGATACTTTGACACTGTGTAAAGTTTGGTTAGTGAGTACAGACAAGTCAAGTCTTGCTGGTCAAAGATCTATTTGAACATCCAGTCCTTGTTAGCAACTAAAGCTTAAGCAGGTCAATGTCATTTTGTCAGGATTCTAAAAAAGAATATGAACACACCCACACCTTCCCCCACCCCCACGCACCCCACCCACCTCTCCCCCTCCCGCTCCCTCAACAAAAAAAGGACAGAAAGTGTGGAGAGAAGGGCCAGCTTTGTGAGGTTGGTACCACTCTCTTTTCTGCTTTCGTCTCCCCCTTTTTTATATATCTGTACCTTCCGCCTTCCTACTGTAACGAGAGTGCAGTTTAATCATAGCTCGCGCCGTGTACTAAAGTGCCTGTTCCACAAAGCTTCTTTCCTCTTGACTTCATATATTTGACCTGCAAATCGAAAGACGCAAAACAAGATCAAAGGCCCGAACCACTACCGTCAAACGTCCGCCCATCCTAACCCTCCCCCACCTCGACCCCCACTCCCTCTCCCTCTTGGTGTGGGGTGCTCGGTCTGCGTTGTTTCGTTCCCTTGCTACAAAGGCCCCTAAAACATCTAATGGACAAACGTAACCATAGCACAGCCGAACGTTCGGTTGTCCCGCATGCAGAAATCAAATTAATGGTTGTATTCGGTGGGAAAAGGTTCACTTCTTATCGCGCCCGTCTGATCCAAAAACTAAAAGTCTTAAAATCCTTGGCATTTATAGCAAAGGACGTTTTACGATCGTTTTTTGTACAAGAGTTATCGATCCTCCTCCTCCTCCTCCTCCTCATCATCATCATCGTCGTCGTCGTCATCATTATCGTCGTCGTCATCATTATCGTCGCCGTCGTCATCGTTATCGTGGCCGTCGGCATCATTATCGTCGCCGACAAAATCGTCGTTAACATCATTATCACCACCACAACCACCGTTGTCGTTTTCAAAAAAGATATTAGAAATAAGTTGTGGGGCTTAAAAAAAAACATTAAAAAAACATACACACGCTCACAAAAACACGAGTTATTGTCCTTATTAAATTTTGCTAACGAAATGTTGACAAGAAAATGCTTCATGTCAGCTACTACCATAGAACCAATAATATATATATATACACAGACTTACGTGCGTTTTCTTCACGTTCAGCAAGAAGAAAATAACAGTAACCTGAAATCTATGGTAGCATGCTCTACCCGATCAAAAGTTATCATCATCATCATCATCATCATCATCATCATCATCATCATCATCATCATCATCATCATCATCATCATTATTATTATTATTATTATTATTATTATTATTACCCCTTGGGGTCATGAGCAATCTTGTCACTGTAGATTGTTCTAACCTATAAAGGGAACAGTGAAAGCCCCAGTTGAAAACCTGTCTTGCCTTTGTAGGCATGACTAATTCACTGCGGCAACAGTTCCCCCCGTTGGAGTGCCGGGGGTTTCAGTATAAATAGTATCCCCACTTTCTGGAAATTTAGTGCTTTAAATTCCCACTGTCGCTGTCTTCATCATTTGCTCTTTCCCATTCCTGATCTGTCCTATCACTCTGCTATACTTTCTTCTTCTTCGCTAGATCAATGACCTACATTTTTTCTTGAAAACTCTTCTTGGACAAGACTCCTTGTTTGTGTATGAGGTCTGTTGGATCAGCTTGGGAGTGTTGGACGCTTTCTGCCGGGTGGTCACTAGGGCTTCCTATGATTGTATTATTTCGCACTATAGGCATTTTATATGTATGTGTTTTGTTGATGATTTATAATGATGGTTGTATTCATTTTTGTTTTTGTAACCGGGGTGTTCGCGTAGTTGAGGTCAACCCTCAGCCGTCCCCCGCGTGGGATGTCTTTATTGTAAAGTGACTGGCCGGTGGAGGGCATTCAATTTTCCCACTAGGGTTGTTTCGGCAGATCTTTTATGCGGATCGGGGGTTGTCCGGTCCTGATTTGGCTCGGAAGAGTCCGCTGGACCTAAAGCAACAATAAATCAATCAATCAATCAATATTATTATTATTCAAATGGAACCGCTTATCATTTAATTCACCAAATCATATACATGCTGTTACATTTGGGTGGGGAGGGAGGAGAGGTAGGAAGTGCCTGTATTGTGGTCTTCGGCTTTGACCCATTGTCCTTTGCATTGCATCTGGTGTACCTACTGTTAGTGGTGGCCTCTTTGGCTAGTCTACCAAATCTAATTGATCATCTTGAAGGCACAGTTTGTACATCTCCGAAAGAGAGAGAGAGAGAGAGAGAGAGAGAGAGAGAGAGAGAGAGAGAGAGAGACAGACAGACAGACAGACAGACAGACAGACAGACAGACAGACAGGCAGAAAAAGAGATACAAAGAGACAGAGAGAGAGAGAGAGAGAGAGAGAGAGAGAGAGAGAGAGAGAGTTGCTGAATAGGCAGAAATGACAGTGAAAGCTATTGGTGGGTGGAAAATATAAAGAGAAAGGGTCTGTATATGAATGGCAAGTCTCCTCTCTGAAAATCCTTATCGGGAAGAGAGGGGACTATAAACTGATTTAAAAAAAATATGAATGGCAGAGAGAGGGAGAGACAGAGACAGACAGACAAAGAAAAAGATATAGAAAAAGAAAGAGAGAGACGCTACATACAAACATACATACAGATAGCCTAAAACCTGTTGCTGAGCAATCAACCCGCAGGACCAGCGCAAATGTCTCCCTCCACCCCCTTGATTCAGGCTGAGGTGACAGCGGCACACCTGATCTGTTTGTTGTCCGTGCCTGGACAATGCATCCGCCAAAATGAGATAGACGACGCTTAAACGCAGAAGCGACGCTCAGTGCTGGGCGTTGTGCATTTGGAAAGTAAAATTAGGCAAATAGCTTATTAATTTAGACAAAAATGAACTATAAAACTCCACTGTTCCCAATGAAGATTTCCCATCCAAGGTTGGCAGTATCACACTGTTTGATATTTGGATGGTAATAGGAGATAGTCTTTCTGGAATACTCAATGTGCTCTAGATTTTCTAAAAGTGTGGATGGCGGATTGATCTATACATGTAATAATTTTTTATTATTATTACTATGATTCTTACTATTATTATTTAATTTCCGCTTTTAATTTCTGTCGTTTTCATGGAGAGAAGTGGGTACCCCAATGACCAATGAATACGGGGTTGGGGGTTGGACCTTTGAGTGTTGCCCGGTGGTTGCGCCGTTGCCCGGTGGTGGCGCCGTGCCTTGCTTGAAAACGCTATGGGACGGGGTGAGGAGTGTGAGAGGGAGAAAAGGGGAGAGGATGAATGCTCGGTTTTGTTTGTAGTTCAGCTGGGAGCTGAGATGAATAGTTGAACGGAAGTTAAGTGGCACTTGCATTTAGGAAGTGATGTTTTATTCCAAGCAGACGGTATTGTATAAGCGTGATGATTGTTAATGATTTTTGTGCATTGCGAAATAATTTTCCTTGCTGTTTGTTGGGACTATAAAGAGTCTGATTCTGATGATTCTGATACTCTGCCTAGTAGGACTACTGTTGACCTATTGGTTCGTTTACTTGACTGCCTAGCTGCTTCAGTGTTTCTCTGTTTGTTCTTTTTTGTGTGTGTACAAGTCTGTCTGTCCGTCGTTGTGTCGTTCTGCTTGTTCTGTCCCAACAAATAATTAAACCCCAATACCGCTATCAAGTAGGGATTGTGAGCGACCGTTTGTTCAAACAGTAGTAGCAGGTGACATCGCGTACATGTGTGCTTTACTACCAGCTGTGAAGTATCCTCTTGCAAGAGAGAGAAAGAGAGAGAGATAGAGAGAGAGAGAGAGAGAGAGAGAGAGAGGGAGGGAGGGAGGGAGGGAGAGAGAGAGAGAGAGAGAGAGAGAGAGAGAGAGAGAGAGAGAGAGAGAGAGAGAGAGAGAGAGAGAAAGGACAATGAACTAAAATACTTACAAAGTAGTACTAATGTTACAAAAACAAAAGATGAACAGAAGCAAGAGAGTGGTATAAAACTGTACATTTGTTTCATGTGTGTGTAAGGGGGTGGAGGGTTGAAATATGTGTATGTGTGGGAGAAAGAGATAAGACAAGATAAGATAACAATTTTACTTTGAAAGGGTAAAAGAGTACATCTTGCCCTCGGGGCTTGTAACAATAACTATTAAATACAGCAAATTAATGTTAGAACATTAACATCGTGGAACAATAACAAATAAACAAGGTCATCATTAGCTAATATCAATTTTAAACAAATATCTTTGTTAATATCTATTAACAACAATTAATGCTCATTTAATTCTTTTTATGTGTTTTAAGAGATGTGTCCAAAATGATGTAAATTTAGATGCTGGAGTGCGGAGGTCTTCAGGAAGGTATAATAATAGACAATGAGGGAGAGAGAGAAAGAGAGAGAGACAGACAGATAGACAGAGAGAGAGAGAGACATGGAACAGACACAGTCGAATGTGTTGGGTGTTGAGGCATAGGGAGACAGTAAAGAGGGACAGACAGGCAGAGACAAAGAAAGAAAGACAGAGACGAAGATGATTTATTAACAGAAAACAGTAACTTCCTAGCCGTAGTGGCTATTTGGTGACGTACATGATATATAGTATAGCGAGAACGAGGCAGAGACAGAGAGTATGATATATAGTTAGTGAGACAAAGACAGAGTATGATATATAGTTAGTGAGACAGAGACCGAGTATGATATATAGTATAACGAGACAGAGTATGATATATAGTATAGCGAGACAGAGATAGAGTATGATATATAGTATAGCGAGACAGAGATAGAGTATGATATACAGTATAGCGAGACAGAGTATGATATATAGTACATAGTATAGCGAGACAAAGATAGAGTATGATATATGGTATAGCCGGACAGAGTATGATATATAGTACATAGTATAGCGAGACAGAGATAGAGTATGATATATGGTATAGCGAGACAGAGTATGATATATTGTATTGCGAGACAGAGTATGATATATAGTATAGCGAGACAGAGACAGAGTATGATATATAGTATAGCGAGACAGAGACAGAGTATGATATATAGTATAGCGAGACAGAGATAGAGTATGATATATGGTATAACGAGACAGAGTATGATATATAGTATAGCGAGACAGAGTATGATATATAGCATAGCCAGACAGAGATAGAGTATGATATATGGTATAGCGAAACAGTATGACATATTGTATTGCGAGACAGAGACAGAGTGTCATATATAGTATAGCGAGACAGAGACAGAGTATGATATATAGTATAGCGAGACAGAGATAGAGTATGATATATAGTATAGCGAGACAGAGTATGATATATAGTATAGCGAGACAGAGACAGAGTATGATATATAGTATAGCGAGACAGAGTATGATATATAGTATAGCGAGACAGATAGAGTATGATATATAGTATAGCGAGACAGAGACAGAGTATGATATATAGTATAGCGAGACAGAGACAGAGTATGATATATAGTATAGCGAGACAGAGACAGAGTATGATATATAGTATAGCGAGACAGAGACAGAGTATGATATATAGTATAGCGAGACAGAGACAGAGTATGATATATAGTATAGCGAGACAGAGACAGAGTATGATATATAGTATAGCGAGACAGAGTATGATATATAGTATAGCGAGACAGATAGAGTATGATATATAGTATAGCGAGACAGAGACAGTGTATGATATATTGTATAGCGAGACAGATAGAGTATGATATATAGTATAGCGAGACAGAGACAGAGTATGATATATAGTATAGCGAGACAGACAGAGTATGATATATAGTATAGCGAGACAGAGACAGAGTATGATATTTTAGTATAGCGAGACAGAGACAGGGTATGATATTATAGCATTACGAGACAGAGACAGAGTATGATATATAGTATAGCGAGACAGAGTATGATATATAGTATAGCGAGACAGAGACAGAGTATGATATATAGTATAGCGAGACAGAGACAGAGTATGATATATAGTATAGCGAGAAAGAGTATGATATATAGTATAGCGAGACAGAGACAGAGTATGATATATAGTATAGCGAGACAGAGACAGAGTATGATATATAGTATAGCGAGACAGAGTATGATATTTAGTAGTGCGAGACAGAGACAGAGTACGATATATAGTATAGCAAGACAGAGACAGAGTATGATATATAGTATAGCGAGACAGAGACAGAGTATGATATATAGTATAGCGAGACAGAGTATGATATATAGTATAGCGAGACAGAGTATGATATATTGTATTGCGAGACAGAGACAGAGTATGATTTATAGTATAGCGAGACAGAGACAGAGTATGATATATAGTACAGCGAGACAGAGATAGAGTATGATATATGGTATAGCGAGACAGTGTATGATATATTGTATTGCGAGACAGAGACAGAGTATGATATATAGTATAGCGAGACAGAGACAGAGTATGATATATAGTATAGCGAGACAGAGATAGAGTATGATATATGGCATAGCGAGACAGAGTATGATATATAGTATAGCGAGACAGAGTATGATATATAGCATAGCGAGACAGAGATAGAGTATGATATATGGTATAGCGAAACAGTATGATATATAGTATAGCGAGACAGAGATAGAGTATGATATATAGTATAGCGAGACAGAGTATGATATATAGTATAGCGAGACAGAGACAGAGTATGATATATAGTATAGCGAGACAGAGACAGAGTATGATATATAGTATAGCGAGACAGAGACAGAGTATGATATATAGTATAGCGAGACAGAGACAGAGTATGATATATAGTATAGCGAGACAGAGACAGAGTATGATATATAGTATAGCGAGACAGAGACAGAGTATGATATATAGTATAGCGAGACAGAGACAGAGTATGATATATAGTATAGCGAGACAGAGACAGAGTATGATATATAGTATAGCGAGACAGATAGAGTATGATATACAGTATAGCGAGACAGAGACAGAGTATGATATATAGTATAGCGAGACAGACAGAGTATGATATATAGTATAGCGAGACAGAGACAAAGTATGATATTTTAGTATAGCGAGACAGAGACAGGGTATGATATTATAGTATTACGAGACAGAGACAGAGTATGATTTTTTTATTTTTTTATTTAATCGTTCTTATATAGCGCTTTTCCAGCTCAAGAGCTGCTCAAGGCGCTGGCCGATACAGGATCTAACTCAAGATGCCCGAGACGCCCACCCGCAGCCTTTGGGCGCATGGTCTGACGCCCGGACAACTGAGTACAATCCTGGGCAGCCAGGGATGGGGGAGAAGGACCTAGGTGCATGCTGGGTGTTTTCTTGTCACCGGCACTCACCCGTCTAGGACATGAGCGTCAGGATCTTTAAAGTCCGTTATGATGGAATGTATGCGACACAGACTAGACCTCGGTTTATACTCTCATCCGAAGGAGTAGGAAAACAGGAGTAAAGTGTCTTTCCCAGGGACACAACACAATGGCCCGGCCAGGGCTCGAACCCGGGACCTTCCGATCCACAAGCCGAGGCACTACCATTAGACCACAGTGCCTCCTATATATAGTATAGCGAGACAGAGTATGATATATAGTATAGCGAGACAGAGACAGAGTATGATATATAATATAGCGAGACAGAGACAGAGTATGATATATAGTATAGCGAGACAGAGTATGATATTTAGTAGTGCGAGACAGAGACAGAGTACGATATATAGTATAGCGAGACAGAGACAGAGTATGATATATAGTATAGCGAGACAGAGACAGAGTATGATATATAGTATAGCGAGACAGAGTATGATATATAGTATAGCGAGACAGAGACAGAGTATGATATATAGTATAGCGAGACAGAGACAGAGTAGATAGAATGTGGGTGTAGATAATTTGATGACGGGAGAAACACACATACACACACACACAAACACACACACGCACACAAACACACACACTAAATGAAACACCAATGCAACTTACCTGAAGATCATGCCAATATCGCACACAGCTGCTTTGCCCAAATACAGGAGTCACACACGAGGCGAATGGTATCCACAAACTTATCTGACTGTAAACCACGCCAACTGATGCAAGTTTCCTAATAAATCCAATTTCGCGGCTCACAGTGGTACCTGCAGCAAAAGAAAAATTGACGTATTTACAGTATTTGGAACTTTGTCAAGCCATTGGACAACACGATGACATGCTCACAGTGGTGAAGAAACGGAAACTTCGATGGTATGGCCACGTCTCCAGATCATCAGGTCCTGCAAAAGACCATCCTGCAAGGCACAGTGCAAGGAGGTAGAAGAAGAGGGAGGACGAAAAAGAGGTGGGAGGACAACATTCGAGAATGGACTGGTTTGACACTGAGCGAAGCCATCAGGGTTGCTGAGGACAGAGAAAGATGGAGTACGCTGGTTAAACGATCATCTGTGGTGCCCCTACGACCTCCGATTTACGGGATAGGATAGGATAGATTGGGATAGGATAGGATAGAATAGGATAGAATAGGAACTTTGTCATTTTATTTTAGAAAACAAAGCACAATTTTAGGGAAATATTAGGCTACTAGCACAAAGGACATTTTAGCCGAATGGGGGGATTGGAGAGATGGGGTTAAAAACAACCTAGATCATCTAAATATCGTTGACATCAAAGTGTTTATAAATTCTATACATCCACTGTATTCTCACAACATACCGCACGCAATCATAATTAACAATGTTAACTGAAACAAACGAACCTGACGCACACAGATTAAAATGATTAACATCAAACGGTGTGTAACTCCTAAATCCTGCTTCCTTACTAGTCAATCCTAGTGATACTTCCAAAGCTGAGTGTATCTGAAACAAACGAAAACCGACATCTTTAGTTAGATGAGAGTCATTAGCACGAAAGTGTGTTTACATTCTCAAAGCTGTTATATTGTGCCAATCAAATCCACCGCTCACAGGGTCCAAACTGTTGTTTGCATTGTTCACAGTATACGGATCTCAAACAAATTCGACGCACTTAAATGAGATCGACTGACACCACAGTGTTTGCAAATCTGATCCTAAATCTTGTTTTCTTATTTTCAAATCCTGATGTCACAACATTAGTTCAGTAAACATTGTATCTGCGCCCTGAGCATGCTGCCAGCGTAGAGTTATGCGTGTAACAAGTCGATATCGTCGTCATCATCATCATCATCATCATCATCATCATCATCATCATCATCATCATCATCATCATCATCATCATCATCATCGTCATCATCATCATCATCATCTGAGACAACCAGTGCAGTGGGGCATGTAGATTAGAATCGCGAGTATATTAGAATAAATTACAAAGTGACAATGTATGATGTTGCCTCATCTCATAAAGTATCTGAAACAAACCAAATCTTGAGACTACTTTTTTCTAGAAAAATCTCTGCGAACCAGGATTTTCAAAACAATATACTCTTGCTGTATCTAGTTCACAATATAGCTGTAACAACAATCATTGGATTAGAACAAGGCATTTGAACATTCACAATGACACTCGACTAGAGCAGACCGGATGTGTTTAAAGGCTGACCCAACTCATTATACAAAGTCTCTCTCTCTCTCTCTCTCTCTCTCTCTCTCTCTCTCTCTCTCTCTCTCTCTCTCTCTCTCTCTCTCCCCTCTTCTAACTCCTATCCTACCTTAAAACCCTCAGCATCAGCAACTCAGATCATGACTGTTACACAACAGACTTCACTACAAAAGGAAGCAGGCAAATTTCACTACAAAGGATGAAGGCTTACGTCGAAAGAGGTACAAACATGACTGCTAATGGTAGCAGCATTTCAATTAGCACCCTGGTGTGACAAGGTTTTAACGTACACAACATACTAAAAACACGTGACAGTTAAATGTAATTAATTTTTTTATGACACGGCAATGATCGATTACACCCCGACTCTTTAAATCGTTTGTAACTCTAATTCATTCTCCACGCAGCCCGTTCACTCAGAAACAAGGTAGGGATCGTCGTAACACAGTTTTCAAACTTGATTCCTAAAACAGCATCAACAACTACATGCAAAATCTCTTTCCGAAAAAGTTTTTTTTTAAAATAAAAATAAATAAAACACTCCAGACCACAGACAGCGCTGCTTATATAGTCTATCAACACTGTAGAAAAATACAGAAGGTTCCAGAATGACGCAATCAACAACAATTCCATAATAAAACTCGTCACCGGAATTACGCACCGTCTTACGTTATAGAATGTTCTACAGCCTTCATAAATGTACTCATCTGTTACTAATTAGATCTCCCATATTCTGTCAGTAAACAAACATTATGTAAGGCCCCTCCAGCGCTAGTATAAATGAAAGGAAATTAATCGCTATAATTGCACCCTTTGTACGTAAACACAATATTCAGAGTTATAGTGCGCCTCTCAGTCCTAACAAACTTTAGTTTAAGTTTTTGTTGTTGTCTAAAACCATGTGTTTGTGATCAGACGTGAACTTAAAATATTGACTTGAAATACTGGAACTGAAACACGAAACCGTGCAACTGCTCTTTCCACAAATTCTTCAATACTAAGCGAACTGCAATGGGACACTCTGAAACGGCCTCGTGTGGGTAGCACACTCCTGTGGTCACTGATGGTCTGTGTCCTGCTCTAAAGTGATAGCGCACACATCAGGCGACGTCAGCTTTTCCTCCCTCTTCACTTTCATTGTCCCTCCTTCTCTGTTTGTCCACAAACACTGCCAAACTGCCCACAAACATCCCCACGTCGTCAAATCAAGCTGTCCACGGACACACAAGTACATACTCGCGCACCCACACATGAACGCACGCACGTATTGTCACACAAGTCCGCTGGACCTAAAGCAATAGCCATGTAATGTAATGTATTGTCACACATTTTTTTTAAAAAAGGCCTACTACACACTAATGAACACGCCGCGCATATACACATTGAACGAGGTGCTCTCTCTCTCTCTCTCTCTCTCTCTCTCTCTCTCTCTCTCTCCCTCTCTCACACACACACACACACAAACACATATTTAATGAACGTGCACACGCACGAAGCACACAAAGACGATGGCACCAAAGTACACACACACACACAAACAAACACACACACACGCACGCATACGCAAACCAGTAAACGCACACATTTTACATTTCCACGAGTGTGCATACGCAATCACGTAGTAAGATGCACCGACAAAATAATTACAATGACCGACTATTGGCATCTTGCAGCTTCGATCAATTTAAGGCTAATTTCAATACATATTGAATGGAATTAATTGCACGTAGTAGACCCAGCTTATGAGGGGATGGAGAATTCTATTTTCCACCTTGTCCTGGGTGGGGCCGCACTGAGATTGCCGCTCTTTGGTTCAGAAAGCGAACTGAACCGCCCTTTTTTCTCGCCGCACACTCTCTCCTAAAGGCAAAATACTGATATTTTAAAACTAAAAAGCAATATTATGTTGAGCAGACTGAGCAAGCAGGCCATTTACTATTCAAATTGGACAACTTGAACAAAAAGGGGAAAAGTTCAATTCAGTTCAATTCAATTCAATTCAAGATTTATTAGCCAAGTGACATACATACAGTTATAGTATACATGACCCAAAGAATGCTTTAGATCAGCGGCACGCATGCACAAGATACATTAAAAAAACCAAATAAGATCTAGTGCGACCTATGTAACCACCACTACAGACTAAGACAGCAGACCCACGCCTGACTAGAACACTCATGTAGTACATAGAAATACAGACATACATCAACAGACACAACCGAATTACAGATAACAAAACAGGTGCATGATTTTAACGTACATCATCAGACACAGCAAACTATACAGATGACCAAAATAGATTCGCACGCATAAGCAAATATTTCCTTCACCTATAACCATTACAGTGATTTAATATACTACTACTACTAATACTGGATGCTTACGCTCCTTATTCCTAAATCAGACTCAAAGCGCGGCGATCTGTAACCAACATACACCCTCACAAGTTACAAACACTCCTTACATACACAACATTCATCACTCAAACATGTGGTGTAAAGGAACGTCGCTATTACAAGACGGAAAGGAGATCCTCTATTCTGTGACAAAATGTAGTTCTTTATTTTATTTAATGGCTGTCACAAAGCGCTTTTCCAGCCCAAAAAACTGCTCAAGGTGCTGTTCAAAACAGGGTCTACCTCAAGATGCCCCGGAGACCCACTTGCCGAGACAGACAGACAGACAGACAGACAGAGAGGGAGACACAGAGAGATAGAGAGAGAAAGAGACAGGGACAGAGACAGAGATAATGACATAGAGAACAAAAATAGAGAGCGAGAGAGATATATATATATACAGAGACAGAGAAGGAGAAAGACAGAGAGAGACATACAAAGACATACAGAGAAAGGGAGAGAAAAACAGAGAGAGAGAGAGAGAGAGAGAGAGAGAGAGAGAGAGAGAGAGAGAGAGAGAGAGAGAGAGAGAGAGAGAGAAACATACAGAGAGACATACAGAGAGAGGCAGAGACACAGATAGAGGAAGGCAGAGACAGAAACAGATTGATCGTGGACATTATCTATGATACATGCATCCAACGTCACTCAATTTGAAGTAACAGGAGCAATCCGTAACTGTAAGAATAATTGCATCGATCAAATCGTTTCATTATAAGAAATCAATCACCCTGTTTCCTCCGCAGCGAGCAATTACACGGCCTAAAACTCCCACCGTAAATTCCGGGTCATAGCGACCCCGTTCCTCGCATTTTAGTCCCCCGTCCCCACACAGACACGGACGCTCACCCTCTCTCCGAAATATCAACAAATACGAGCGCGCGGTCTCGCTATGCCAACTTTTGGGTCAAGAATCACAATCTTTCTCCTCATATACATATACACCTAAAAATTATACACACGTATACACACACTCACTAACTCTTTCCGATTCTCTCTCTCTCTCTCTCTCTCTCTCTCTCTCTCTCTCTCTCTCTCTGTACATTTTCAATTATGATTCTCTCTCTCTCTCTGTCTCTCTCTCTCTTTGTCTCTCCCTCTCCCTCTCCCTCTCCCTCTCTCTCTCTCTCTCTCTCTCTCTCTCTCTCTCTCTCTCTCTCTGATCTGAGTTTTCAATCAAGGACGAAGGGTCCCTCTGCTTGTTTTAACAATGACGAGAGACATTAACCCAAACAAAACAAAACAAAACGCACACACACACACACAACCACACACACACACACACACCCACACACACACACACACCCCACACACACACACTCTGCAAGATGGCGAATATTAATGCCGCTCTCATCTCGCTTTCTGTGCTGTTTGATGCGAGATAATGTTGCTCTCGAGGCCCGTTTTCCCAGCAGAAATAACGGGCCACCGGGGGAAGGTTCAGCTTTTTGCAGGGCAAAATTGAGAGTTTACGAACTGCAGTGATCGAAGTTGCGTGGCAATTCCGCCCTCTGTTGCTCTGCTATAATTGCACTGCGGAGTGCAAGCGCCGGTATACACGCACCAAAGTGCTGTTTCACATGCAGGTACTGTATACTATATAGTGCTAGTGGCTATTTGAACAGGTCGTGGACCACAACGAGAATCAGACTCAGCTCCAAACAACAACAACAACAACAACAACAACAACAATAATAATAATAATAATAATAATAATAATAATAATAATAATAATAATAATAATAATAATAATAATAATAATAACAATATTATTATTAATATTAATAACAATACTACTACTACTACTACTACTACTACTACTACTAATAATAATAATAATAATAATAACAATAACAACAACAATAACAACAACAACAACAACAATAATAATAATAATAATAATTGTGATGATGGTGGTGTCTTCTTTTAGAGTAAGGATGAAGTGGTGGTGTACATTCTCTCTCTCTCACTCAAGAACACCAAAGGTTCGAAGATGACCGTTGAAGTTTCTCTTGTTTATTCCGTCGTCAGTACATCATGACAAGGCAAATCAAGGCAAGGCAATACAGAAACAGAGACAGTGCAGTGTGTCTCGCCTTCGGTGGTCTGACCGTTTTTGTTCCCCTTTAACTACCGAAACTTTCTTTATATGGGACGCCGCCAGCCTTAGAGGGCGCGCTTAATGTGAGGCACTGCCGCGGCTCTAGAAAGTCGTCTGCTGGCGCAAATTTGTGTTAGTTACAAATCTCTATCTTACAAACACATATTATAAACTAACAAAATATATACAAATTATACATCGGCGTAAACGTGGGAATACAAGCTTTCTACTGATATACAATTCTCAGACCTATCGGCTATGAAATAAAACAATAAGTAATTTAAAGGAGAAAGTGGTTGCCGATCCAAAGAGATTTACACATCAAAAGTCATAATAACTCTTAAATTCGATAAAATTCTAAACAGCAATTATAATAAAAAATAAAGTACAACGTCTCCTCTTTCCAACCATGTATAATACTTCATGGTTATTATTGTGGGTTTTAAAGTAAATGAATAAATAATATGACATAGTAAACACAGCCTAACTGAATCAATGGACCCCGGTCAGTCTAGCGAGAATGTAGGTCGCTACACATTGCGCAACCGAAACAGCCCAGCGTAACCGAAACCAGTGCGGCGCGTGTACCGATGTGTACCAATATACTTTGCCCTATCCACTGTCGCGATCCCCTTCGAATTCGCTACCTAACTGAAAAACAAAGTTGATATATACTAATAGAAAATAAACTGCTAAGTCTAACGGTGGTATTATGAAAAGTATCTGAAAAGTATATCTCAAGTAATAGCCATAGTTCAAGTTTAACATGGATACAGGAAGGCCTACTATTTAATGGTAAGAAATTTACGTAGCCGCGGCTCGGCTACATTCACCTCGATTCTTTCAAAAACTCAGCGTCCTCGCTGAGAAAACCATCGTATACTTAAGACAAACGGACTTGGCTTTACCAATCAATCGCGTCGTACAAAAGAACCGAACAACACAGAAAGAAAACGAGAAACAATTTCCTTGAAAACGCACATTTAAGTACGAATCCGCCCAAACAAAAACCAGTTATATCGCGGACCTGGCATCGCCTTGCAAGATAGTTGATTATGTATTTGACAGTGAACCAACATCATACAACTAAGTCTATGATACAACAAAACCAACCATTATCACCTGTCATTTAAACACGCTATTCACTACACATGATATACATAATCAGTCACATTTCCCTGCAAATTGGTGTTAAATTCGCACTCAGATATAAACCATCAATTTTACAAAAATAAACATAAACTAACATGATAAAAAAAGAAAACGAGAGCGAGATAAAAACTAACATTCCATGTACCAGCAAAAACGCATTAATACAGAATACATAACGGGGTGAGCATAACATTTCAATAACATTAAAACGTTCTCAGCAAACGTTCAAGGTTCGTCAAACACACGAACCTTGAAAATCATTAATATAAATAAAACACCAGCATCTCAACCAAATGAAAAGCATTCAAAGTGAGAACATAACATATGTACATTACATAGGCATTAATACAAAACATCGGCATGAAAACACAATCATTATCATAGCTACAACCTATATACAAACGTCATATGTTCGGCAAAACGAAGCAAACGAGACCACATCGTAATAGAACGAACACACTGTGATAGTCTTGTAACGAGGAAAACTAAGCAACTGTTATTAATGACCAAATAAACTCTGCCAGCGCGACAATAATTGTAAAAAAAAGATAGTGGTCACGCATTAATATTATTGCCACAAAATAAACCAGATTCAAACACTAAGCTATGCACACACCTAAAACATAATTGTCTTCGAAGCTGGGCACAGTTTCTGTTTATCACTTGTCTCTTCACTCTTCGATCATCATATAATGTCTTTTCAAGTGTCTTCTTTTTCTCTGGCACAGTTCAAATACTCTGATCTCTACAACTAAAATGTCTTTAGGTAGGCCTACACACTATAAACTGTCACATAATCTACACACTAGCTGAGTCACAATTATTTCTAAAATGTTCGCGAAACTGTGGACTGTCTTTTGGCGACACATTTTATAATAAATGCGGCCTACCTTTACTGTGTTGTTTTCTGCGCCAGTCGTGCCGAGCGTCGTGGGGCATTCGCCAATCAGCTTTGCACTTCCATTGCCCCCCGTCGCCTGGGATTCGACAACGGGGGTTAGCAGTTTCCCTGCTGGCCTTGTGGGTGTTGGTAGCCCTGTTGTCGCTGGGGACAGTTCCGCTGGAGGTGGCCCTTTCCGCCGCAGAACCAGCAGATGACGTTTCTGTTGTCTCGTCTTGGGGCTTGCGGTGGGCGCTGTTGCATCTGTCGGGGGGCCGTCGATGAAGGTTGCTGCATCTGCCGCATCTGCTTGGTCAGCTCTGCAACCTGACTCTGCAGAGCCATCACTTGCGGGTCGGGCACAGGCGTTGCTACCTGCTGGGTGGCCATGCTGTCCCGGTCGCGGTCCTCCTCGTCACTCTCTGCCTGTCTTGCTGCTCTCCTTGACTTCTTTCCTTTTGTCATCTTCTTTCTGTCGTCGACGGTGGTGTTGCCCGATGGTGTTGTCATCAATCTGATCCTGCTCGCAGCGCCATTTGTGATGATGGTGGTGTCTTCTTTTAGAGTAAGGATGAAGTGGTGGTGTACATTCTCTCTCTCTCACTCAAGAACACCAAAGGTTCGAAGATGACCGTTGAAGTTTCTCTTGTTTATTCCGTCGTCAGTACATCATGACAAGGCAAATCAAGGCAAGGCAATACAGAAACAGAGACAGTGCAGTGTGTCTCGCCTTCGGTGGTCTGACCGTTTTTGTTCCCCTTTAACTACCGAAACTTTCTTTATATGGGACGCCGCCAGCCTTAGAGGGCGCGCTTAATGTGAGGCACTGCCGCGGCTCTAGAAAGTCGTCTGCTGGCGCAAATTTGTGTTAGTTACAAATCTCTATCTTACAAACACATATTATAAACTAACAAAATATATACAAATTATACATCGGCGTAAACGTGGGAATACAAGCTTTCTACTGATATACAATTCTCAGACCTATCGGCTATGAAATAAAACAATAAGTAATTTAAAGGAGAAAGTGGTTGCCGATCCAAAGAGATTTACACATCAAAAGTCATAATAACTCTTAAATTCGATAAAATTCTAAACAGCAATTATAATAAAAAATAAAGTACAACGTCTCCTCTTTCCAACCATGTATAATACTTCATGGTTATTATTGTGGGTTTTAAAGTAAATGAATAAATAATATGACATAGTAAACACAGCCTAACTGAATCAATGGACCCCGGTCAGTCTAGCGAGAATGTAGGTCGCTACACATTGCGCAACCGAAACAGCCCAGCGTAACCGAAACCAGTGCGGCGCGTGTACCGATGTGTACCAATATACTTTGCCCTATCCACTGTCGCGATCCCCTTCGAATTCGCTACCTAACTGAAAAACAAAGTTGATATATACTAATAGAAAATAAACTGCTAAGTCTAACGGTGGTATTATGAAAAGTATCTGAAAAGTATATCTCAAGTAATAGCCATAGTTCAAGTTTAACATGGATACAGGAAGGCCTACTATTTAATGGTAAGAAATTTACGTAGCCGCGGCTCGGCTACATAATAATAATAATAATAATAATAATAATAATAATAATAATAATAATAATAATAATAATAATAATAATAATAAAAATAAAATAATTAAATGGGATCAAAGCGCGGCGAACTGTAACATACACGCTCACATGCTACACACATAGGCCTACACACATACACACGGACGCACACACACACGGACGTACATACACACACACACGCGCGCACACACACACATCCAACCAACCAAAACACATCCGTCACTCAAACGAGTGGTGTAAAGGAAGGGAGATTGCTGTTAGGAGACGGAATGGAAACAGAATTTAATGATAAAAGTTTTGATTGACTGCATCCAAACCCATCATTGAAGGGAGAAAAGAAACCCGGAATATGAGTCGAAATCCTCGGTGACCATTACAGTCTTGCACTTACGAAGTCACCCAAGCCACTGTTAATATATTGATTTAATCGTTGTTATAGCGCCATTTCCCAGCTCAAGGTTTGCTCAAGGCGCTGGCCAATACAGGATCTAACTCAAGCCGCGCGAGACACATTCTGTGTTAATTAAAATGTTACTGTCATTGACTTGGACAACCTAAAACAACTAAGCTGTGACAAACCACGATGTGGTTACTTGCAGGGCAGCCAATATATTACAAGTCAAGTCAAGTCAAGTCAATATATTCTTTATTCCGTCGAAAAAAAAAATTTGGTTTGCCACAAGGATACTCACTGTATAAAAACACATTACATAGGCAAGATCATAAATAATTAATTATCAACAAAATAAACCTTTTGTGAGAATGATTTGAGAGATGGGAATTTACACATGGAATGAACGCACGTAGACGCTCACGCACACACCGGCATACCCAATCACATATACACACCCACACGCCCACCCAGTTTATGCCCACCACACACTCATCGTCATCCTATCATAACTTAAGACAACAAAACCATATCACATGTACACTAATACACTAATGCAGTGTAGCACAAATAAAAATAATTGTAATAAAATAGACTTGAGTCTTATTTAATAATGTCCTAACACTGATAATAAATAATTAACTTGGTCTTATACAGCCGTTTTCCAGGTCAAGAGCTGCTCAAGGCGCATTGCGGATGACAGGACATATCTCAAGCCACCCAAGGCGCAAACTTGTTTCTTGATGCGCCTCCCCTAGCGCCACAGACCACTGAGGGATTCTGTTCCGAGCACTAGAAGCTTCTAGTAGACTACTGGATCGTTACAAATCAACAAAAAAAAGCAAGATGTAAAAAACACACCCAATACCTACTCTTAAAGTTCTCTCTCTCTCTCTCTCTCTCTCTCTCTCTCTCTCTCTCTCTCTCTCTCTCTCTCTCTCTCTCTCTCTCTCTCTCTCTCTCTCTCTCTCTCTCTCTCTCTCACTTTCTTCTCTTTCGGCCACTCCCTGGCTGGTCCAGCATTTAATCCGGCGTCCTTGAAGGATGACCAGTCACTGCTGGTTGGTCAGTCTGCTACGTCAAGCTCTGTCCTCCCTATGAAATGATGTCCCCGGCGTATTTAATCACAGATGCCGGGGACAGTAATTACGGTAATTTCCCCAAGGGCGCATGGACTTCTTGGAAGACTTGCGATCACGTGAGACCCATAGAGCCTGGAGCTCGGTCATTGTCAGGACAGAAGATGTGACTTCAGTAATAAAGACCAACAGGGTCCGTCCGAGCTGTGCCTCCGACTACATCATCTGTTACAGTTTAGCAGGTACAGCGAAGACTAAAATGATTAACCAGTTGCCGGTTGAAACCCAAAAAATGGTGCCTGCCTTCGTTTTTTACAAAAGTTATTAACATGTTCTGAGCTGCCACATACAAATATAATCTCTGTTACAGCGAAGATGAAACTGAAAGAAGGTAAAAACAACAACAACAACAACAACAACAACAACAACAACAATCAAACTTTGCGTTTCATTCATTCATGCAAAACAAGGTGAAGAAGAGCTATAGAATTCGGAGATGGAGCTGTGTAAGGTCACAACAGCGGAGATTTCCAGGTCAAAAGATCTTGAATAAACATTTTGACGAGAAAGTAGTGGGAAGATGACGAAGAGGAGAAGATGACGATGAGGACCTCAATGACTAGGATGAGGATGAGGATAATGGCGATGTTGAGGGAGGAGGTTGAGGAGGATGATAATAAGAATGATGGCGATGTTGAGGTTGAGGATGAGGATAATGAGTATGATGCGCATTTCATAACTTATTTGTCTTCACCACAGGGATATGTCAGACCAAAGCAATATGATGATGAGGATAATGATGATGAGGATAATACTGATGATGATGATGACGACGATAACTTCAATGGAGATCAGGAAGAGTAGGACGACGAGGAAGATGATAGGGCAAAGATGTCACTTTCACTTTAATATGTGGATAGCATGTTCTGACAGGCAAGGGGTGAGGGAGAAGAAGAAGAAGAAGAAGAAGAAGAAGAAGAAGAAGAAGAAGAAGAAGAAGAAGAAGAAGTAGTAGTAGTAGTAGTAGAAGACCAAAAAGTATTATAAGAAGTCGAGGAGGAGGATGAGGAGGACACTGTGGAACGCGGAGGCCAATGCTGAATGGCGTGCCTTTTAAACATAAAAGAGGGAGACTTCCGGCCATTAGCAATATAAACATGAAGCAACAGCAACCCCATCTTCAAGGCACACCACCCTCGTACTCCTCCTTCTCCTTATCATCATCATCATCATCATCATCATCATCATCATCATCATCATCATCATCATCATCATCATCATCATCATCATCATCACATCATCATCATTATCATCACCACCACCACCACCATTCGTACCACAATCACCAGCACCAGGAACAGACCACTGAACTAGAGGTATCATTTAGTCGATACTAGTTTTAACTCAGGGAACCTACGCACCACAATGATCACCATTCTAGGCTCTTCCTCTGATCACTATATCGAACTCTCCATCACAGCCATCTGTTTCATTCTCTCTCTTTATTATTGGAACGATCGTATTCTTCAACCAGATCCGTAATAATCCTTAATTTAATCCGTTCGCGTGTTCCACACTTCATAATAGACTAATTTAATTTCTGACAGCAAAGAGTTCGCATTTCGGACAAACTGACCACAGCGGGGGAAAAACAAACCAGGAGCTAATGATGTATCAAGCATTTAAGCTCATAAGGTCACGTAATTAGGTCGAATTTCACGCAAGTCGACACCCACGCAGAAGATGTTTGGGGATAAATTCCCTTTCTGCGCATGTCATGATGTCACCGTGACCTTCACATTTGGAAGTGATTGGGTGTCAGGTTGAAGACGAAACGTGAGACGCTTAATTCCAGCACGTTGCGGAGCTTGAGCAACCGACCGATATCCGCTGCAAAATCTTCAAACAACGTGTAGCCCCACTTGAGGAAGGTCTTCAGATTTCTTTTCACAGCGCAAAAACAGCCGCAGTGCCTCGTTCAAATCGCGACAAGCCTGTGATTAGTGCTAATTTCACCCTGCTGCTTGTTGTGTGTCGTGAATTGGAGGCGAGCTTCTTTTACAGGTATACTTGTTTAATGTAGTGTTCCACACACACTTTTTATTTCCCTCTAAGTTTTATGTTGTTTCCCCGTAACGGGAGTATTCTTGTTTATTGCTTTCCACTTCTACCTTCCCTTTGACCTCCTTCCACCGCACCAATCCCTCTCTCTCTCTCTCTCTCTCTCTCTCTCTCTCTGCAAAAAGTAAGTTTAATAAGACAGGTCAACAGGACCTAATGTTCCTATCCTATCCTATCCCGTAAGTCGGAGGTCGTTGGGGCACCACAGATGATCGTTTAACCAACGTACTCCACCTTTCTCTGTCCTCTGCAACCCTGACGGTTTCGCTCAGTGTCAAACCAGTCCAGTCTCGAATGATGTCCTCCCGCCTCTTTTTTGGTCTCCCTCTTCTTCTACCTCCTTGCACTGTGCCTTGCAGGATGGTCTTTGCAAGACCTGATGATCTGGTGACGTGGCCATACCATCGGAGTTTCCGTTGTTTTTTTTCACCACTGTGAGCAGGTCATCGTGTTGTCCAATGGCTTGCGTGATGGTCTATCGGACTTCGACCTAATGTTATTGCCCTGCAATACACGACCCCTACCTTTCACCTCCCCCCTTCCCCCGCCCTATTTATGTGTAATATGTTGTATAGAATTACGCTTGTGAACGTATTATTATTATTATTATTATTATTATTATTATTATTATTATTATTATTATTATTATTATTATTATTATTATTACATTATTATTATTATTATTATTATTATTATTATTATTATTATTATTATTATTATTATTATTATTATTATTATTATTATTACAGTCATATTATTATTATTATTATTATTATTATTATTATTATTATTATTATTACTACTACTACTACTACATAAATACATTAATTCAAGACTAAATAGAACGGGATCTGCCCAACGTGCAAAACGCTCCTGTGCTTTCAAAGAAAAATAAAAGGAATATTCACGCGAGGGAGAAAGGGCGGGGGACTAAACAGAAGGACAAAGAAGTACTACTGAGACGTTGATGGATGACCCTCGAGTAATCCAACCGCTAGTAAGTGATGTCTTGGGACTCGGCGTCCTTCTAGACCATTCCTTTGTTCTAGAATCTAAGGATGCTCCTTCTTCTTTCTAGAACCTGAAGATTCTTCCTCTTCTTTGCACACTGGAGGCGTTTCTTCTTCTTTCTGGAATCTGAAGATGCTAATTCCTCACAGCGTGATCAGCTAGTAACAGTACTGAGATACTCTGGGTTGAGCAGAACAATTAGTCTTGTGGCAAACGGATGCACACACTCACTCGCCCATTGCTGGTCTTTCTCCTCTGTTTCTACACTGCAGACCCACCCACGCACGCACGCCCCAAACTGCTTGTATTCTTCTTCTTAATATCTTCTTAATATTCTTCTTCTTTTCTGTTTATTTTTTTGTCTTCTGTCTCTTCTTCTTGTCATCTACTTTCCTTGGCTTATTCCCTTCTTCTTCAGCCTTCGCCATCGTCGTCGTCGTCGTCATCGTCATCATCATCATCCTCATCCTCATCATCATCATCATCATCTTCTTCTTCTTCTTCTTCTTCTTCTTCTTCTTCTTCTTCTTCTTCTTCTTCTTCTTCTTCTTCTTCTTCTTCCTTCTTTTCCTTTTCTTCTTCTTTTTCTTCTTCTTCTTCTTCTTCTTCTTCTTCTTCTTCTTCTTCTTCTTCTTCTTCTTCTTCTTCTTCTTCTTCTTCTTCTTCTTCTTCTTCTTCCTTCTTTTCCTTTTTTTTCTTTTTTTCTTCTTCTTCGTTGTCGTCGTCATCAAATTCTTCATCTTCTTCTCCTTTCTTCGTCATCGTCGTATTCTTCGCCTTCTTCTTCTCCTGCTCCTCTTCCTCTTTCCTCTTCGTCTTCTTCTTCTGTCTCCTCAATCTTATTTCTTACTTCTCCTCTCCTTCTTTAAACCAACTTTCTCCTCTTTGTTTTCTCCTGCTTTTCCTTCCTCCCCTGTTCATGCGTTTTATTAGCCAGCCATCTCATACGTCAAGCTTAACACTCCATTTTCATCCGACGCTGCATCCTCAAGTCTCATCCTTCGAGTCAGGCATGAACTGTCCAACACTCCCTATTGTTCTACGTAATATTTGCGTACCGAATTGTCTGGTTGGGATTTAACGCTGGTGTTGTACAGAATTTCCGGTCGGGGACGGGGTGGGGCCAAACCTGTGACTTTCTCCGAAATTTATAAGTTTGGAATCATCCGTTTTCTAGGGAAACTCGAACACTCAAAACAATACGATTCATGCAAGGATACACATGAGATGCAATATGAAAGGAGTTTGGAATGGTTTATGGTCAATCATACATCATCCCGAATGGCATATTTTAAATTTTAAAAAAATTCTTCCACGTCTTTGCAATCAAATAAATTAATTTATGCATTTCACTTTTGGTTGACCCTTTCTCCTCTACCCTAATTAACTTCCATAAGATTTATTTTCGAGAAGAAGAAGGATACGATGATGATGATGATGATGATGATGATGATGATGATGATGATGATGATGATGATGATGATGATGATGATGATGACAACGACGACGAAGTCCACGACAATTACAACGATGAAGCAAGAACAGTCAACGCTACTTAATAATTCACAATAAAATGGTATCTGCACAACATCTGTCAAGACCCACCATAACCTGTCTACGATTGTTTTACAGGCAACTTGTTATGGTATTACACTGGCCTTTTCCTTCATTCACTCAATACTGGCGATACTTAATACCAAGACAGAGTGCTATTAATAAATCTAAAATAATTTATTAAATGAAGTGCTTCTTTCTTCCACAATTTGTGATGGTGCTGTAATAATCCGTTATACACAGACCACCCACGCATCTTACAATAATTTCTTGTTGACTTTTAAGTTATTTTACTGGCATATTCTATTTATCCTTTACTGGGATACTTTGAACCAAGATGTCGCGCTGTATTTCTTAACATAAAACAATTCATTAAATGAAAATGAGTCATTTCTCCTCAACACTATTAATGAGCTATTCTTGTATTAACAAAAGCAAAGGGAAAGCAAAACGAAACGTGCATTTCACAGCAATTGCTGTTGCTTTTACGATGCCTTATTCTAAGCTCCAATCCTTTATTTTGCAAAGAGGGAATTTCAATTTCAGGTCAAGATGTACTAACGTTATTTACAATCCAAACTAATTAATCAAGGGAAGTGTTTCTTTCTTCAACAATTTGCTACGCGTACTGCGCTAACAAACGAACGGCCCATCCGTTTCACAGCAAATTGTTGACATTGTTTTTATTGCTTCTGTTATAGAACTATCCTTCCCACAAGGATTTCAAGAGACCAGACTTAGCACAATGACAGACGGGAAAAAATAGAAACACAATGGCCAAATGATTTTGTCAAAATAAAGGAAGCGTTAATCCTAGATATTTTCCATGATTCTAGTCCCTAATCTTCAAGCAAGACTACCTAGTACCTTTTCCTATACTACACATCATCATCATCATCATTATCATCATCATAATAATCATCGTCGCCGTTGATATAATCATCATACTTATTATCAAGAGGGGAAAATTCTCGGGCGACTTGCATAGAACTTCTATATTCGTTTGAAACAAAGGAGAGCCAAATAAGCTGTGATTGAGGACGAGGACGATGACGATGACGACGGCGACGGCGACGAAGAAGAAGAAGAAGAAGAAGAAGAAGAAGAAGAAGAAGAAGAAGAAGAAGAAGAAAAATAAGAAGAAGAAGAAGTAGTAGTAGTAGTAGTAGTAGTAGTAGTAGTAGTAGTAGTAGTAGTAGTAGTAGTAGTAGTAGTAGTAGTAGTAGTAGTAGTAGTAAAAGAAGAAGAAGGCAACGACGACGACAACTAAAAAGAAGAAATAGAACCCAGTCTAGGGCATCTGGATTACTAAAACACCAGGGCCTTGGGTCTGGTACTAAACCGTGTCGATTTCACTGTGCAGTTGTCATGTCATGTGTTTCGCTGGTAAAAAGGGGACCCGGTCCGTGGTGGTGCTACATTTCTATTGATGCCCGCGATAGTGCCCCATAAAAGTCCACCCTGGGTCTGTACGGAGGCATGATTGGATACATTTAAGGGCCGTGTGGTGTGCTGCTCTGCCGGGAAAAAAATAGCTACGGAGCCGTCCTTACTTCCTTCCTTCTTTTAAACTAATTCGCCGTCTCATAAATCCTTTTTCTTCTTTTAATGGCCTGCCTCACTTTTCTTCATCATCCTCTGTGTCCTGCTGTTCTTTCAGGGCGTGTTTCTCTCCATCACTCTCTATCACTTTATCTCTATTACATGTATACACGCACAAGCACTCACGCACGCGCAAACACACACAAACACACAAAAATATACACACATACTCACACTCTCTCTCACACAAATACACAGACACACACGCACACACACGCACGCACACACACACATTCCTAACAGATCAACAATATCAAGTACTAATCTGACCTTCATATTAAGTCATTTGTATATTTATGTACCGCTAGGTAAAAAGGTAAAGGTAGTCCCATAGCCTTGTGGCCGTAGGGGAGCGTGATGTTGGAGATCACACTTATCTTGGGCCAGCGTAATGAGGGTGATGCCCATCTCTCTCCCTCGCTGCTTTACCTTCCCCACCCTTAAGAGAGTAGGTACTCAGTCACAGTTGACTCAACTGGGGGCGTTGTTATTTGTCGCTTCACGTTGTGCGGTCACCCATCCAAGTGCTAACCGCACAGGACGGTGCTTAACTTGCGACACAGTAGCGAGTGCTCCAACCACTGCGCTATCCGACACCCCGCTAGGTACACAAGTCTATTTCCAAGCGCTGAATACCACGTACAGTCCTTTGCGTCAAGCTAAAAATCTTAACAAAACAAGCCCGGACGAACAAACATAAATCAAACCATGTAGAAGAAGGAGAAGAAGAATTCTGCATCATTTTACAAGCAGATCAATTCGTTTAAAAAAAATGGTGCACAGAAAAAGAGGAATGTAAGAGATGAATGGTGCACAGAAAAAGAGGAATGTAAGAGAGGAATGGTGCACAGAAAAAGAGGAATGTAAGAGAGGAATGGTGCACAGAAAAAGAGGAATGTAAGAGAGGAATGGTGCACAGAAAAAGAGGAATGTAAGAGAGGAATGGTGCACAGAAAAAGAGGAATGTAAGAGAGGAATGGTGCACAGAAAAAGAGGAATGTAAGAGAGGAATGGTGCACAGAAAAAGAGGAATGTAAGAGAGGAATGGTGCACAGAAAAAGAGGAATGTAAGAGAGGAATGGTGCACAGAAAAAAGAGGAATGTAAGAGAGGAATGGTGCACAGAAAAAGAGGAATGTAAGAGAGGAATGGTGCACAGAAAAAGAGGAATGTAAGAGAGGAATGGTGCACAGAAAAAGAGGAATGTAAGAGAGGAATGGTGCACAGAAAAAGAGGAATGTAAGAGAGGATAACAAAGGTGAGGAAGAGGAAGGAAATGAAAAGGAGGCGTGGAAGACAGAGAAGACGGGAGAGGAGGAAGATGATGTGTAGTTGACAATGCATTAGCTGGTATGGCAAGCGGTATTGACCACGACAGCCACAATCGTTGGCTTAACTGAAGGCGGGCAACTTCATTTACTGCAATTGTACTCTTCCTAATCGCTGCACACTCACGCACACTAGACAAATATGGGAAAGGGGGAGAAGGAGGAGGAGTGAGAGAGAGACAGACAGACAGAGAAGAGAGAGAAGCAGAGAGAGTAATTGTACCCGTCCAAATCGCTGCACACTCACCTTCAATGGGCAAAACATGGGGAAGGAGGGAAGATAAGATAAGATAAGATAACAATTTTCTTTTCCAAGGGTAAAAGAGAGGGAAGAGGAAAGAAAGAGAGAGAGAGAGGGAGAGAGAGGGGGGAGAGAGAGAGATATGTAGACAGACCGAAACAAAGGCAGACACAGACACAGACAGCAAGAGAGAGAAACATGGAGATAGAGACAGAGAGAGCAATTGCACTATAACAAATCGCTGCACTCACAAGACAAACGTAGAGAGAGAGAGCGAAAGAGAGAGAGAGGTAGAGAGAGAGAGAGAGAGAGAGAGAGAGAGAGAGAGAGAGAGAGAGAGAGAGAGAGAGAGAGAGAAACAGAATCAGAGAGGAATGAACGTTGAAGCTTAACGTCTACACCCACCATTGGCGACCTGGCAGACGGAGATAACATTCCACGTAAAAAGCGGTAGGGAGGTACCTAAATCCGCGTTGAACCACCAGAGCAATCACACTGTTAAGAAGAACGGTAAAAAATGGCCACTTTTATTTCGCCCACCACGGGATTCGAACCTGGGTCATCGGTTGTGCCCGGCGAACGCTCTAACACTGAAAAAGACAGGGAAAGAGACACAGTGCCAGAGACAGACACAGACAATGACAGTGTGTTCGCTATTTTCTTTTCCATATATCCATCATTTCAACATCGTCTTTCCTTTTTCGATTGACAGTGCGATGTAGGCAGGCGATGACGCCTTTCAACCCAAATCCAGGAAATGCAGTTTGGGGGCCTTGACACTAACAATCAACCCCGCGTCTTAACACCAAAACGCCAACACGGAAATAGCGCCTTCTAATAAAACCTTCTTTTTACCCACAGGAGAATTGAAAAGTCACAAACAGCAGTTAGCTGTTTGTCCTTGTCTTCAAAACGACTAAAATATATGGTACGCCAATCCACAAAAACGAATATGTTTAGCTGGAAAAAGATTAAAAAAAGAAAAAGAAAAAGAAGAAGTTGGAAAAAATGTTTGAAAATACTGAGATTATCAAAGAACTGGCCATTCTATATTAAAGAATAACTACAGTACCATAAAAAGCGTTGTAACGATATAAAACGGCAGTGATATTTGTTTTAGATAATACATAACATTCGTAGAAAACTCGTTTGATGAACTTCATAGAACCTGTCAGACAAAAGATAAGTAGACCAATCATGGGCCAGGGCAGACCAATGAGGTCTGAGAAGCAGGCAAGTTCATATGATCGCCTAAAGTCTTGCAAACAAGTACACGACATACTCTTCTTATTTGTAACAAATTACAAATAGTAAATAACCAACAACACAAAACGCCAAATTGATTTGGAAATGTTTCGGAGGAATACCCCATTCCCCACCCCACCCCCTTTGTTCAATTATTATTTTTAAATAGCGTTTATGGACTGGTGATAATTACTATTCCACTATGCGGTGATGATCAGCAAGGACAGAATGTACAAAACGGACGGCGGAAGCATCAACAATGAGCTCGCAAGAGTCCGCTGGACCTAAAGCAACAATCAATCAATCAATCAATCAACAATGAGATATTTTGCTAGCTGTGCTGCGTGGCCATGCAGAGGGACAGAGGGAAGCCGCAGGGGACAACAGAAGAAGGCCCTGAAGTGAAAAGCTTGGATTGAGTGAAGCCACATCAACGTCCTGAGACCCATCTCTGAAGATCGCAAACCAAAAAAAAAACTTTAAGAAGAAAAAAAGGCAGTGTTGACAGAAACCGATCACAGAAACGTGTAGAAGATAGATAAAAGAAATAGAGAGGGAAGGGCGTTGGAAGGGAAGAGAGGGGTGAATTGGAAGGGGGTGGGTGTAAGAAGAACAAGAACAAAAAGAACAAAAAGACGAAGAATTAAAATATGTGATGCCATAAACGCGATTTTTCTTCAATCGAACTTAATTGCTATTAAAGAAGAGTAAAACAAAACCAGAGAAGAACAAAAGGAGCGGAAGACAGAAAAAAGATAATGAAGAAGAATTAATTTGGGACGTCATACACGCGATTTGTCTTCAGTCGAACTCAAACTCGATAATAATAATGAGATTGTTTTTAAAGAAGATTAAAAGGCACCAGTCGAACTCAAACTCGATAATAATAATGAGATTGTTTTTAAAGAAGATTAAAAGGCACCAGAGAAGAAGAAGAAGAAGAAGAAGAAGAAGAAGAAGAAGAAGAAGAAGAAGAAGAAGAAGAAGTTAGTAAGTAAATAAGTAAGTAAGTAAGTTAGTTAGTTAGTTAGTTAGTCATTGTTTATAGGGTCCAGCGGACTGCAAAGAGCCAAATCAGGATCACAACTTGGTTGAGAGGGCTAACCCCTGATCCGTATAAAAGGTCTGCTGAAACAACCCTAATGGTAACACTGAAGGCACTACACCAGCCGGTCACTTAACAATAAAGGCATCCCATGCAGTGGACGCTGAGGCTGTACTTAAATTTATCAGACCCCTGTTTACAAAAACAAAATAGAATATAAACATCATTATATAATATAATAAAACATATAAAATGCATACATTGTCAAATAATATGATACCATAGGAAGCATTCGTGACCATTTGGCAGAAAAGCGTCCAATATCCCCAATGTATTAAAGGTGTGTGTGGGATAAGTCGGTGCGTGGATAAGAATGAATTGCAAGGATTAACATGGTCATGAGAAAGCGTGAACGATTGAGAAAATGGCAGTAATAGTCTCGAGATTTTTTAGTATTGTTATGCATTAAGGTGTTCTAATATCCGCTACCGTTTCTTTATTGTATACATGTACGCTAACCTTTGTGTTGTCTTCTTAATATGTCAACAGTTACTGTGCATCACACACACATATCCTTGTGCAAATGGGCACAATAAAGATTCCTTATTCGTTATTCGTTAAGCTGACTTAACAGACCCCATACATAAATGAGGAGTTTTGGAAGACTTTTCAGGTAAAAAGACTGGTCGACCGAAGAAGATAGTACAAGAACAAGAACAACAAGACCAAGAGAAGGACAGTTGACTTCTAATAGGATCACAGATAATTACAGCACTTACTTTCCATTTATGCTGGTATGAATGTTAGTCATGCGCGCTTAGAGTCTAGCTGTCATATTTCATAAAGCGCTTTATAAATAAAATTCTTCTTCTTCTTCTTCTTCTTCTTCTTCTTCTTCTTCTTCTTCTTCTTCTTCTTCTTCTTCTTCTTCTTCTTCTTCTTCTTCTTCTTCTTCTTCTTCTTCTTCTTCTTCTTCTTCTTCTTCTTCTTCTTCTTCTTCTTTCTTCTTCTTCTTCTTCTTATTCTTCTTCTTCTTCTTATTATTATTATTATTATTAAGAAGAAGAAGAAGAAGAAGAAGAAGAAGAAGAAGAAGAAGAAGAAGAAGAAGAAGAAGAAGAAGAAGAAGAAGAAGAAGAAAAAGAAGAAGAAGAAGAAGAAGAAGAACAAGAACAAGAACAAGAACAAGAACAAGAACAAGAACAAGAACATGAAGAACAAGAACAAGAAGAACAGGAAGGAGAAACGCCGATTCAGCAATACTGAAAGACATACTTGAATCCCAAAGAAATCAAAACCGAATGAATTTGAAAATGGATGTACAGCACAGCATTTCTATGCTTGTTAATCGAACCTCGGTCGCTAGCACGCCAAGCGAGAAAGTTTACCGAATAAGTAACAGGTAAATATACCTTTTACTTTGTGATGGTACATCTTTTAGATTTTGGAGCCAAACACATGGTTCCTGCAGTCCCCTCCAAAAATGTTAACAAAACTATCCTTGTCATTCTCAGTAACTAATTACTAATTATTATACCAAGTACGTCATGCTCTTCTCCTCCCTTTCCCTCCTCCCCCCACTCCCTCCCTTCCTCCTCGTGGGGATGCAGGGGGTTCCTGTATAAATAGTATCCCCACTTGGTGAAAATTTAGGGCTTTATATTACCACTGTTTCTGTCATTCTTGATTGGTGTTTCTAGTTCCTCATCTGTTCTATCAATCTACAATCTTCTTCGCTCGACCAGTCACCTGCCTTTTTACCTTGAAAAATCTCCCCAAACTCAATTGTTTATGGGCTCTGTTAGGTCAGTTTGCGGATATTGGACGCTTTCTGCCAAATGGTCAGTGGGGATTCCTATAATAATATTATTTAGCATTGTAATCATTTTCAAGGTATGTTTTATGTTAATATTTTATACTGATGTTTACATTCTGTTTTTGTAAACGGGGATTCGATAAATTAGAGTAGTCTACAGCCTCAGCGTCCCCTGCACGGGATGCATTTATTGTAAAGTGACCGGGTGGAGTGCCTTCAGTGTTGCCGTTGGAGTTGATCAGCAAATCTTGTATTATACGGATCAGGGGTGAGTCCTCTTCCAACCAAGTTGTGGTCGTTATTCGGCTCTTAGCAGTCCACTGGACGCTATAAACAATGACTAACTAACCAATTAAACGCTTCTCATCTCTACACCAATTACGTCTCTCTCTCTCTCTCTCTCTCTCTCTCTCTCTCTCTCTCTCTCTCTCTCTCTCTCTCTCTCTCTCATGGTCTCATGCGGCCAATTGTCTATACATTTCTTAAGAGCAGTGATCACTGGTGCCAGATTAATGCCAGCAGTCATAAGCACCTCTGGAGCAGTCAGCTCTCTGCGGGTCAACGACCGGACACGCGGACTCAACAATGCGGCTAAGTAAGGCCAATGTCCTGGAAGCCTCCAATAGTGGTCGCTCGCACTTACTGAACTGTAAAAGACAGTTCAATTAGTGCAGGCGAGCTCTAAAGTCCGTTGGTCACAGCCTTGCTAAGATGGACAGCAGATTGTACTGCAGAAATTAAAAGACGGTTATTCTGTTGTTTTGTTTCTCAACATGTTTTAACATGTAATATGGCGTTATTAATGCCCACGACATCTATCATTATAGTTATCAACATCAGCAAACAACAAGTGAGGTATTCAGAATTTTCGACAGAGCACTAGAGTATGGTGACCATCACGCGGCCACACCGAGGTGCGGCCAATTCTAATAACTCCTATTCTACTAGCTTTAAAGCTTTGAGGAATCACAATTGCTTCCCTTGAGTCTACCTTAGCCTTTTTGTCGTGATTTCCGGTTTATGGCCGCGCTCTGCATATGAATTTTACTGTCTGTAAGTATTGACCCAAGAAAAGTTTCTTTTTTGAGATTTCATGTGGGTGTTTTCATCAATCTTTATCACATCTTGAATATTATCAGCTGCATGTCTTTTTGTGTTTATTGGATTTCACATTGCATACCAATAGACGTAAATATGTAGAATAGTAATAAAATCTAAGGCTGAAAACAAAATACAGGCATGGTGGCCGCAGCTGTGGCTTATTGTTGGACGCACCTTGGGCACCTGGACGCATCATGGTACACTGAAATTGTGCAGAAATCGCTAAGTAGGTCCACAATGTTTCATTTATAGAACCCCGGCCAAGTCAGTGCCGTTACTGCGACCTCCCGATTCAAAAAATTCAAACTTGGATTCTGATTGGTTCATAAACAAAAGAAGTATGAGAAAGTGTTCGTTCGTGGCCGCAAGTGGTCACCCTACTCTATTATACACAGCGTCGTATTGAGATAAAAGTTTGGAATTAACAGGCGCAAAAAAAAAAAAAAATGAAGTCACACCACGCACCCAAAACACACACAACATCCACACTGTCATAATGGACACACAGTAAACACGTTTCCTTGGATCTAAAATAAGGACAAATGGATTTTCAATTAAACTGTATGGACAGTTCTGTTGCAATTTATTTCATATTACAGCACAGGCCAATTGCTTTTGTTTCAGTGAGTGAATTCATGGATGAATGAATCTATCTCTTTCTTTCTCTCTCTCTCCTTTTTCTGTCCTTCTCTCTCTTTCTTCCTCTGTCCTCCTCACACACATACACACACACACGCGCGCGCGCACATACACACATGTGCTAACAGGGCATTGATATATGTATGCCTGGATAAACATAGCCTATTAATTATAGAGAATAATACTGTATACTATTTAAAAAAATGTATGCATATCCCAACAAGTAGTCTAAGTATATCTAAACACAATAAAACAATTATCTTCAAAGCTGTCATCATCAGAAGTATTGTAGGACAAGTTTAACACACACAAATCCTATCAGGTCCTCAAACTTTCAGATCATTGCATCTTTTGTTTCATACACGAGAAGAGCCTGTCATGACACCCACACTGAGGTAGTTTGCAAATCACACACACACACGCACACACACACGCATGTACACACACATACATGTACAAACCGTAAGACAAGACTGAAGAACCAAACAGAGGAAGAGGCGCATGAGGAAGAAAAAGGAATACAAGAGGATGAAAGCAGATAGAAGGACAGAAATAATAGGTTAAAGAGGAATAACGAGAAGGAAATAAAAAGAGGAAGAGGAAGAAGAAGAAAAAGAAGGAGAAGAAGAAGAAGAAGAAGAAGAAGAAGAAGAAGAAGAAGAAGAAGAAGAAGAAGAAGAAGAAGAAGAAGAAGAAGAAGAAGAAGAAGAAGAAGAAGAAGAAGAAAAAGAAAAAGAAAAAGAAGAAAAAGAAAAAGAAAAAGAAGAAGAAGAAGAAGAAGAAGAAGAAGAAGAAGAAGAAGAAGAAGAAGAAGAAGAAGAAGAAGAAGAAGAAGAAAAATGAGAAGAAGAAGAAGAAGAAGAAGAAGAAGAAGAAGAAGAAGAAGAAGAAGAAGATGAAGAAGAAGAAGAAGGAGGAGGAGGAGGAGAAGAAGAAGAAGAAGAAGAATTGGAAACGAAGAAAAACTGGAGAAGAAGAAGAATAAAAGCAACAACAACAACAACAACAACAACAACAACAACAAAAACAATGAAAACGACACAACAGCTAAATAAAAGAAATATTAATTGCATATTTTAACTCTTTCCCCTGTTGTTGTTCTCGGTCAGCAGTTTCCAAATATCATCACCTACCCTACACACCAGTTGGAGAATCCTGCTTTTCATATAAAAAGAGGCGGTCAGTAGGTGACAGTCAGCAGTCGTCCCAACTTCGCCACAACCCGCAACAAACAACATTACCTTTTCCACAAAAAAAGGGGACAACTCCGCCCACAGACATACAGCCAAAGGGAGAAATTACGCACACAAACTGGAGACGTTCGTGGAGAAACTGGAGCTTGCGGAAAAGATTAAGTAACCGTTTATCACCGCTTTAATAACATCTGTCAAAACATCTATACACAGCAAAAAGCAAAGGAACGACACACACAGGCCCCTCTCCCTCCACACGCAAATCCTATCAGGTCCTCAAACTTTCAGATTTTTGTTTTCATACACGAGAAGAGCCTATCATGACACCCACACTGAGGTATTTTTCAAGCAACGCACACACACACACACACACCTATACACACACACACACACACAACCCATAAGACAAGACTGAAGAACCAAAGAGAGGAAGATGCGCATGAGGAAGAAAAAGGATTTTGATTGATTGATTTATTGTTGCTTTAGGTCCAGCGGACTCTTCCGAGCCAAATCAGGACCGGACAACCCCCGATCCGCATAAAAGATCTGCTGAAACAACCCCAGTGGGAAAATTGAATGCCCTCCACCGGCCAGTCACTTTACAATAAAGACATCCCACGCGGGGGACGGCTGAGGGTTGACCTCAACTACGCGAACACCCCGGTTACAAAAACAAAATAGAATACAAACATCATTATAAATCATCAACCAAACACATACATATAAAATGCCTATAGTGCTAAATAGTACATTCATAGGAAGCCCTAGTGACCACCCGGCAGAAAGCGTCCAACACTCCCAAGCTGATCCAACAGACCTCATACACAAACAAGGAGTCTTGTCCAGGAAGAGTTTTCAAGAAAAAAGGTAGGTCATTGATCTAGCGAAGAAGAAGATAGTATAGCAGAGTGAAGGACAGAGCAAGAATAGGAAAGAGTAAATGAGGAAGACAGCGACAGTGGGAATTTAAAGCACTAAATTTCCATAAAGTGGGGATACTATTTATACTGAAAACCCCCGGCACTCCAACGGGGGTACTGTTGCCGCAGTGAAGCGTCTTGCCTATAAAGGAAAGACAGGTTTTCAACTGTGGCTTTCACTGTTCCCTTTATAGGTTTGAACAATCTACAGTGGCAAGATTGCTCATGACCCCAAGGGGTAGAAAAAGGATTAAGAGAGGATGTAAGTAGTTAGAAGGACAGAAATAATAGGACAAGGAGGAATAAAAAGATCGAAAGAAGAAGAAGAAGAAGAAGAAGAAGAAGAAGAAGAAGAAGAAGAAGAAGAAGAAGAAGAAGAAGAAGAAGAAGAAGAAGAAGAAGAAGAAGAAGAAGAAAAAGAAGAAGAAGAAGAAGAAGAAGAAGAAGAAGAAGAAGAAGAAGAAGAAGAAGAAGAAGAAGAAGAAGAAGAAGAAGAAGAATTGGAAATTCCTAAACGACAGAACACAGCAGGTTGTGGTGGAAGGAGAAAAGTCCCGAGTCGGATCAGTCGTCTCCGGAGTCCCACAAGGCTCCGTGCTTGGACATACCCTCTTTCTGATTTTCATCAATGACCTCGGTCAGGGACTCAAGTCAAAGGTCAGACTCTTGCCAGACGACACTATCGTCCACTCCTGCATAAAATCTCCTGTTGACGTTACTGCGCTGCAGCAGGACCTGGATAAGCTGGAAGAATGGGAGCTCAGGTGGCAAATGACCTTCAATGTCCAGAAGTGCCACCTACTCTCTGTCACCAGAAAGAGAAACAGGATCCCCTCAAGCTACAAACTACATAGCCAGACCCTCAACACTGCTTCGGAGGCAAAATACCTTGGAGTAAATCTATCTGCAGACCTAAACTGGGGAAAACATGTCCAGGAAACAGTAGCGAAAGCCAACAAGACCGGCTCTTGAAGCATTGAGACTGGGCTCCTGCCGAGCATCCTTTCAGGTTTCTGTGGGCAAAAGCGCCCGTCTTCTACTGGATTACGCATCGGTCGTGTGGGATCCCTATCAACAACATCTAGTCTCAACACTGGAGATGGTCCAACGACGAGCAGCCCGTCGTATCCTACATGACTTCAGCAGGACTAGCAGTGCAACATCCATGTTGGCAAAACTGAACCTGGAGCCCTTGCAACAACGGAGACAGATCAACAAGGTGACCATGATGTACCGTATCATGCACGGCCTTGTCGACGTTTCCCAACTGGGACTTGTGCGTGGAGCCCACCGGAGCACTAAGAGGTCACAACATGAAACACCTTGTCCCCCACACTATAACAAATGTGTACAAGCACTCCTTCTTCCCGTCAGATACCAGATTTTGGAACTCACTGAGCGCTGAATCAGCATCAGCCTCGTCTGCCGCATTTTTTAAGAGCATCGCCGACAGACTGGAGCATAAACATCTTGTAATTAATACCTCCTACGTGTACATATGTATTAACACAATTTTAACCCAGTCAGACTACCTCACTGCCTCATCCTCAAATAGTACTTTTGCCTGATTTTAAATCTGTGATCGAACACCCTTCGCTGCGCACGCCAAAGTTGTGGAGTCATTTCCTCGAAAACGGGGTATCCACAGTAGGCCTACTACGAAGAAGAAGAAAGAGAAGTTACACTGTACAGAAAAGGGGGAAGAAGAAGTTAGTGGGGGAAACTGGAGAGGACTGAAGGGACCTAAGTCATTGCAATGTCTCAGCTTGACTCGATTTGGCCATCCAAAGGGAGGTAAGCATCCATCTGCAGATAGCTCCCAAGGGGAGTAACCGTAGACCGGCTGACAGTGTCTATGTGTTCCTGTCCTCATAAACTTCACTTCTGGCCTAACTAGACAAAGAACATTGCCCGTAGAGGAAGAACAAATTGAAGTTATGTTGGCAATATCTCAAATCCTCGTCGTCATTGTGAAAGGAGGTCTGCTGTTTTCTGTACTGAAAGCATCGCTCTGGAACTGATGAGTGCAAGGCTAAGAAGTTTTCAATTGTAAGATGGCGGACTCCATGCGATTAGCAGCGATTTTAATGTTACGATACTGTCACCAGCGCATTATATATTCTTTGGAAGTAAAACACACAGTTTCAGAAAAGTGTAATATAAGGTTCCATTCCTAAAATTATTTAGACAGAGATCACCAATATGCACTCATAACAGGACAACGAAAACTATAAAGTCAAGAAGCAAAACTTCCAAAAGCTGATAATTGTTCTCTGTAATTGATATAGAACACTCAAAAATTTTGATATTGACGTGTGTGTGTATGTATATGTGTGTGCGAGCGTGTGTGAGTGTGTGAGTGCGCGCGCGCGTTGTTTACACACAGGATCTCTTCATAGTGCTAAACCAATAATAGTCTTAGTACTTTCATTACCTGGCTATCAGAGAGTGATCTGTCTAAAGGGCTGTCTAAAGGCTTGCCTTAATTGGAATGTTTGTGGAGGTTCCTGAATTTTTTTTTTGAGTTTCTTAGATCTCGAACCTAGATTCCTGACAGATTCTTTTTGGTCCAAAAGGTTCAGGAATCTAGGTTCGGGATCTGAGAGCCTTTTCGTGAACCTCTATAAACTTTCCTATAAAGGCACGAGACCTTAATATTGGTGCTTCGGGGAATGCAAAAAACACAATACAGTGCAAATGTGACGATGTGTTGAATCAGAGTCACCACTTTTACTGTTTCAAACCCGATTTTTATGCGGCTTTTAATCAAGCAAGTATGAAGGTCTACTAACGACAAAACCTGATAATTAAAATATCACGAGTTAATTACAATTATCATATGGTAATTACAATTATCAAGAGACAATTACAATTATCATTGCAAAATTACAAATATCTCCGCGTGATCATGTTTAATTTTCAGTTTTGGCTCTGGCAGTCCGCCGGGAAATGCGCCAAAACTGAAAATTGTAATCTAGGCGTGGCAAATACTAATAATTATTATTTAGCGCTGTGGATTACCGGTATCTCTGTAAATTACACAGAACACGTGTTATTTTCAATTATCTCGCGGTACTGGTAACTCTCGGTTTTGGCGCTAGTAGGTCGTCATAAGCAAGTCAAGAAGAAGAAGAAGTAGTAGTAGTAATAGTAGTAGTAGTAGTAGTAGTAGTAGTAGTAGTAGTAGTAGTAGTAGTAGTAGTAGTAGTAGTAGTAGTAGTGGAAGTTCACAAGTCCCGTCTTTTGATGCGCGCGGTTTGCAGTCTTAAGCCCTCTGTTGCTAATATAGCATAAACCTTTGCATTTGCAAGGAGAACTATAATGTAATATAATGGGGGAGGAGGCATGGGGAAGAGGCGGTAGGGGGGTTGGGCGGTGAAGCTTCAGAATAGTCAGAATATTCCCATTCCGTTTTTTGACTCTTTCTTTGCAAAAAGCGGCTCTGCTGGTCATCAATGCATGGACTGTGATCAGAATCAATAGCACATTTCCGAAGTCGTCGGTGCGAAAACCTTCCGATGCTGGTGGGATAGTGGCTGAAAGAAGGAGCGGACTGGATATGAAAAGCGCAGCATAAACATCCCCGTGGTGCGCAATAATCTCATACATCCCACACAGGGCCTCGCCGACGTTAGCACCGCTTTATTGTCTTCCCGCTTCACGCTGACAAGGGGAAATTACCAACCCCGCTCAGGCCGTCCTTCACTGCTGAGTAACTGCCCCTGTTGGCGCGTCACTTTCCCTCCCTTATTTATGATATAATAAAAAGCGGCGAATGGACGTTTCTGCGCCTTCGCCACCGATGATGAACTGCGCAAAGAACCTAGACTATCCTCCTTCATAGAATGGTAATGAATGCGATAGCTCGCCAAGGTGAAGGTCAAACGGCGCGTGCCTGAAACAGTTCTGCGGAGTAACTACTTTCTTCTATAGAACCAAACGTTTCTGGCGAATTTCCAAGTTCTATTCTAATCGTATGTCCCATCGTCTGCCAACGTGGAGTAGACCAAATACAAACCACTTTGCTTTACATACATTCTGTATAACAATTTTGATCGCGGAACGACCACGGACCTTTCACATAGTACAGACATCCCGATAGACCTATTATCTTTGATATGAGAATTTATTGAGTCACCTTAGCCCACTGTAGTCCCAATGCTTTTGGCATTCATGACATGTCCAGCAGCAAGACAGCGAAATTGTAGAACCGGGGACGCACGTGCAAAATGTTAGCTCGGGCGCCAGCCCTTTGGACAGAACAGATACATCAAGCCCACACAAAGGAAACGGTCAACAGCCTGAGGACCGCTAACACGACTTCCTGGACACCCGAGCTATGCAAATGGATGGCTCTGTCGCAGGAGCCAGGGCAGTAGGGCCAGTTCGCGCTTCGATACCTTCGTTGCATAATTAGTTGCGGCGTGTTGCTGCGTTACCATTCGTCATGTGCTTTCCTTGATAGGCTCATCGTGTGACCGGGTTGGCTACATCATCGCAAGGATGACATTAGATCAGTGGAGGTCATTAAGGTGCAATATAGTATTTCCTATTTGAGGTGCGGCGGTGTCGCTGTTGGTGGCCATCTGTTATAATGTAAATAGTCCTAATTATCGTTTTCCTTTGAAGAAAAAAATAACCAAAAAAAAACTTTTTTTGGGGTGGGGTAGGGGGTGAGGGTGGGGGGAGATTACGAGATACGCGCTTTTTGGGTCCGTTTTATTTGCGAATCTCTCTAAAAGGAAGATAATTACTCTATTATTGTTATGATTAATATTATTTTTAGTAGTAGTAGTAGTAGTAGTAGTAGTAGTAGTAGTAGTAGTAGTTGAGACCATGTTGAGTGGTGTTTCCTACTTTAAAATCGGATTTTCTGTGTACATAAGTACTTAAGTTCTTCCAAAGGGGAAAAAACAAACCTGTCAAATAATATTGAAGAGTGGAGTGGAGAGTGATTGAAGAAGACTAAAACAACTAATATGTTCTGCTGTTTTCAAAATAAAAGTAGATTTTGTTCAGGGACTCGACATTTTAAAGCTTTTAAAACAATGAAGGGGGCGAGGTGACGGCGTGAGCCAGCCGTATACCAAACATTATTTTAAAAAAAAAATTTGTTCACCCATTTCTGAGAAAATTTGCGGACGGAGACCCAGACACCCAGATACACACAAACAAATAAGAAGGGACCAAATGAAATCCATAATTTCGTGTACTGTAGATCACCTGTATAATATGACTGAGACTGTATCCATACTGTAAAATGGTACATGAGGTGATTTTCTTCACCTTCAAGTTCCTACCAAGCGAACAGGTCAGTTGATGATGCAGTCGCTCTTGGCCTGCACTTCATCCTGCAGCATTTGGAGAGCCCACGTACCTATGCCAGAGTTTTGTTTATCGACTACTCCAGTGCTTTCAACACGATCATCCCTCACAAACTTTTTGACAAACTCTCCCAACTCAATGTTCACCCCTCTATCTGTCACTGGATTCTTGACTTTCTTTTAGACCGTCCTCAGGTCGTCAGACTGAACAACTCATTCTCTGCCTCTGTAACACTGAACACTGGCGCCCCACAAGGATGCGTTCTCTCTCCACTACTCTTCACTCTGTTCACAAATGACTGTGTATCTGCAACCCCGTTTGTGAAAATGTTAAAATTTTCCGATGACACTACCCTCGAAGGTCTGATCTCTGATACGGACGAGACGGCGTATCGGGAAGAGGTTCGAAGAATGGTTGGCTGGTGCTCGGACAACGACCTGGAACTGAACGTCTCGAAGACAAAAGAGGTCGTGATCGACTTTCGCCGAATAAAGGTCCCGGTATTGCCCCTTGTCATCAATGGGGAAACCGTTGAGCAGGTCGACTCGTTCAAATTTCTCGGTTCCGTCATCTCGAGCGACCTGAGTTGGAATAATAACACCACCTCTATTGTAAAAAAGTGCCAACAGCGTCTCCACTTTCTGAGACAGCTGCGAAAGTTCGGTATGTCTAGTAAAATTATGGCACAGTTCTATCGCGCGGTGATAGAGAGCATTTTGTGCTTCTCTATCACTGTCTGGTACGGCAGCACAACCGCGATAGAAAAGAAACAGCTCGAGCACATTGTTAAGACTGCCTCCAAAATAGCTGGTTGCGACTTTCCATCTGTCGCCTCCATTTTCACAACGCGAATGAAACGGAAAACGGAAAAGACAGTCTGCAATCCATCACACCCAGCCAATAGTCTCTTCGAGCTTCTGCCCTCTGGCCGTCGGTTCCGCGCTTTAAGAGCCAGAACTTCTCGATTCAGAAACAGTTTCTTCCCTGACGCTGTCCTCAGTACATCACCAAACATGGAATGATCTGTATAAACTGAAAACTCACAACCATTGCTTGATTTGTACCTTTGTGAAATAGGAGTACGAGTATGCTATGCTGTGTGTGTGTGTGAGTGTGTGTGTGTGTGTGTGTGTGTGGTGTGTTGTGTGTGTAGATTTGGATGTGAATCCTAACATTCTTAATAATTTTCATTTTATTTAATGCTGTCAAATTGTTTTAATGCTGTATTTTGTTTTACCTGCATGGTGTGTTTTACTCCATAACTTTATATGACTGATGAGTGATGTATGTTACTGTGGTTACCTATCCTTTAGTGCTGTATACATGTTATAGGCCAATGAAGTGTATGACACGATGAATGACTGTGCAAGAAAGGATGTATTTCACTGTC
>CM072518.1:44659475-44721975 GCA_036898135.1 Oncomelania hupensis
TTCAAAGTTTCTTCACAAATGAGTGACACTAGACTAAAGAATTAACAAAGAATACAAAATAATTAAATGAAAATACAATGCAAACGACATTGTTTTAAAAGTCAATACATTTAAAGCGGTGGAGGTTAAATAAATAAATAAATACATAAATACATAAATACATAAATAAATAAATAAATAAATAAATAAATAAATAAATAAATAAATAAATAAATAAATAAATAAATAAATAAATAAATAAATAAATAAATAAATAAATAAATAATTAAATAAATAAAATAAAATAAAATAAAATAAAAATGAGCTTTCTTCTATGCCATATTTTGCACCAACGGACCATTTTTATGGCGCACACCTCCATTACGAGAAGACTATTTATTTGATACCTAAGGTATCTGGTCCATGTGCATCCAAGTCAGCCACCACTCAGTTGACAAAAGATGCTGTCTGCACCCACTACAAATCTTGCACGGCAGGGTGCAAAAGGAATAATTGGACTTCTGGTAATGGACGGACATCGTCGCAACATAGGAAGGCGGTCATTCTCTCTAAACGACGTCCTGGGTCATCCGAACCGTGACGTTTGTCTCTGGACGATGCCCAGAGGACAATGTTTTTCAGCGCTGTATGGAGTCTTGAGTTATCTCTCCTGTCCATTATTTGTGGTAGCGTGACCCTGGACATCCTTGCGTATTCAGAAAGGCAGTACAGAGGAGATGACCGCTCGATAATATGATTCCCCCAAAAGTAATCATCATGCCTGGACCATATTTTGAGTTTTGAGAGAATACAGAATACTGCAGAATGTATTCAGCCGAATGGCAACAGAACGCCGCAAATGTAAATTGACACGATGTTGGTAAATAGTCACACATACACTCACACGCACACACCCGCACACACCCACACATACACACACACACCCATGCCCACACGCACACACACACACACACACGCAAGTCCACACCACAGGCAAACATCATCATGACATGTATCATGTAATTAAATGTTGTCTTTGAAACATGTTTATTTAAATGCAATAAATTGCGTAATAGTCTGCCTAATAATGTTACATTTCTGGGTAATATTAGTTTTGATGTATGCGTTATATTACTTTAGAGAAAACAATTTCTTGGTTCTTCAATTGGTCAGTATTTATAATAACTGATGTTGTTTAACTGTATGATCAGTTTTTATATGTGGCGGTATTGTAAAATATTTTTTGGGTCATATCATTTTGGTGAAAAATACATTAAAACAAAAATAATAATAATAGTAATCATTATCATTATCATCATCATCATCATCATCATCATAATCATCATCATCATCATCATCATCATCATCATCATCATTATCATTATCATAACTACTGTCATAAAGCTCTCACCTCATAAAACATATAATAAGACAATTATTTTCTCCTGTAGTTATGTCTACTACCACAGTTTGTGTCTAGTTTGGCTTATAGTAGGCTACGACTGTCCTATCCTATCCCGTAACTCGAAGGTCGTTGGGGCACCACAGATGATTGTTTAACCAGCGTACTCCACCTTTCTTAGTCCTCAGCAACCTTCATGGCTTCGCTCAGTGTCAAGCCAGTCCACTTTCATTGTGGTCCTCCCACCTCTTTTTCTGTCTCCCTCTTCTTCAGCCTCCTTGCACCATGCCTTTCAGGATGGTCTTTGCAAGGACTGATGCTCTGGTGACGTGGCCATACCATCGGAGTTTCCGTTTCTTCACCAATGTGAGTATGTCATCATGTTGTCCAATGGCTTGTATGATGGTCTATCGGACTTCGTCAGTGGTGATGTGCTGAGTATAGGAAATGCTCAGAAGTCTTCTGTAGCACCTCATCTCCATGTTTTGTATTCTTCATTGTAGATTTGCTGTGAAATTCCATGTTTTGCAAACAAATAGGAAGATGGAGATGACAAGGGAGCGCAGTAGCCTTACCTTGGAATGTAGACTGATGGTCCTGTCTTTCCAAATGGGCTTCAACGTTGTCATGGCCGCAGTTGTTTGTGTGGTCCTGGAGAGGACTTCCTGTCGGGACCCATTGTGCGATACCATGGCTCCTAAACATTTAAAGCTATGCATTGTATGGATGGATTGGCCTTGGACTTGATGTCCATGTTGATGCCATTGGTGTTGTTGGTCATCATTTTGGACTTCTCTGCACTTATTTCCATTCCATAGACTCTGGAGGTGGTGTCAACCCTCTGTACCAGCTGTTCAAGTTCGTGTTTCTCTTCAGCCAATCCATCAATGTCATCCGCAAAGCAGAGGTTGGAGATTGCTCTACCCCCTATACAGACTATGTCTTCGTGATCTGCAAGGGCATCTGAAATGATGTGCTCTAGGAAGATGATGATGAGTGTTGGAGAGAGAAGGCATCCTTGACGCACACCGATTGTTGTTCTGAACCAGTTTCCGATGGCGCTGTTATGTTTGATGACTTCAATTATTTTAGGGCTGATGTTGTACGCTGTCATGGTTGCCCACAGAGCTGCATGCCAGACTCGATCAAACGCTTTCTTGAAGTCTACAAACACATCATATAGATTTGTTGGTACTGTAGGTATTTCTCGCAGATTATTCTGAGGTTAAAAATCTGTTCAGTGGTATTTTTTCCTGCACTGAATACTGCTTGTTCTTCAGCTATGATTTGTTCAGCTTGGGGTTTCAACCTGTTGAGTATTTTTTTTCAGGAGGACCTTGTTGGGATTGCTGATGAGTCTGATTGCGCGGTATTTTTCACACTCCTGAAGGTAACCTTTTTTTGAAGAGTGATGACAAGCGACTGGGTCCATGGTATAGACCACTCCCTACTCTGCCAGATCTTGTGAGGGCGTCAATCATCGCTTCTCCTCCTGCTTGAAGCAATTCCGCGGGTATATTGTCCACTCCCGCTGACTTCCCTTTCTTCAATTGGGAGGATTTCTTCTCTGTTCTGGGGACATGCTAGAACTGAGAGGTCTCCGTTTGGTGTGTGGTTGTAAAGGTCAGAGCAGTACTCTGTCCATCTATCCAAGACTTCTTATTCTTCTGTAAGGCATATGCCAGACTTGCTTTGGATCGTGTAGACCTTGGGCTGTTTAACACTTGTCAGCCGCTTCCCAGTCTGGCAGGCCTTCTTGCTGTAGTTCTTGTTCAACTGTTTTCTATTTCGCGCCTTGATCTTTTATCCAGTTCTCCTATGCGGTGCGCATGTCATTGTTGATTTCTCGGTAGGCATCAGCTCCCTGTGAGGAGTTCCCTTTCTTTTTCATCTAACTTTGTGTATCACACAGTTTCAAAAGTTCAGGTGTGATCCACGATTTCTTCTTTGGGCGGTGCTTGCCAAGGATCTCAGTGGCGGCATCTGTCACAGCCGAGTTGAAGGTGGTGGTCATGGTGTTGATCTTTTTCACCAGCTCCCAGAACGACCGTTGGTCCTGATTTGGCTCGGAAGAGTCCGCTGGACCTAAAGCAATAATCTTGTATTGTATTGTATTGTAGAACGACTGTAGTGCAAGTTAAACAAATGTATCCAAATCATCTAAATCCTAAAATTTTGTCAGTTTCTTCAGCCAGGGCAAGTATGGCAGCATGAGTGGAGTTTCAGCCAGAATGGGGAGTTTTAATCCTGATTTCAGCACTAAGCTATTTTGTGCATGGTGGATATTTAGTAGCCAGCACCTTGAGACGTTCTATGAGCTTGTAAATTTGGTAATATAAGAACTGTTATCAATTCAAACATTTATTATCATATTCAGTAATCACCGATTGTCTAAAATCGCTTTTTTGTGTGGAAAGAAATGGTTTTCTTTTTTATTTGAATTAAAATAACCTGAACTGAATTGAATTGAATCACCGATGGCAACTTCGTAACTAGCTTACAAATGTGAAACAACCCGATAAAATAGTAGGATACAAATATCAAACAGGCAAACAAAGCTACCCACAAGTTGTGACCGAGGGTGACGACATGACCACGGCAAAACCAATTCTATCTAAATCCATCATTTTAATCTGTCATCCCTTCACCAACAAATAAATAGACCCCCACCCTCTCAGCCCATCATCCCACACTCCCCTAAAAAAATGTTTGCAGAACTACCTCCCCTTCGTCAATGTTCAGTGGGAAATACAGTATCAATATTTTATCCTGACAAGTATGCGACTGGCCTTCCTGTAACCTCTAACATGCTATTTCTACCATAAGCCGCCTTAAAATCCCCATTTCTGTAGATTATGATGTTTCAATGAGGTCGTGAGTAAAATTCTTATTGTTCTGGAAACGAAAAAAAAAAGGTAATCAGTTACATTCAACATTATTCACATGTTATTAATATTTTCAGTTTCCATAGTTACCTCACCGTCGACAACTTCAGCCTACCTTTATCTCAAGAGTAGACACGTTTCTAAAACCATACTGCGGTTCAATCCAAGTTGAGTTCAATCAAAATCGCATCTATGTATGACTGTCCTCCCGAGTCTCCATCCACTTACCACAACCAACAGTTTCAGAAACATTGCGGTTCCATCAAATTCGCATCTGCATTTCATTATTTATAATTTATCAGAATTATTTAATCAACCACTCTCTCGCCCGACCTCCCTCCCAATTCTGCCCCGCCCTCAAATAAACATTTTGCGCGAATATTTACTGCGGTTTCATCAAAATCACATGTATGTTATAATTATTTTTAAAATAAACTTCTTTACTACATTTTCTTTAACAGGATTTGTGGGATCAATTCCATCCTTCTCCGCCGTGGGCTCTCTCTCTCTCTCTCTCTCTCTCTCTCTCTCTCTCTCTCTCTCTCTCTCTCTGATTGGTGGAAGCAGGACAGCAAACTTCAACAGAGTTATCTGTATGAATCAATAGATGTCCAAGTTGAGTGACGGGCTAAACTGTAATGCTTTTCTCAGTGCATTGCAAACCCTTTTGAACCCACCACCTTTTTATATTATTTCTTAGGGGACTGGTAAATAAACTTCAAAGTGTGTGTGTGTGTGGGTGAGTGCGTGTGTGCGTATGTCTTTCTGTCTGTGCCCTATGCATTATATGAATGCAAACCTTTTCGATCCCAGAACTGTTGTCTTCTTTTAAGACCGTGGTAAATAAATTTAATAATAATAATAATAATAATAATAATAATAATAATAATAATAATAATAATAATAATATGATCGATTGATTGATTTATTGTTGCTTTAGGTCCAGCGGACTCTTCCGAGCCAAATCAGGACCGAATAATAATAATAATAATAATAATAATAATAATAATAATAATAATAATAATAATAATAATAATAATAATAATAATAATAACACAAAATGCTATCACGCGCTTTTTATTCAATGGAACTCAAAGCGCGGCGATCTACAGAGATCGCTGTTACAAAACCCGAAATAGATATCAACTTTTAGTTTTGAAATTTTAGCTTGACTGCATACAATGCCATTATTGAATGGAGGTAGGAAACCGGAGTACTCGGAGAAAACCCTCGGTGGCCTGAAAAGTATCGGACCTCAGTCACGTTAGTTCGTCCCACGCGGGGTTCGAACCCGAGGTCTTCGGCATAGGAAACCAGTTTTTTATCCACTGAGCTACCAACCCACCAACTTGAAATTTTATGTTTGTGTGTGTGTGTGCGCGTGTGGGTGTGTGTGTATGTGTGAGTGTGTGTGTGTGTGCGCGCGCGTCTTTGTGTGTGTGTGTCTGTATCCTATGTATGTCTCATTTTAGGCCTCTCTCACTCTTATTTCTCTGGAACTCAGTTCTCTCGGCCTTTCATTAGAACGCTGCTATACGTGTAATTTATAGATGTGGTATACTGCATTTTTTATTTTTTTATATATGACTGTCCTATTTTGATTCCATTTTATGACCAAAAAGAACTTCAATGTTGGTTTCCAAGAATCCATTGACGTTGTATTTCATAGTCCCGCGTAAACAGATATAGCACGTATAATTTGCATGTGAACAGTTTGTACAATTTGGTAGTAATGTTACTTTTTATGGTTGCAGTTCAACTTTCAATTGTTAGATTTCATTGTATGTTTGCTTGTTTCCGTGCGCGAGAAAATGAAGTGGCCTAAAATCACATGCATGTGAACCAATGTTAACATAATGCTGTATTGAATTGAATGTATAGTGCTTTTGATTTGTCGGCCTTTGAGTGTTTGTGCTTGAGTATGTGGGTGTGTGTGTGTGTGTGTGGATGTGTGCGTGTGCGTGCGTGTGTGTGATTCAGTGATTGTGGTTGTATGTCTGTCGCCCATTTTTATTACAACTAAATTTAAATTCGGATAAGCTGTTGTTTCTTTCTTCCTACCCCTCCCTTCCCCCCAACCCCACACTCCATAATCTCTTCCCTCCATTTCTCTCGGGTGTCGGATAGTGCAGTTGTTGGAGCACTCGCTACTGTGTCGAAAGTGAAGCACCGTCCGGTGCGGTTAGCACTTGGATGGGTGACCGCTAAGGTGTGAAGCGACAAACAACAACGCCCCCAGTTGACTCAACTGTGATTGAGTACCTACTCTCTTGAGGGTGGGGAAGGTAAAGCAGCGAGGGAGAGAGTTGGGCATCACCCTCATTACGCTGGCCCAAGATAAGTGTGATCTCCAACATCACGCTCCCCTACGGCCACAAGGCTATGGGACTACCTTTACCTTTTTTTTTTTTACCATTTCTCTCTCGCCACTGTGCATATCAAATATCTACCCCTTCTTCTTCTTCCTCCTTCTCCTCCCTCCCTCTCTCTCTCTCTCTCTCTCTCTCTCTCTCTCTCTCCCCTAAATTTCTCTCCTAATTATACTTTAATTCTTTCCTCCTTCATTTCATGCTTAAATGAAATTTCATCTTCTTGTATTTCTTGCTGTATATCTACCTTATTATTTAAAAATTTTTTTCTTCTGCTTGTGGCAGCTGATCTGTATTTGAAATTCTCCTTCTTTATTTTTACTTCTCTCCTTTCTTCACACTTTCCTTATTTCTTTCTTCTGCAGTCCTTAATGTCTTCTGCTACTTTTTCACATATTTATTACTATTATTATTTCCTCTTCTTTTTTCCTTCTTTCTTTATGTCTTTCCTTCGTTCTTTCGTTCCTTTTTTTTATCCTTCAACATCAGCTCCTCATATTCCTCCTTATTTCACTTTTTATATCATTCGAACTCACTTTGCCCGCATCAAATGGCGTGTAGTTTGTTTGTTTTTCCTTGGTTGTAATTGATGGTGCAAAATGTTTATTTCCTTTTGCAGAAACGGCGCAAAATGGGGGAGGGGGGGGGAGGGAAGGGGGTCATCACCTAAAATAAATAATGAACTTCTGTCAAATGAGAGTTAACCTAGATGTGTCAGCAGAACAAAAAACACAAAATATTCAAAGACAGCCACAAAGATTTTAAAAAAAGAAAAAGAAGGAATAAAAACAAGACCGCGAGCCATTCAAATGTATTTCCAGACATTTCACACACACATAGCTTTGGGGAGGAAAACAAATTGTCAGAAGTGTTATTTTTCGCGTGCGTGTCTGTTCTACATCGGTCTTATCCTAAAGATGAAAAATGAAAACGTGGAACGACTGACCATTCAATTTTGAATCATCTGCAATCCAAAGTTTATCAAAATCAGTTTAGCTATATTTGAGATACACCGGAAAACTTGTTTAGAAAATGACAAGCCTTTGAGAAAATTCAATTATTTACATCCACGTGAAAATAATAAAAATAGGCCAAGCCGTGCTACTATAGCGTGCTTTGGACCGAAACGTCAAATTCGGACTGACCGACCAGCGAACCAAACTGAATGATCGATCACGAATTGAAGTACCTGTATACCAAAAATCATCAAAATCGGTTCAACCTTTTTTGAGATATAGAGCAACTAACGAAAACGTTTACTCAAGATCTGTTCAGTGATTTCTTGAGATATGGCGTGCCACGCTTAACGGACCGATGGGTAAGGTAAACAGACCGACCGACTGACATTTAGCTTGTTCTGATTCCCGACTATTTTGAAGAGTTTCTCGCTATATTATCTGGAAACACAAAACAACAACAACCATCACAACAAAACCAACAATAAAGTGCACAGAAAATTAAAAAAAAATGCAAAATAGATTTTTTAAAAACTTTATTTTTTTTTAATTTCTTTTGTTATTAAAGGCTATAGCAATGGAAAAGAAGAAGAAAAAAACAGGAACAGAAAAAAAGGATCAAAGCCAGAAAATGAAAAGTCGGACATAAGGAGAAGATCTTTCAAATGATTAACCTATTAGACATTATATAACATGATGTTTAGAAGCTTAAATTAGCCGTGAAACGTCCAGTTGATGATTAAGGGAATAAAGTGGTTAATTTAATAGCGATCTGTTGACTTTAGTTTCCTGTTCTAATACAATAGGCTTGATGTATTTCGTGCTTTTAGCGATGGCGTTACGTACGAAAGTTTTCCACCTACTCATGTTCTATAGTCGTCCTAAAACCCTACACCAGACATTGTTTAACATTTTATATTAATTGTGAAATAGTGGATTGATTCCACTAAGAAAGCCCGCGAATTCTAACCGGAAAACCTCTAATTTTCAACAAACGTCCACAATATTTGTAGTATTTTGCTGAAAATCGAGATTCCAACATACATCATGCACGACACGATACACTTACACATTGACGTTTGCGTCCTGAACGGTTGTCGCCCTCCGCAAGGTGATGACGCTTATGCTTACAAATACGACTCAAACCGAGCAAGGAGCTCCAGTTCTTTGATTTTCATGTCCATCTCACGTTTCTCGGTGCTGAGAATGCTTGCCGAAGCAAAATACCGGGTTAGAGAGAAACAAGATGGCAAGCCATTCAAATGTGTTACGTTGAAACGCGCATGATGGTGCGTGTGAAGATATTATGTGTGAAGCGCGCGCGATAGATCTGTTCGTTTTATTTTGCAAAGCATGCAATAATAGAGTGTATTTACCTTTGATTTGAGTTTGCATTGTTGTTAGAAGAAGCTTTGTATAACGTTGATAATTTTCGTTAGTCGATATTATTGGAGAATTCTCTAGATCTGCTTGTTTACTATCGATCGAAGTTTCGGGATATTTGAGAACATTCTTTTGAAAGAAAGGAAGGCTGTATGACGTAAAACAGTGATGACGAAGTTAATTCTGATTGGTTGTAACGCGTCGTTCTGGAACGTCCTGATGTTATCTCGAGTTGAGAGAAAAAATATATAATGGACACACTGTGTTGTGAAAGGAGAGAGTGAAAAGGTGATTGTATGCAGTTGTTGATGTGTGCTGAATAAAAGTGGAAAACTTCATACGAAGACTTTGACTTGTTGCTGAGTGAGCAGGCTGCGTGGATAAACGAATCTGAGCTACACTCATCAGTACTTCAGCATTGGGGCTGAATCAAATACTGATAGAAAAACACCAACATCGATCGAGTGTAACAAAATGTAGTTCCAGACATTCACGCACAAAGCCGACAAATATGCATTTTTAAAAAAAAAGTGTTCATTTTCGTGGCGGGCGGCGTGGTGTCTCGGCTTTATCCTTTTAGCGAAACAAATGGAAAAGGTGGAATTAAAGGCCACGATGGGAATTATTAGCAAGCAAACCCAAAATATTATCCCAAACCGGATTAGACAAAATTTTTAGACACAGCGCAAAACGTGTTGAGAAAATGGTGAAGAACAATGACCTTGACCTTTGGGAAAGTACAAATACGCATGATCAAACATACTTCCCAGTAGTTAAAGTATCCGCGAAGTAAAAAAGGTGAATTTTGGTTCCATTAATTTTGAGCCAAGGCAAAAAGTGTATTTTGAGCACAAAAAAAGTGAAACTCGAAGCGACGGACCGACTGACCAACTGACCGACATTTGACTCGTTCTGATTTCCAAAGGTTTTCAAAATATATTTCCAGATAAGTCGGGATATTCAAAAAACGACAAGAATGGAAAGGGGGAAAAATAAATGTAAGTCTATGTCTTGAAACTCCCACACGCTGCTCCCTGGCTCTCTCCTACGGGCCTGGGAAGGAATGGGTTCGCATTTGACAAATGAAATTACCGAGCTTCGAGTTCCACCGTCAACCCAAATTACATGTTGAGGTCGCCAACGGTACACCCGAACGACGGAGACAGTATCGATCTACGCTTGTCAGCTCGCTAAACTTTCTTGCCAATAACTTTTATACTGTCTGTGTACATTTTCATTTTCGTGTAGTTTAACTTTCAACTACTGCCGAACTTCCAGTGGTTGTTGTTGCTGCTGTTGTTGTTGTTGTGAGTGGTGTGGTGTTTTGTGTGTACGAACGTGTGTGTGGTGGTTCTAGACATATCGGAAAATAGTTTGATTTAGTTGTTTACTACTGATAGGCTTCTTAAATTGTCGATGAATTTCAATATTCCGTCCACATTTAGTTCACCAAACTTTATTATCAATAGCTTTTATAAACTGTGTGTCTTTATATGACCGCCGAACAATTCTGTACGGTTGCTAAACCTCTACAAGCGTCCTAAGTTGAACTGTATGTCTGTCCATATCAATTCACCATTCTTACAACATAACTTTTAACTGTATCTGCATTTAACTTTGGTTTCAGGGCTGTACTTGTAGCTTTACGTTTTTGTGTAGCTTCAATCATCGATAAGTGGAGGTCTTTCGCCTACATGCCAAGTTTGTATTGATCGCTTGTTTTATTATATTAGGACAGGTCGTAAGAAAATAGGCATTAGAGCCCAAAACCTTTACACTATTGAACGATCCAATGTTCAATGGTTTTGCTAATAAGGGTTGCTTTGTACATTATTATTATTATTATTATTATTATTATTATTATTATTATTATTATTATTATTATTATTATTATTATTATTATTATTAGGATTTTTATAGCGCACTTATCTCGCCGTACTTGACCAGACTCAAGGCGCTGGCCGATACAGGATCTAACTCAAACCGCCCGAGACGCCCACCCGCAGCCTTGGGGCGCATGGTCTGACGCCCGGACAACTGTACACTATCCTGGCCAGCCAGGGATGGGGGAAGAGGACCAAGTGCATGCAGTGGGTGTGTTCTTGTTACCGGCTCTCACCCGTCTAGAACATGAGCGTCAGGATCTTTAAAGTCCGTTATGATGACCTAGACCTCAGTTTATACTCTCATCAGAAGGAGTAGGGGAGAAAACTGTCTTTCTCAGGGACACAACACAATGGCCCGGACAGGGCTCGAACCCGGGATCTTCAGATTCGCAAGCCAAAGAACTACCATTAGACCACCGTGCCTCTAATTAATTAATTAATTAATTTAACATCAATTCCTCTCTGAGATTTATCCCAAAAGCTGCAAGTGAGCGGCTTGAATTAGTCTCTGTATCGGCTAGCGCCCTGAGTATGTTTTGAGCTGGAAAACAACGCTATATAAAAACGATTACATAAATAAAATAAAATGTGTTAAAATCGAAACTGTCATAGATTATATGAGAAAAAGCATATTGACTGAAATAAAAGAAATGTTGCTTACTGCTAGGTCAATGTCGGTTTATATAAGAAAAACGCACCCATCTCCCATATTTATAAAAAAAAAAAACAACGACGTGGAAGCAAGAGTCGTTTGTGTAGACGTGAGCAATTTGTTGGGCTACTTGACTAAAAGAGGCAATCTAGATTGACGAGGGTTGTCTGGCTGGCATCACCACAGACGAGTAACTGACGATTGCTACTCCTCAGTCAATTGATCAGCTCTGAAGGCCTCGATCAGGTCGTCACAAATAAAACTGTCGTTTGGGAGAAATGGAATACACCTTCCTGACTCATACTAGTGGTGATACTTGTTGTGGGTGTTGTTGTTCTTCTTCATATTTTATCTGTTTTTTTTTTCTTTTTGCATTTCTTCTTCTTCTTCTTTCTTAGATTTCTTGAATATGTTAGTACGTTAGTATTTGAGAGTGACTATCGATTTGTACTTTTTAATCGAGAAACTCTGAAGCCCTATGGCCTCCCCCCAAAATGAGTACTATGGAAGTACAAGACGAACACCGCTGTTCCACTAATACTAGCAATACTATAGTGTCCAAATTATTTATTGAATTTCTTTAATCAATCTTTTATAGCGCTTTTCCATCTTAAGAGCTGCTCAAGGCGCTGGTCAATACAGGCTCTAACTCAAGCCAACCGAGGCGCCCATCTGCATCCTTTAGGCGCATAATCTGAGCCCCAGACGACTGAGCACAATCCTGGGAGACCGGGGTGGGGAGAAGGGACCTAGTGCGTGCTGCATAGTGTTTTTTTGTAACCTGCACTCACCCGTCTAAGAAATGAATGTGTCCTTAAAGTCCATGCGATGGAATGCGTGCGAGCACATAGTAGACCTCGGTTTATACTCTCATCCGAATGATTCTTACAAGTGTAAAGTAGTTGTGCCTGGAAACAAAGATGACTTCAGATTTTGCGGAAAAAGCAATGAAGATTTCAGATTTTGGAATAAAGCAAGTAAGATGTTAGGATTCTGGAATAACTTAATAAGATTTCAGGTTTTTGCAAAAAAAAAAAAAAATAAAAAAAATAAAATTATAATCATATTTCAGGAAATTCATCGACATCTATAAAACAGTAGAAGTTAAGAATCCTCTTCGGAACAATGTTTTATATGCTCACTCAGAACGTTTTATGAGATTATTTGTCAGGAAAAGTTGGAGATATAAGAACACTCATTAAGGGTTATGCCATCGGAAGGAAAGGAATGTATGCCTTAATTGAATAGACAACGCTAATCGTCGTCAGCCATGAACATATAGTTTTGAAGAAGAAAAGAACAGCTTTTTACAACCCGTACTCTTTAATATAGGGTAGTACTACTCCTTGTGAGAGAGGCTGCATAGGTGGGAATGCTCGCAACAGGTTTTTGTCCCCTTCAGCAGGACAGTGCGATATTCAAGATCATCTTTATAATGCGAGTCTGTCTATTTCATTCTACGTCTAGCAGAAGAAAAGGAAAATAAAAGGCAAACAATTTGTATAACGTTTTGCAAATATTCGACTTCATTACACAAAAGGCTTCCCAAGGGTAAAACCGTGTACCACCTAAAATGAATCACACACACAGTTCACGTTCAGTTGCAGACGTTACCCTACCTCTCTCTGATCTCTTCACTACCACCCCTCTCCCTCCTTCCCAATTCTGCTTTCACTTATTTACTTCTGTCTCATCTGTCTTTCTCTGTCTGTCCCTCTCTGTCGGTCTTCCTCTGCGTGTCTCTCTGTTTCTCTCTCCTCCCTCCTTCTCTCTCTCTGCTCTAAAGTTTGCTATCTTTGAATTCACTCCCCTTTCTCTCTGTTTTCCTCGTGACTTCGCTGTCGTCATAGTCTGATGTTGGGGCGTACGCCTGGATGATGGTGATGTTGAAAAGGGCTACTCTCAAACGGATGGCGTTGAGTCTACTGGAGATATTGGGCGGCAACCCATGAAAGTGGCCAGAATGTCTTTGTGGACCAAGAATCCAACGCCGTGTTCGTGCCTGTCATCTCTTCCGCTGAAATAAACTTGTGGCCTTTGTCGGTATTTGTTTCACCTAGGCCTTTCCAGTGCAGTTCCTGTTGCAAATCTTGTTGTGTCCTCCTACAGTAACCAGCGTACCATCTCCGTCCTGTTGGCCAACGGAAGGCGCGGTCCTTGGGAAACGAGCCGGCGACCGGTTCAGTATGGGATGAGCGGTACCATTAGTATCATGGTGCGTCTTGGTCAAGAAAGACATGGCGGGGCCCAATCCTCTCCAGGTTGTTTGCCATATTCGAAATCCACGATTACAATGTGGCTCACCTTGGCCCCGATCACGTGGTGGTTGAACCTATAGTAACGTCAGGTTCCCCAGCCCTGGCCGGTGACTTCTCTGGAGAAGACTTTCGCCCAGTGATGCCGTTCTGACATCACACTCTGTTAGTCACCTATTACGACACGCCGAGAAACGTGTGGTCTATTCTATTGAGTGCCAGAACCCACAGAGCAATGTTGAAACAAGAAAACCAACCCAAAAAAGGACGAGAGAGAGAAAGAAAGAGAGAGAGAGAGAGAGAGAGAGAGAGAGAGAGAGAGAGAGAGAGAGAGAGAGCACTGGACTAAGACAAACAGAATTACAGGATGAGTGGGAGGTTTGTGTGGGTGTATGGTTGAGTGTGTGTGGTTGCGTGTCTGTGTATGGGCGTGACTCTCGCTCTGATTTTAAGCATACCTCACACATCCCCCGCACTCCTGCTACATACAGCTGAATAGTTCAAAAATGGACTACTGACAATACAACAGGAGTTATGATAATTTCCTTCGACTGCAAAATTCTCGTTCAGTCCTACGTACCCTACCACCTCACTGTGCCAGACAGTGTTAACACCTTACAATGCACTCGCACTCCCCTCCACTCTCCCCCACTCCCCTCCCCCTCATCTTTCAGAGAGCTGAAGGTTCACCGCTGGTTTCTTGCCTCAATCTGTGCTGAAAATGGTTGACTGGACAGTTTTTTCTATAGCTCACTTCCCCGCTCAAAAATGAGGCTGAATCAGCCAGTTTTCCGAAGCTATTGGCACCAGCGAGTGGAACATCTTCGCCGCAAGCAGCAATGTGTTAAAGTGAGTTTGTAGTCATTTTTATTCAAACCTTTATTCTACCAAGCCCATAGAAGAGTACATTAGCCGAAATTATGTTTCCGTTGATGTGAAATCTCTCCGACAGGCGCGTATGCAGCTTAAAACGTCCATAAGGTCCCTGATGACATCTCGGGTTCTGCTAGCAGAGGGCGGCCTCTGGGGCAGCCATAGAGCGTCACTTCAGACGACAGCAATGTTTCCTTTGACTAATTCCCCGCAAACCGCATTGGGTTTGGGGTTTGTTGGTTACGCTCCGAGGTGTTTCTTTGTGGTTCGTCTGTGTCTATGTCCTAAAAGATAGATAACGTTCTTTGTTGCAAAAACAGACGACCTTTTAAACGTCCGTACGTGTTACGTTTGATACGCGCACGATAGATCCGATCGTTTTGTTTTGCAAAGCATGCAATAACAGAGTGTATTTACCTTTGATTTGATTTTGCGTTGTTGTTAGAAGAAGCTTTGTATAATGTTGATAATTTTCGTTGGTTGATATTATTGGAGAATTTTCTAGAATCACTTGTTTTTACTATCGATCGAAGCATCTAGATAAATCTACTAGTAGCTAAGAGATTCTTTTAACCCAAATAAAGTTTTATGACGTAAGACAATGCATAGTTCCGGTGACGTGTTTCATTATGGATGGCTGTAATTGCGTCATGCTGGAATGTTCGAATATTCTCTAGAGTATAAAGAGACTATATAAGGGCCGCACTGCTTCAAAAAGTTAGTTGAGAGTTGAGAGTTGAAGTTGTGAAAGTGGAAAAAGCGATTGAGCGATTTGTGATGCAGTTGTCGGTATATGCCGAATAATGTTGGAAAACGTCATACGGTATACGACGACTGAGTGACTGAGTGCTGAGTGAACAGGTTGCGCGGATAAACGAATCTGAGTTACACTTATCAGGATTCAAGCATTGGGGCTGAATCAACTACTGATAAAAAAACCAACAACAGTATAAATGAACGTGAATACGACTTTTAAGATTTAAATTCCGCACAATTTTAGACCTAAAAAATGTAGGACTACATAGACTAAGTATAAGTAGTATAAGTAAACAGCTGTTAGCTGTGAATTAGACAGTTTTATTTCTTCATTATAATCTGGCAGTTCTGCTCTGGATGTCAACCACACTTTAAACTCTAAAGATGGTGTTAGGATGAACGGTGTAGCGGAAGTCGGTGTCCAAGGGTGAGGAAACACTGAAACAATGTTAGTGTGGGGACACTGGAGAGGTGGAGGAGGAGGGTAAGAATGGGAGGGGTGGAAAGAGCCGCTGCAGAATGAAAGTGTGAAGGAGAGAAAGAAGAAGAAAATCGATGTCAGTTGCACAGGGCACAACAGCAACAGCAGCCACCGCCGAAGGAAATGTGCACGCGTCCATTCCACACTTCCTCAAGGTGACTATGATACACCCCACAACTTCTGAGTTCCTGTAAGATGTAGACACTATTCTTACTACTGCGTAGACTCTACTATTATAAGGTAGACCATACTACTACTACTACTAGGTACTACTACTACTATTACTACTACTTTGACACTTCTTCATAGACCCTACTACTACTTCGTAGACCCTACTACAATTGCTGCTGCTACTACTATCATTACTTCTGTTGCTGCTACTAATGCTTTTGCTGCTCCTTCTACTACTACGACCACGAATGACGATGATGATGGTAATGATGCAGATGATGATGAGGATAATGATGCAGATGATGAGGAAGGGCAGAAGGCAAGGAGGAGGAGAAAGAGAGGAAGATAAAAAGGAGGAGGAGGAGGAGTAGACGGTGATGCTCATGATGATGACCATGATCTATATGATTATGAGGAGGAAGAGAAGGAGAATGACGAGGAAAAAGAGGAAGAGGAGGAGGAGAAAGTTACGGAGAGAAGAATGATGATGATGACGACGATGATGATGAAGATGACGACGACGACAATGATGATGATGATGGTGACGGTGGTGGTAGTCCCCTCAGCATAAGGCCAAACACGGCACATGTATTACACAATCACATGAAGGTAACACACAAGCGTTGAGGAGTATACGGCGGTGATCTCTCTTCATTGGCCTTTTCTGAGGCCTCGCTACATTCGGGGCTGATGTCCCTGCAGACCATATTCACTGTGCAGTCTCACCAAGGTTCAATTTAGAAAGACAAGTCAAGTGGCTTTATTCCAGAGAAGAAATGTTTAGAGGCACAGGGAATTATGTTTACAAATTAAAAAGAAAAGTAACAAATAAATAAACAATACAATAAAATTACACAACTCAGATTAAAACCTGCATTCATGCACACATTATTAAAAAAAAAAGAACAGTCCCATGCATTTGTAAAATCAGGACTAATACACAGCACAAATTGAAAACAACGCCGTATAAACTCGGGAACACTACATTTGTAAATACACTACTCCCTCAGTTATAACACTCCATTCAGATTGAGATACGCCCTCAATGAAGAAAACACACTGAACGATCAACCATTACATTAGATACAAAACAACCTGATACAATTATTTAGTATTTTTTACTCTAATAATCCTAATCAAACCTCCTAATAACCTTTATAATCAAAGAAGTAGGCCTAGAAGGAAAAAAAAACTAAAAAACGACATATGCTATGAGGCCGAAATGAGGATCTAAGAGGCCGAAATGAGGATCTAAGAGGCCGAAATGAGGATCTAACTGGCCCAAGGCGCATACTTACTGTTCGATGCACATTGTCTAACAACTGTGACAACCGAAAAGCTTTCCTTCACTATATCCACACTCAAGGTTCCCGTCACCCGCACTAAGACATACGGCCAACGTGCATTCGCTTACTCCGCACCTAAGCAGTGGAATTCCCTTCCCTCCCATATCCGCAACATACAATCAACACAAGCATTCAAAAAGGCCCTCAAAACCCACCTCTTCAAACTGCATTATTCAGATTGATTTGTATCCCGCTGCCATTCTCTCATCTTTTGTCTATGTCTGATCCGTAAGTGTATACACGGCTGTAAATATTTATACTGCTTTTCTTTCTGGGCCTAACCGGGCATATAAATAGCTGTGAATAGGTTTTTGCTTCCGTTGGATCTCATTTTTGATATGATGATGATGGTCATTGTTGTCAGGGTGGCGACGTGGTGATCGTCCTTAACGCTCATGCAATAGGACGTTAAGCATCGTTTTTCGTTCGTTCGTTGCTATTCTATTTCTGTCTTTTTTGTCATTTGTGCACATAGTTGTAAATAGTCTATTTCGGTCTTTTTTTTGGTTGTAATTTATGTACATAGTTGTAAATAGTCTGTACCTTTACTGTTCCGTCTTTGGGGGTTTTGTAGCAAAAGTGATGTTTTATCGAGTGCATGTATTTATATGTAATGATTATATGTAATGACTATGTAAAGCGTGGTGAGTCTGGTCATAGGCTGGAGTACCCGCTATATAAAAAATCCGTTATTATTATTATTATTATTATATAGCTAAAACGAACCAGTGACCACGCCGTTTCCGGTATAGGCTGGCAAGGCCCAATTCTCTGCTCTTGCAAGTTTCCATTCAGCGTTTTCAAGTTTGCTTGGCGTGCGAAGAAAGAAGTTATCCAACTTTAGGCCATGACACCGCTTGCTTTCCAGGTCGGTGCTGTGAGTAAAAGCGTTGATTAGCTTGGCAAGAGCCCCCCTCTTGGAGGAGGAGGGGGGGGGGGAGAAGCCACAATCAATCAGTGAAATAAAGGACAGAAAATAAATGGCAGGCGTGCGCTTAAAGCCGCATGCAAGTTGACGCATTGAGCGGCTAAGGTGAGGGCCTGTTTTCATCCAGCGCTGTGAGCAGCCCTTTGAGATCAACACCTTCGAAGCTAACTTCAAAGCTCATTTCTTCTATGAAGTCTTCTCCTGACATGTTCTGTCGTCAATCTGTTTCTTCCATATCGCCTCATCCTTTTCGTGCGTTGCGTGCGAGTGCACGTGTGCGTGTGCTTGTGTGTGTGTATGTGTTTCTGTGTGCGTGTGTGAGAATCGCTTTGTTTATTACTGCCTCTCCCCAGTCCGCTTTGATTTGGCCTGCTCCCAGTCATGTATGTATATATGTATTGTACCCCCGTTGGGGTGCCGGGGGTTTCAGTATAAATAGTATCCCCACTTTCTGGAAATTTAGTGCTTTAAATTCCCACTGTCGCTGCCTTTCTCATTTCTGCTCTGTTCTATCAATCTGCTATACTATCTTCTTCTTCGCTAGAACACTCACCTACCTTTTTTCTTGAAAACTCTTCCGGAACAAGACTCCTTATTTGTGTATGAGGTCTGTTGGATCAGCTTGGGAATATTGGACGCTTTCTGCCAGGTGGTCACTAAGGGCTTCCTATGGTGTTATTATTTAGCAATGTAGGCATTTTATATGTACGTGTTTTGTTGATATTTTATAATGATGTTTGTATTTTATTTTTGTGTTTGTAAACGGGGGTACGGTTCGATAAATTAGAGTACAGCCTCAGCGTCCCCTGCGTTGGATGTCTTTATTGTAAAGTGACTGGCTGGTGGACAGCTTTCAGTTTTACCACTAAGGTTGTTTCGGCAGATCTTTTATGCGGATTAGAGGTGGTCCGGTCCTGATTTGGCTCGGAAGAGTCCGCTGGACCTAAAGCAATAATGATGTAATGTAATGTTATATGTATTGTACTAATGTTTAATGAATGCGTGAACGCCTGAGGGTGCGCTTTGAACTGTTCCTTAATAGGAAAAGAACCTTATAAATATCCTTATTATTATTATTATTATTATTATTATTATTATTATTATTATTATTATTATTATTATTATTATTATTATAATAATAATAATAATAATAATAATAATAATAATAATAATAATAATAATAATAATAATAATTATTATTATTATTATTATTATTATTATTATTATTATTATTATTATTATTTACAAAAAATAAATAAACCGAGGTCTAGTGTATGCACACATTCGATCGCGCGAACTTTAAAGACCCTGACGCTCATGTCCTAGACGCCGTGAGTGCCGGCTACACAAATACACCCAGCACGCACAAAGAGCCTCCTCCTCATCCACGGTCACCCAGGATTGTGCTCAGTCGTCCGGGCGTCAGACTATGCACCCAAAGGTCGCAAGTGGGCACCTCGGGCGGTTTGAGTTAGATCCTGTATCGGCCAGCGCCTTGAGCAGCTCTTGAGATAGAAAGGCGCTATATAAGAACGATCCGATCAATAAAGAATAATAATAAAATAATTTCCATTTCATTTTAGCCCCCAAAATAGCAACTACAGGTTAATAAGTATTGAATTCCTTTGTAAAATATTTATTTCAATCACTTTCAGGAAAATAATCTTTATTTAGAAGCATAATATCTAAATAATCATTTGTATACAAACAATGTAAGATTTCTCTAAATAATATATTTTCTCCGTAAATAGCTTATTATTTACCTAAACAATATATTGTTTAGGTACTTAAATCATGAGTTAGGTAAATAAGGCATCGTTGCTAAATAAGGAATTGTTTACCTATAAAATGCCTTATTTAGCAGATTGTGTTAATAATATACTATTCAAAAATGTCTCTAAATAATGACTTATTTACCTATAAAATGCAGTATTTTGCAAATTCTGCGAAACAATGCATTATTTAGATGTTGCTAAATGATGCATTATTTACGTCAACAATTCACTATTTAGGGAATGCAATTTTCATTATTCAAGGGATTTGCAAGCACATGTTGTTTTACTGTGAGGTTATGTGGTAGTGATAAAGAAATTGCAAAAGTGTGATTTTACGCTGTTTTGCGATTTAAACTTAGGCAACTGCTTTAATTTCCTCTAGTTTTTATTCATTCACAACAGTATTAATATACGAAGTTGCAACGGTAACGGCTTTCTTCATTGGCGTCCTTGCCTTTAGAGTACTTCCGCTATGTTTCTCGTTAGTCCAGCCTGCAAATCCCTGGAAGTTTCGAATATGCTGAAATTTTCAGTTTGAAAAGGTAACATAATTTAATTCAAAAGAACAAACGGAAACACAATCTCAACCCAGTTTTTAGGTAAATAAATACAAAATGGACGCTTTTTTTCTTCTGACAGAGAGACTTAAAAACTGAACACACACGCAAAAAAAAAAATTAACACACATTTTGGATGCGCAATCTTTGAAAAAAAAAACGCATTTAAATATAGAAAGCATTACATTACATTATTATTGCTGTAGGTCCCAGGTCCAGCGGACTCTCCCGAGCCAAATCAGGACCGGACAACCCCCAATCCGCATAAAAGATCTGCTGAAACAACCCTGGTGGTAAAACTGAAAGCTCTTCACCAGCCAGTCACTTTACAATAAAGACATCCCACGCAGGGGACGCTGAGGCTGTACTCTAATTTATCGAACCCCCGTTTACAAAAACAAAATAGAATACAAACATCATTATAAAATATCAACAAAACACATACATATAAAATGCCTACATTGCTAAATAATAACATCATAGGAAGCCATAGTAACCACCTGGCAGAAAGCGTCCAATATTCCCAAGCTGATCCAACAGACCTCATGCACAAATAAGGAATCTTGTCCCGGAAGAGTTTTCAAGAAAAAAGGTAGATGACTGGTCTAGCGAAGAAGAAGATAGTACAGCAGATTGATAGAACAGAGCAGGAATGAGAAAGAGCAAATAAGAAAGACAGCGACAGTGGGAATTTAAAGCACTAAATTTCCAGAAAGTGGGGATACTATTTATACTGAAACCCCCGGCACCCCAACGGGGGTAATTATAGAAAGCAGTCAAATTATAAAAAAACAAGTTTTTAAGCGAATCCTGGAATCCCCTAACGTAAATAATGCATTATTTTACAACATCTTCTAAAAATACTTTATTTAGCAAATTCTGCAAAAAATTGCATTATATAGGTAAACAAATCATTCTTTAGAAACACTTCTAAATAATACATTATTTACCACAATCTGCTAAATAAAGCATTATAAAGGTAAATAATTTTTTGTTATTTAGAAAAAATTGCCTTATTTACCTATTTCATGATTTATTTACGTATACAATGCATTGTTTAGGTAAATAATAAGATAGTCACGGTGAAATATATATTATTCAGAGAAATCTTATATTGTTTGTAAACAAAGGATTATTTAGAAAATATGCTTCTATATAAAGATTTTTTTTAGCTGAAAGTAGTTTACAAAAACGCCGAAAAATATTGCAAATAAATATTTTACAAAATGAATTCCATGAGTAAGTTAAAGTCGTTGTCCAAATAAAACAGTGAATTATTATTAGTGAATCAATCTACCAAATGCATTTCGAATCAACCACACAAGAGTATTATAGTGATAGAGACTAATAATCACTGATCAGTCTATACTGGAATTTCTTAGAGTCAAAGTCTTCGTCTCGGTGTCTTCAGATATTAATTAATGCAGACGAGACTTAGTGGCGCAACACCAGGTTACTAATCTCGCCAAAAACGCGACAAAAGCGAAACTGATTACTAAGTACGACTAAATCGACTTCATTGGTCCTGTCGCTTATAATGCAGATTGCGGGACCCGAGAGGAATCCAGCCAATGAAATTCATCAAGAACATCATCAGACGGGTCAAAGGTCAGGACAGAGAAATACGGCGAGACAGTGCAAAAGGTCAGGCCAATGAAATTCGCCGATACATCGCCGGACGGGTCGAAGGTTATGGCCGCGGGGGACTGACCGACGGCTGGCCGCAAGATTGGTGTCCGGTCGCTTAGTTAACCTTTCTGACATCATCCGTCCGTGCGGGATGTAAGGGAGAGACGGGTGGAAGACAGAAAATGATGAATACGATCAGGCCAAAAAGCTCTGGCGCCGGTCACCGTCTCAGAGTCGCATCAAAGATCAGACAGGTTCTCCGATTTCCACCATAGATTCTTTGTAGTCTCTTATTTTCAAAAAAGCGGGTTCTATTTATACGCAATCCCGAGTGACGCAAGATACTGCTGAAATGGAAAGCAGTCTGAGAAGCTGCCAGCAAAAGCAGCTTGTACTCATGATGCTTACATTTAAGATACCGTTTTGTAGTTGCTAGCTACATCGATCCAGACTGAAAGAAGGCTCTTTCTCTTTCAAGAATTATGAGCAGGGAAAGAAGAAGGTGATACTGAAGCCGACGGAGACTACGACGACGACGACAACGACGACTAAGAAGAAGAAGAAGAAAAAGAAGAAGAAGAGGGGCAAAGGAAGAAGAAGAAGGACGCTGATGATGATGATGATGTCGATAATGATGATGATGATGATAATGATGATGATGATGATGATGATGATGATGACGATGATGATGATGACGATGATGGTACGGATGAAAACAAAGACTGGAAGATAAAGATTCTACACACAATCTATTGTGTGAAATGAATACATGTATTCACTGCTTAAATCAATTATTGTCCATTCAGCATACATTGATTTATTAGCACCAACGGTTAAGCTAAATACAGAGAACACAAAAAGATGTCCATTCTTCCTTAGGCGTGATTTACACGTGACAACGATCATGCTTTGAAAATCCTTAACATTAGTTTGAAATGAGATGACCAACGCGCTTAGAACACACACACACACACACATACACACATACACACACGCACACACCCACACTAACACCCACACAGTTTTTGGAAGAGTGTTGAAGGGAAAAAGAAAGTTCATGCGTTTGGCGAACAGCTTGCCCGTGTCAACGTAGAAGTGGATGTTAATGTTCAATGTTGATGCGATGATCGGCGTGTGTCAGCCTTAAAGTAATGTTTTTTTATTCCTTTTCTGTGCACACGCCTCTCTTTTCTTGCCCCCTCCACCCTCCCCCCCCACACTCTCTCTCTTTCTCTCTCTCAATTTTTCGCAAGCTAAACGCACTGTGCAACTCCGAAGAAGATTCGGAAATTCTTTTTCATTTAGCCCGGTTTCCACGGCAACGTGTGGCAACTAATAAATAATCCATGGCGACCAGAACAGCGCGCAGTCCTCCCTTAATGAGCGTTAAGGTGAACTGGGAGGAGACAAAGAGAAAAAAAAAAGACAAAAAATATCGCTGATCGCTAAAAGAAAAAGTCAGGGTAATTCTGAACGGGAGTTGGAACCTTAATCAAAATGCTAAAGCAAAAATTATTATAACATGCATACATCGCGCTAACAAATAACAATTTGCTGACTGTACGTGCTTTGAACTTGCTTATACTTAGTTATGGCCTGGTTTAATTGCAAGGTTCGTAGAGTTTTAAAACCTTTTTTTTCGAGGCTCTCAGATCCCGAATCTAGGTTGCTGAACCTTTTGAACAAACACAAATGTTCAGGAACCTGGGTTCGGGATACGGGGACCTCGGAAAAAAAACTTTCTAAACCTCGCCGAACCTTCCAATTAGGAGAGGACATTAGTCATTGTTTATAGGGTCCAGCGGACGGCAAATAGCCGAATCAGGACCACAACTTGTTTGAAAGAGGACTCACACCCCCGATCCGTATAAAAGATCTGCTGAAAAAACCCTAATGGTAACACTGAAGGTACTCCACTAGCCGGTCACTTAACAATAAGGGCATCCCTGGGATGGTTATCCCCGTCTGCCATATCGCCAATGGTGGGTGTAGACATTAAACCTTAATGTTCATTCATACGCAGGAGTCGGTAAGGCTGTACTCCAATTTATCTAATTTACAAAAATAGAATATAAACATTGTAAAGTATGAATAAAACACATACATATAAAATGCCTATTTTGCTAAATAATAATACCATAGAAAGCCCTAGTGACCATTTGGCAGAAAGCGTCCAATATCACGACGACAGAAAAAGAGGTGGGAGGAAAACATTCGTGAATGGGGGACTGGCTTGACACTGAGCGAAGAGCAAATCCTAGACGCACACTGACGGGCACAGGCATACACACAAACAAAATGATAACACCCAACATTGCACACCTAAAGTGGTGAAACTCGATGCGGAAAGATATGGACGCGGATGCAATTATGCAGAACAAAAGGACACAGAGATGAAAACACACACACACACACACACGCACACACACACATTCTTGTTTTCACGGTGTTGTTATGACTTTCCTGAAACGCCACATACGTTGTGTTGACAATGGGGCATATTACAGTGTGTACCCCTTTTAAGGTATTTTTAAGTGTTCTAACACTAACCCTAATACTAACCGTAACACTACCCTAAGCCTAACGGATCATTGGTTTGACGTCAAAACAAGTAGGTCTGTCAAAACAATGTATGTAGATGTTCACTGGTTTGTCCAATTAACACTGTGTAAACAAGTACCCACACAAACGCACTCACACACATACTCACACACACACACTACACACACACACTCATACTCACACCCACACATATTTACACACACATACTGTACTTACACACACACGTGTGCAGACAGACAGACAAACACATCTAAATCCAAAAACCATGAGCGGTAAAAAGAAAATGGAATGGAGGAGAGTTGTAGATGTGTTGGCAATAATGGTGTACACGTGAGTGCCGCGAGGTTTAAACATTTGCGGTTTCCAATAGAAATACTAAAAGCAGTGTGAGTGGTAATCGGATTGAGTGAGGACACGGAATGGACACTGCATCGACCCACTAACACGGAGTCGAATGCGTTGGCGGGGTCGATTTGTATGATTTTGGTTCAACCATCACCGTTCGCAGAAAGGGACATTTACAATGTTATTATTTTCCTACAATCTGAGAATGTTAGGTTTTAGTGGGAAATATTCAGCTCTCCGTGAGGAACCATTTTGGACTCAGAATGCTATGATCATACTGAAGAGAAGAGCAAGATGCTTACACACACACACACACACACACACACACACACACACACACACACACATACTTGCGGAGACACCGTTATTTGGACTTTCCTCTATCGCCACATACGTTCTGTGGACAATGGGTCGTGCTTCGACCCCCTTTTTAAGTACTTTAAAATGTTCTAACCCTAACCCTACCCCTATCCCTACCCCTACCCCTAACCCTAGCCCTAACCCTAACCCTTACCCTAACCCTAACCCTCACGGATCATTAAATGGACGTCCCAACAAGGAGGTCTGTCCAAAGAACGTAGGTAAACTTGCACTAGTTTGTCCCAATAACGCCGTGTAAACATCCTCACACCTACACACACACACACTCACACCCACACACACACACACACACACACACACACACACACACACACACCCACACCCACACACACACACACACACACACACGCTCTCTCTCTCTTACTTGCTTTTACTCTCTTTCTCTGTGTGTGTATGTGAGTGAGAGAAAGAGAGAGAGAGATAGTGAGAGAGAATACCTTAAAGTTCATTCATAGTAGCCTGAAAAATACACAAGTCTACAAATATATTGTTTTCCAATTTCAATTGAAGCTGGATATTCAATCCTCCTCCCACCCATCTTTCCTCCCCCCCCCCCCTAAAAAGAAAGACCTTAGCATCTAATTCTAAAGGAATGTGACAATTCTGAAGGCACATCTAACCCTTTTCCTCTTTGACAACAACAAATGCTGCAGCCTTAAATAACAAAAGTAATGAAGCTCTACCTTGCAGTACTCAAGTACTGGTTGAAAAGGGATTTTATGTCAGCACAACCTATACTTCTCACAGGAAGCGCGGGAGTGTATCGACGAAGTGTGCGGTTTTCGGCAGGATGTCAACAGGCAATGCAACCTGCGTTTCCATTCCATTTCATCGAACATATATCGAACGCGCTGCGGAAATCGATCCAGTAGCAGCGAGGTGGGTGGTCAAAACAATGTGCAAGTAAAGCGAATGCGAGTTGAATGCACAGCTATTCTATTGGAAATGCATTGTGGTGATGTCCGCGCTGGCTGCTGCACATTTGTATAAAGAGCGTTTAACATTATAATTTTTTTTAAAATGGTTACTAAGTACTGTAGATTGTGCATGAAATGCGACAACGCAAAGTCCATTAAAAAGGGGGTTTGTTACACTCTGTTTGATGATGGTGTTTTCTATCAGTATCTGATTCAGCCCCGATGCTTGAATTCCTGATAGTTGTGTAACTCAGATTCGTTTATTCACGCAACCCGCTCAAGCAGCATACAAGTCACAAAGTCCACGTATGAAGTTTTCCACTTTTATTCAGCACACACCAACAACTGCATACAATTCTCAACTCAACTCAACAACTTTCACAGCAACTCTCCAAATCACTATCAACAACTTTACTCTCAACAACAATCTCGGCACACGATTAAATAACCTCTCTCTCTTCCGGAAGGATTTCGAATACTGTAGAAATGACGCACTGCCACCAATCGAATAAAAGATCGTCATCACTGACTTACGTCATACATTATTATTTCTCCTTCTGGAACGACCTCTTGCTTCGACATGTATCGGGAATTTTCTATAGAAAGTAAACACTCAGATCCAGAAACTTCTACAGTAATATAGACCAAAGCACATTATCAACGTTATACAAAGCCTCTCCTAACAACAATGCAAACTCAAATCAAAGGTAAATAAACTCCATTATTGAATACTTTGCAAATCGAAACGATTAGATCTATCGTGCGCGCTTCCAACATACTTTCGTTCACGTTTCAACGTAACATAACCCCCCACTCAAGAAGAAATTTACCCAATTTCTTTCAACAACGTTGAAACGTAATGCACAAACAAAGTCCTCAATTGAAACTAATTTAAGACTTTCTGAATACTGTAATTGCGCTCAGCTTATCTACACAGAGTCAATGGTTTTCATCTTCAAATCTGCCTGGATAATGTCAATGTTCACAGTTCATTCACACAGAGTCAAAGTTTCTCATCTGCAAGTCTTTCTGGATACTGTCAATGTTCACAGATCATTTACCCAGTCAACGTTTTTCATTTTCAAGTCTGTCATTACCAATGTTCTCCACACAGTCAATGTTCTTTCAACCGCAAGGAAACGACGCCCTCGTCAGTTGCGGTCGTCATCGGCCCAGGGTCAAAGACAGTGATCTCGTGGGCTTTCCTGGAGTCAGTGCATCCTCCGTTGTCTTCCTCTCCCGTCGGATGTCCGACGCAGTCGACGTTGTCAGCTCCCAGAATGCATTCGCTGGGTCTCACGGTCAGGTTGGCTTCTGCGAGACGGTGGAAAGGCTCCCTCAAGGTCTGCAGATGCTCCTTCCAGGTCTGGGTGTGGACTTCATGTTCGACCAAAGTCGTAGAGCCTGGGACATCATTGAAGTTATGGGAAAACTCGCCCATAAGGTCCTTGAGCTCCATCTTTTGACCTTCCGTCAAGCTTGGTCCTAGCTTAACGTCATCGATGCCTTCTTTGCTATGGAAGTCTCCCAGTTCCAACAGTTCTTCGCTGTCAAAGCTGTCGTCGGTCACAGCTGCTGTGGCTGCGTGCACAGTCTCTGATGGCCTTTCCACGTACAGCTTAAGGAGGTTGGCGTGGTATATCTTGGAATGCTGGCCGACCTTCACCTTGTAGTCGTTGATTCCCACCACGGTCTCCACTTCGTACGGGCCTTTCCACTGCATCAGCAACTTATTATGATCGGTAGGTAGCAGCACCAGCACTTTGTTGCCAGGTTTAAACTTCCTGTTCACAGCCCTACGGTCATAGTAGTGCTTTCCACAGTCCTGGGACTTCTTCAGGTTTTCTCTGGCTATATCGAGAGTCTGCTCAAGCTTCTCCCGTAGCTCAAACACGTACTGGTAGCTGTTCTTCACCTCTGGGGTCTCTACTTCTTTCGTCCACAGTTCTTTTAGGATGTGCATCGGCCCTCGGATGGTTCTTCCGTACAGCAGCTCGAACGGAGAGAAGCCGGTGGACTCCTGCGGTACTTCTCTGTAGGCGAACAGTAAGGCGTTGATGTAACGATGCCATTGCCTGGGCTGCTCGCTGCACAGTTTCTTCAGGGTGGACTTCAACGTAGCATTGAACTTTTCGACGAGCCCGTTGCACATCGGATGGTAGGGTGTCGTAGTTAAATGCCGGATGCTCAGCAGTCTGTTGACCTCCTTCATGCAGTCAGAGACGAACTGCGTCCCGAGGTCTGTCAGGATCTCTTCAGGCACTCCAAGTCTGCTAAACATGTCCACCAGCGCCTCTGCAACAGTTTCAGTGTCAATCTTCTTCAGAGGCACTGCTTCTGGGTACCGAGTCGCATAGTCCACTAAAGTCAGTACCCACCGATGACCTTCTTCACTCGGAGGTCTTATTTCGCCGATTAAGTCTAAGGCCACCCTCTTGAAAGGTCGGTCGATCAAAGGCATCCTCTGCATAGGTACTTTCGGGACCCTTCCTCGAGGTATGGTCTTCTGGCAAATGTCACATGATCGGCAGAAACGGCTGACGTCCGCATGAAGCCCTGGCCAGTAGAACACCGCCTGGATTCTATCCGACGTCTTCTTGATACCCAGGTGACCTCCCATGATTGAGTCATGCGCTACTTCCATCACCTGGCGCCTTAGGGGTAACGGTACCAAGACTTGACGCAGTGGTTTACCTCCGTTGACCCTCGGGTGCTGGAAGATTCTGTACAGGATCTTGGCCTTCACCTCGAAATAGACCGTACCACTGCCTTTGGTCACGTGGTCTTGGCGGTTCCTGTACTTGTTTAAAGTACTATCAGCTTCCTGGAGCTGGATCAGCTTATCTCTGTCCACGATGGCAGCTTTAGAGTTGTCGGCGACCTTCAGTGGCGTAGACGTCTTGTCTCTCTTGGCCTGGGCCCTGGTAGTGACAGCACCGACGATCTCTGGTCGGCAGGGCTGAGCCGGAGTAACCACATTGTCCCGTAGCAGCTCTGTAAGGTCTCCATCGGGAAATGGCAATGGATCCTCCTCCACAACTTCGACGTGTTGAGTTGAGGCAGGACTCCACTCTGGATCGGGGTTGTCGGGTCGTCTCGCGCCGTCGATATTCCCGATCATCAAATCGTATAGCGGCTTCTTCAGGCAAACCGCTTCGACTTCGCCTACGTAGAAAGGGGTGTTGACACGAATCTTCGCAACTGGCGCTCTCACACATTTGCTGTCGGCCATAAGTGTCCATTTTGAATCGCCAGTGAACTGTTCTTTAGCGATTAGGTCTTCTCTGACGATGACCCCACTGCAGCCAGAGTCTCTTAAAACAGTCACTTCATGATTTCCGACGCGTCCCTTAGAAACAGGCATGTTCTGGACGGTCACAGCTGCGCTGGCGACGACGGGGATGGATTTTCCGTTGGCAAGGAGAAGTTGGCCATCGGTCATGCACTCTTGCACGTCGGCAGGAGTAGCTGTGCGCTTGGTCTCACTCGGAAGAATGACGCTCCCGCCGCACACTTGATGGTCAGATCTACTGTTTTGCCGTTGACTGGAGAAACGTCTCTGCCGGTTGCCCGCCGCTGCGTTGTCCGTACTGCTCCGCTGTCCGCTACTTTTGTTTTGAGGGCAGTTAGCTGCTCTGTGGTCTGTAGCGTTGCAAGTGAAACAGCCTCTTGAATGCCCTTCCCTGGGGGGAGGCGTGGAGTCCGTGTGTCTCTGGCTCGTCTGACTCCCCTGGATCTGGTTCACATGGTTTCCAGTCTTCTGAAAATGTTTCGTCGCGCTGGGTGGCCCCAGGGTTTTCCCATGAGCGATGAGATATCTTTCAGCAGCCTCAGTCACATCTTTAAGCGTCTGCAGCTTTTGTTCTTCTAAGTGGGTCGCTAGGTCCTTGTGACAGGCATTGAGAAATTGTTCTTTCACAATCAGGTCATGGAGACTGTCGTAAGACTTCATTTCGCCTGATAACTCCACCCACTTGTGTAGATATGACGACAGGCGCTCCACAAACTGCTTTGGCGTCTCGTCTGACTTAGGCCGGCATTCACGGAAGCGTTTACGGTAGCCCTTCTCTGTAAAGTTGTAGCACTGCAACAGGGCCTCTTTCAAGACGTCGTAGTTTTTGGCGTCATCGTTCGACAGTCTGGTGTAAACTTCGAGAGCTTGCCCCGTCAGAAGTGCACTCAGTCGAATCGCCCAGTCTCGAGGTTGCCAATTGGAGCTTTCGGCGAACCTTTCGAATCTCGCCAGAAAGCTGTCGATCTGGTCCTTCCCGTCGACGAAAGCTGGCAATTTTGGAGCCGTATGGTCGTTGGTGACTTGTGGGGCATGCTGATTGTTTTGGATACGCGCCATTTCTAGCTGGAACTCAAGACGCTTCAGCTCGAATTCTCTGTCTTCACGGCGACGCTGCTCTTCTAATTCTCGTTCTTCACGGCGACGCTGCTCTTCTAATTCTCGTTCTTCACGGCGACGCTGCTCTTCTACTTCTAGACGCTTCTGTTCTAGTTCTATTTCTTTTTCTAGACGCTTCTCTTCCAATTCTCTTTCTCGTATTCTCTCCTGAGACTTGACGTACTCCGTCAGCTGCTTGCCTTTTAGATTCAGTTCAACCCCTTTCTGCCAGAAGTCAGCCATCTTGATGCTTCTGGAAAGTTCTTTTAAAGAAAGTTCTTTTCTGGAAGGTTCTTCTTCTAGAAAGTTCTTGACTGTAGAGTTCTTTTTTTTCTGGAAAGTTCTTGACTGTGCTGTACCTTTCTAGACTGTTCTAGAACAGCACGCTTTCTGCAGTAGCGCTGATGCTTGTCACTAGTCGCCTTCGCTGACGCAGGCCCCGCTGTCCTCGTCGTATGCGACGCTGCACCACGCTGGTGTTGATGTATACGCTCCTGTGCTGAAGTAGACGCGACGTCCGCTCGCCGCTCTCTGTAACACTGGCGATGTAGCTCCGAGACTGTCCCTCGACGTAGTCTTACGGCAGCCACGTAGTCCCGCTCTGTTGTTCGCTCACGAAGCAACTCTTCGGCGACTACACGCCCTTGCAGTCAACCCGAACCTATCGGTGATGTAGTCCCAGTATGTTGGCCCCTCTCGACGCAACTCGTTGGCGGCTACCCTCGATGACTGCCTCTCGTAACGTTGACTCGCTTGTTGTAGCAGTTGAACCCTTGGCTATGGCGTGAATCGCGGCTTGACCCCCAAAATGTTACACTCTGTTTGATGATGGTGTTTTCTATCAGTATCTGATTCAGCCCCGATGCTTGAATTCCTGATAGTTGTGTAACTCAGATTCGTTTATTCACGCAACCCGCTCAAGCAGCATACAAGTCACAAAGTCCACGTATGAAGTTTTCCACTTTTATTCAGCACACACCAACAACTGCATACAATTCTCAACTCAACTCAACAACTTTCACAGCAACTCTCCAAATCACTATCAACAACTTTACTCTCAACAACAATCTCGGCACACGATTAAATAACCTCTCTCTCTTCCGGAAGGATTTCGAATACTGTAGAAATGACGCACTGCCACCAATCGAATAAAAGATCGTCATCACTGACTTACGTCATACATTATTATTTCTCCTTCTGGAACGACCTCTTGCTTCGACATGTATCGGGAATTTTCTATAGAAAGTAAACACTCAGATCCAGAAACTTCTACAGTAATATAGACCAAAGCACATTATCAACGTTATACAAAGCCTCTCCTAACAACAATGCAAACTCAAATCAAAGGTAAATAAACTCCATTATTGAATACTTTGCAAATCGAAACGATTAGATCTATCGTGCGCGCTTCCAACATACTTTCGTTCACGTTTCAACGTAACAGGGTTATATAAATATTTGATGTTTGATAGTGTAAATAACCAGGGTTCGTCATTTTTTAATCTAACCTGGATAATAATTATCCTACGGGTACAACTGTTGGGATCAGAAAATACTGATTATTGGAACTTGGATGGAGTGGCTGTGTGCGCCTCGATGTGATGATAATAATGATGATGATTATGACAACGTCTATTAACAAAACACACACACACACATTCCCTCTTGCACCCACATACTCTTCTTCGGACTGCTCACCTTCTTGCACAAATCTTGGCCAACTTACAACAGCGTGCTATTCATTCATTCTATATATACACCATTTGCATCATCTCTGGACTCTGGGACTTGCCAGCGCATAGGGAAGAGTAGTTGTGGATCTTAAACGGGGCCGAGTGCTGGACTGTTCTGTTTGCTTTAGACATTTTCAACGGTAGAATTTTTAACCCTAATATTTACCCAGACCTCTCTCTCCCAACTAACTGCAAACTTCAGCAACTTCACGCTCAAGCTTCTTCGCCCTGCCGCCTATTTCAGGAACTTCAGTTGTGGACTAGAACGGTACGGCAACATTAATACGTGCCACATTTCCTATTTCTTAGAGTACCCCTTATTTTGCACTTCGAATCGCTGTAACGGCGAGAGATGTGCGAATTATAAATCAATGTATTATTATTCTTATTCTTATTCTTATTCTTATTCTTATTCTTATTATTATTATTATTATTATTATTATTATTATTATTATTATTAATACTAACAATAAAACTGTCAAACTCTGTTCTAGATATCATTTGGTTCATCTGTTCTCACTAATCGTCTGATTACCTGACACTACTCTAGGAATAATTACTTCACGAACGTAGCTATTGGTGGGGATGCCTCTTGTACGTATGGACGTCACAGCAGAAAGAGCAGACACAGATAAAATACTCTATGTTAATAATAGCAATCAGTAATTTGTATGGACACCCTTTGAGAAATTGCAGGGGTGGGGAGTGGAGGTGGAGGGGGGGGGGGAGAGAAGAGGGGCAAATGGGCGGTGCGCTGCAGCAAGGTGGCTCAGTGGTTTGAGGCGATGTAGATTCGACCCAGATTTTAGCAAACATTTATATAAACAGGGGTGGCCTCGTGGCGCAGTGGATAAGTCGCCGGTTTCCTATGCCGAAGGTCGCGGGTTCGATTCCCGCAAGGGGCGAACGTATGTGACTTAGGTACGAGACTATTGAGGTCACCGAGGGTTTTCTCCGGGCACTCCGGTTTCCTCCCTCCCTTCAATAATGGTACAGGATGCAGTCAATATAAAAATTTCAAAAATAAAAATTCGATTTTCTTCCGTCTTCTAATAGCAATCTCCCTGCCTTTACACCACCTGTTTGAATGATGTTTGTGTCTTTGGTATGTGTGAGGGTAAATGAGACAGGTGAGCGTGTATGTTGGTATAGATCGCCGCGCTTTGAGCCTTGGGGAAAGACGCGTACATAGAATCCTGTATTATTATTTATTATTATTAAAACAAACAAGCCCTCAATTGGGACGTAATTAACATTTCCCTTTGTAATCAAACAGCTATTTGCCCTCTGCAGGCTGTCGATCGATCCTTCTCAGTGCTTGGTCCTTAAACTTGGAACTCTCTTCCATTGTCTCTTCGCAGCTCTCCGAACATAGCCTAGCCACTTTCAAGTCCAACTTCAAAACTCAACTCTTCCTTAATCTTGTCTCCTTTCACCATTATCATTCCTTCTTTTCTGATTCAGACCATCACCGTCACACCGCACGCCCCCAGGGGTCACTCCTAAGCTGCTCTCCTCCTCCCCATCTCTCGTCTTTTATTTTTTACTTGTAAATATTCTTTTTTACGTTTGTATTATGTCTTTGCATAGTTTATTAGTGTCTTTTTTGTGTTTTCGTATGTATTTTAATATATGTTAACGTTGAGTATAAATGCGTGCGAACTGCGCTTTGAATTGATGTTATTAGGAAAAAGTGCAATATAAATATAATAATAATAATAATAATAATAATAATAATAATAATAATAATAATAATAATAATAATAATAATAATAATAATAATAATAACAATAACAACAACAACAACTGGGAGGCACGGTGGCATAATGGTAGAGCTTTGGCTTGCGGATCTGAAGGTCCCGGGTTCGAGCCCAGGACGGGGCATTGTGTTGTTTTCTTGGGAAAGACACTTTACTCCCGTTTTCTACTCCTTCGGATGAGAGTATAAACCGAGGTCTAGTCTGTGCCGCATACATTCCATCATAACGGACTTTAAAGATCCTGACGCTCATGTCCTAGACGGGTGAGTGCCGGTGACAAGAACACACCCAGCATGCACCTAGGTTCTTCTCCCCTATCCCTGGCTGCCCAGGATTGTGCTCAGTTGTCCGGGCGTCAGACCATGCGCCCTAAGGCTGCGGGTGGGCGTCTCGGGCGGCTTGAGTTAGATCCTGTATCGGCCAGCGCCTTGAGCAGCTCTTAAGCTGGAAAAGCGCTATATAAGAACGATTAAATAAATAAATAAAATGAATTATTATTATTATTATTATTATTATTATTATTATTATTATTATTATTATTATTATTACTATTATTATTATAAAACAAACTAGTGAGTGTGTGTGTGTATATATGTATGTGCTGTATTTTGATGATCAGCGCCTTGCGAAACTCATTAAGCTGGTATAAAAATATAATCCACTGTTAGGGTTAAACTCTAATGTCACGTTCTCTTATTCGACACAGCCACTGTAGAGACAAACCCACTAACGCAGAATGGCGCTCTTTCCTATAACTAATCAGTGTAATATCTATGAAAGTGAGAATTGAGAAACGGTGTAAAGATAATAGTATCTAGGCCTGATCGAAATGTGCGTACCGGTTGCCCTTGATACTGTGTGCTCACAACACAAATGCAAATTAAACTGCCAATGTTCACGTTTCACTGCATGCACGCATACCTCCCGAACTAAGAACTCTGCTGCAGCTGATGTAGTCAACTCTGAACTATATGGCTTTTACCCTAAACTAGTTCACTTGTTTGTAGTTTTGTATACATGATGGATGCATGTCCCGAGAACACTGCTGTCGATAATGCTCTTCTCTCTCGTTAATCTTACGATGAAATTCATTAATATTCTCTCTCTCTCTCTCTCTCTCTCTCTCTCTCTCTCTCTCTCTCTCTCTCTCTCTCTCTCTCTCTCTCTCTCTCTCTCTGTGTGTGTGTGTAAAAGAACACTCAAAGCACCAGGTCTTGACCGTTATCTTTAATTTTAAAACTTCGTCTCTATCACTTCAGACAGACCGAAGTTCTATTTCTTTCATTCTTGAAACGTTTACTGGTAAAATGCGGCCATCCAACTGTCAACGTGGATGGTATTGTGGGTTTTAAATGCGCATTACAGGTGTTCTTGTGAGCGCGGTTAGTACTTGGTTGAGGAACAGTAGCTAGTTAGTACCTCGACGCTACTAGTACACAAAAAAGACACTAAGAATGAAACAGAGCACTATATACCCCAGTGCAACCAGCTGTGAATGAGTTACTGGTTCTGTTTATCTAACACAGCAATGGGTCAGAGAAAACAGACCAATCAATATCCGGTATAACGCGCCATTGCGGACACAGATTTATTTTTGCCTTTTAGTTTTACACTGTTTGTATTGGGACTTCTCCTGCACTTGAAAACATGATGCAAGGTCCAAAACAATAGACCCGACCAACCATACAAAGATTTTGGTGACGTGAGGCATACTTTCAATCCAAGCTGTACTAGCATCCCCGGTGCATTGAAGAGGACACATAAAGATAGTAAAGTAATAAATAAAGCGAGTTGCAAGAAAACATGATATAACGGAACATTTGATATGGATCTGGATTTCTGCCGCAGTTGTTGGTTCGGCGGGTAAAGTCACATGAGCTGAAGACGACGTTATCCGTGATGGAAGAGGAAGCAAGTGCCTACGTATCAGAAGACACGCAAGGAGCCTCAAAACAGTAACAAGAAAAGTTTGTACTTGAAACAGTCGTCTTTCTCTTAGTATGCAAATTGCGATGAATAAGGGGAGCGGGAATATTACACGCCTGTGCATGAACCTTGCAGTTACATTCATCTCGGAACAATGCCAATACAGCAAAACAGTCAGCATGACGCCTTTGCCCCAGCAAGAGCAGAAAAGCAGTGAACCTCACCGCAATATATGCGCTGAATATTCCAAAACCTAACAGCGAAATGCAATGATCTTTCACCTCACTTCCCTCAGTCTTAGAATTATTCAAATCGCCATGGCGCACTCCCCCTCCCCCCCCCCCCCCCCAAAAAAAAAAGAACCAAACAAAAAAACATGGCGCCATCGCCACCTCCTGGGCTAGAAAGCGAATCGCCAAGGGACGCCACTCCATCAAGAACAAGGGCAGGGTTGCATCACAGTGGATGCGGGTGACGTCCCTTCCGAGACTCGAATGACAAATTTGATTGTGCAGCTGAACACCCGACGCAGTGCAAAACGGATGTGCGTGCGTGCGTGTTTGTGTGTAGTGGTGTGTGTGTGTGTGTGTGTGTGTGTGTGTGTGTGCTTCAGGTCGCTGCGTTGGTGGCAACTAAGCCTCTTTGTGCTGTCTGTAAATTTTGGAAGTTTCTGGACGGAATAAGTGGTGTGCAGTGCTGTAAATGTGCAAGATGATGGCTTAACTCTTGAAGAATGTGGTGGTGTGTTTTCTGGCGTTAGTTGCAATGGGCGGTCCTGATTTGGCTCGGAAGAGTCCGCTGGACCTAAAGCAACAATCAATCAAAAAAGTTGCAATGGTCAACGGACAATTTTCAAATGTCAAGACGGTGCGAGCACCGATCATCAGATACAACATGGCGACCCTATTCCAACTGCGATCGTCGCCGTTAGTTGTCAAGCCTGTGATCGAACTGCCACCGGAGATGAGGAAGAGAGGTATGAAGGTCAGAAATAAACGCAGACTTTTCAAACCCTACTTACCGACTGTTGTAATGGGAAATGTGCAAACGCTACGAAACAAGATGGACGAACTAGCAGATTTAGTGCAACCTGATTGTGAATTCCGAATTAGCAGTTTGATTTGTTTCAGTGAACCTGAGCTGTGTTTCTTTGACCGCGAGCCAAAAAAGCATGCTTGTCGCAGGACAAGCGGTGTCAAGAGTTCTTAAGAAAGGACCGTCAGAAGCCAGTTGTTTTGAAAATGGCGTACATTTCGAAGCGCATTGTGAAGGCGATAGTTTTAGAGGAGATGTCTTCAGATTCCGGGATTTTCAGAGCACAAACTGTCATTATTATTATTATTATTATTATTATTATTATTATTATTATTATTATTATTATTATTATTATTATTATTATTATTATTATTAATAGAAGTATTGTTTAATCTATGTGCCTAATCTAGACTTAACTCTAGGCAATACATGCATACAGAACGATGAAAACTCATGAACTATTAACAATAAGCTTATATTTATGTAAAAATTAAAGTCACGTCGCCTGTGAAGATGGTATTTTGGCTGCCGGCGGAGTTATTTGGAGAAGACAAACAAAACAACCGTGACGTGTGGGGCCCGTGCAAAATGTATAGTTAACGAATTATTTTGTTGGTGTCAATGAGTGTAAAATGTATTGATCGATGTATATGTCTTGCATAATATGACATAATATTATACAAAAGTTGTATTCTTGAGTACTTTATCTGTGTTATTACTTAGTCATTGTTTATAGGGTCCAGCGAGCTGCAGAGAGCCGAATTAGAACCACATTCATCTGTGAGTAGTGCCTGCAAGTGATGTGTACGAATGTTCAAACCACACAGCAACTTCTTTGCAGTTATAGCTCTTAGCAGCGCGATTTCATTAAATCCTACTTGAGTGTATTGTTAACAGAAGAAAACAAAGAAGTAACATTCAATGCCCCATAACATTTATTATTGTAAGCTTACAAACTTTACACACATTTTAAGAACGACAGACATGCATTGGCAAAAGTATACACACAACTCATAAACATAACTACCACATTCGCTCCTGCCAACAAAATGACGTCCTCGTCATTTTAGTCAACGTGAAAGCATAAATGTCACACGGAGTTGACAACGATGCATTCACTAAGTCGGGCAATACTAGCGACTTTACATGTGACAATGAAATAAAAGTTGTATGACAATATGAAAACCTCATAACGGAGCATAATACAAAACGTAAGAATTTATCAAGCAAAACACACAATACTAACACACACATACACAATCCATAAAAATTACTGACAATAATATGTTCTGACACATTTTGATGACTACTTGAGATGGATTGGCTGGAGAGGAACAAGAACTTGAACAGCTGGTACAGAGGCTTGACACCACCTCCAGAGCTTATGGAATGGAAATAAGTGCAGAGAAGACCAAAATGATGACCAACAACACCAATGCCATCAACACGGACATCAAAGTCCAAGGCCAATCCCTCAACACAGTGCATAGCTTCAAATATTTAGGAGCCATTGTATCAGACTATGGGTCCGGACAGGAAGTCCTCTCCAGGAACGCACAAACAACTGCTGCCCTGGCGAGGTTGAAGCCAATTTGGAAAGACAGGACCATCAGTCTACATTCCAAGGTAAGGCTGCTGCGCTCCCTTGTCATCTCCATCTTCCTATACGCTTGCGAAACATGGACCCTCACAGCAGATCTCCAACGAAGAATACAAAGCATGGAGATGAGGTGCTACAGAATACTTCTGGGCATTTCCTATACACAGCACATCACCAACGACGAAGTCAGGCAGACAATCACACAAGCCATTGGACAACACGATGACCTGCTCACAGTGGTTAAAAAACGGAAACTCCGATGGTATGGCCACGTCACCAGATCATCAGGCCTTGCAAATATCATCCTGCAAGTTACAGTTCAAGGAGGTAGAAAAAGAGGGAGACCGAAAAAGAGGCGGGAGGACAACATTCGAGAATGGACTGGTTTGACACTGAGCGAATCAATCAAGGTTGCTGAGGACAGGAAAAGAAGGAGTATGCTGGTTAAACGATCATCTGTGGTGCCCCTTCGACCTCCGAGTTACGAGATAGGATAGGATAGGATAGGAAACTCAGTTTTAACTAAATCCGTCCTTTAGTTTCTGAGAAATAGCCGTTACAGACATACACACATACGAGCACTTTCAGACACGAGTGAGTACATGCTATGCCTGGAGGGGAGATAAAGAAGTCGCAGCAGTCATGCACACGTCTCCGCCTTCAGACTCGGGGAAGTAGCTTTTCTTTGGTGGTAAGAGGATCTTGGATCTTGTAGATGTGGCCCTTCTGCACGCCAGCCACATCTAAATGAAGACCTCCTTCCTTCACCAGGTTCACATTCACACTGACCAGCTCACCAGCATAACCCTGAAGGACTCCCTCTTGTCCTGACAAAAATAAAATTGCGGTAGTACCTAGAGACCCACATTTGATGCGCCCGCACTTATGTATGTGAATAGCAAAACTAAAATAAAAATAATAATGAAATATAGGACAATATAGGTAGGAAAAAGGAAAAAACTAATGTCATAGTAACACTCAAAAATTATTACTTTATGAAATGATTATGAATCTATTACTAAGAGCTTGTAGCCTACTGGAAGGTTTGCATTTAGAGCAGCCCTGCAATTGTGCATATTGAATTTGCACCCACGTGTACAGACCAAATAAAATGTATATTGTTCTCTGGGGTTGTTTTCAAGTTTTAAAAATAATTGATGGACGCAGTGAGCTCCTCAACAAATTATGTGGTGCTTGCCATTGATTTTTAGCGTTGAAAGAGAGACAATTAGAGGAAAGTTGACTAGTGATAGTGGGCTTACGGAAGGGGAGTCCCCTATTGTAGTGACGGAGGAAGAGGTGATGAGAGGGTTGAAGAGCGTGAAGCCTAGAGTACTAAAACATTGTGCTGAACAACTTAGTTTTATTGTTATGAGATTTTACAGATGTTTTATACGTCAATCTGCAATAGTGTTCTGTACTTTGGATCCGTGTGCTGGAGTGGCAGCATCAGCAAGCAGGACAGTGATAGATTACAAAAGTTCATCAAAAAAGCAAGTGGGGTGGTTGGGAGGAGACAGGACACTTTCGCATCAACACAGGACTACTACTTGCCGACAAGCTACAGACGATTTTTGACCAACGACACGCACCCACTCAGACCTGAATTTCACAGCAAACCGATGGACAAAAGCTTAAGATTCAGACAGCCACGCACGAGAACTACACGCTACAGAAACTCATTCATTCCATCTGCAATTCACATCTTCAACTCCCAGGTGGGGCGTTAGGTTGTGGTGCTGTCGCTCTGACAAGGGATGTATTATATTGTATTTTGTATTGTATTGTATTGTGTGTTTGCGCGTGTGTGTGTGTGAGTGCGCGCGCGCATTTGTGTGTGTTTATGGCGGACGAAAAGGCTCATTAATTCGGTAAAAGTATCGATACTTTTCGAACGTATCAATACTTTCGTATCGAGCAGTTTCAACGAACGGAAAAGGCCATTCACTAGATGCAAAAGACACGATGCCATTGCCCAAATAAGGAAAAAGTTTCGATACTTTCCGAAAGGATCGTACTGTTTCAACGAGTAGTTTTAATGCTCACTTCCGACATTAGCTGATAACTGTGACCGGAAGTCGTACAAAAGTGGAATCGGAATTTTCATTGAGACCGTCCGATCGAGAATGGCTGAGCAGGCAATGGATGAGAGAAGAAGGGAGTTGTAAGTATAGTTATACTTTGATTATAGGTTCCAGCGGACTTCGATGAGCCGAATTAGGATCTAACACAAAACGGACCTATCTCTCACAAAATCAGAAACATTAAGACTATATAGGTATGCACCAAAAAACACACATTGAAATATAAATTCACGATATTATGAACTGTATTAAGCATGGCAGCTACAAATACTGCGTGCAACAGAAAAAAACCACATTTCTAAAATAGTATAATCCAGTGCTACTTTTCTTTATATTCTTTAAAACTATTACAAGGCCGTGCTAAACGTAAATGTCAACAAATCTAATTTAAGGTTTTGTGTTCATGCATTTTTCCGTTCCAAGTTTTGCCACCACCGCTTCGGGATTGCTCGGAGGTGCGCGATCAAACTGCTCGAACCTTATTTCGGCAAAAGAATCGTGTTTTTGCATCGAGTGAATGACCCTTTCCGTCCGCCTCAGTTAAAATGCTCGTTGAAACTGCTCGATGCAAAAGTATCGATACTTTCGGAAAGTATCGCAAGTATGGATAATTTTACCATATTCCAGCAATTAATTGCATCGTTTCTTTGCATCGAGTGAATGATCCTTTCCGTCTACTCTAAGTATGTGTGTGTGAAGGGGTGAGTAGGAGTGATGGGTGAGGACGTGGGAAACCGGGCAGCGAAAAAGAAGTTAGGAACATTCTAAAAGTTCGACTTCGGAGAAAGAAAAGCCAGCACCAAGGGGAATTAGAAGCGAGTGGAGAAGCGAGAAAGAAAATATCTTAGAGACAGTGGCACCATCTCTCGTGATATGAAAGATCAATGCAGTTAGCCCTTTAATTCTCCCTACACCTCACTCCCCTCCCCTCTCCGACTCCCTCACCTCCCTCAACCACCACCACGCACAATTGAAATAACCCCACGAAATCGTACGCAACAGAGATACAGTACACACACACACATACACACACACACACCCACCCACACACACACACACAAACACTTGCGTACAAACGCACACACGTACACACACATACACCTGCCGCGTGTACGCATGCACAATTCATAACTTCTGCCACTCAATCGCCCATACTGCGTGTCAAAAGCCTGTCAGCTTGTTTATTTCATTGAACGTTTTTGCATCGAAGTGATTTTAGACCACACCATATTATTAAGCTGCCAATGCTTAATACTGATAACTATTAAGATAGTTGTTATGGTGACTGTTAGACTCTTAGGCCATACTGCTAATGCCTAGTCAACGCTGTTTTAGCATTCTCAGTTCGTTTCCATTTAACAATACCAACAGGCCCTACATGTAGCACGCTGTGTACATGTAAAACGTCTTCGGCATTTAAGTACAATATGCTGAATTTCTAGTTCTAATGTCTGGATAATATTCCAAGGAAATCGCTCAAATCGTAGTCAATAAAGTTGTATTGTATTGTATTGTTTTGTATTGTATTGTGTACTGTTACGTTGCGTTATATTAAGATCAAATGCTTTGTCTCACCAAACGGGATCGCAGCAATACTAACATCCAGGAGATAATCTTTAATCGAAGAAATACTGCAAAGGAAAGATAATTTCCCCTCTTCTGCCAATGATTTCAACTGTATTCTAAGTTAGATCTCAATGGAAGACGAACGGGTGATCACTCGCAGGGACTGGAGTGCTTGCAAATGGAGTGGTCTTCTCGCATGCGAGACAGAGCATCATGGGCCGAGTGAGCCCTAAACTTCTACTGTTTAACACTAGACAGCCCTCAGCAATCGTCCATACTCAGGCCGTGGGCATACAACTGATCAATGCAACAGGAAATTAGAGGAGTGGTTCGCTATCCGTTTTCAGTGCTGATTTCATTACTAGATATTTTCATTGCACCATCACTGGTGCTGCTGGTACTACTGTTCTCAGGTTAGCTGAATAGTAATGGGGAGGTCTGGTGGCACAGTGGGTTATCGCTGGCTTCCTATGCCGGAGGTCGCTGGTTCAATACTCGCAAAGGGCGAACTGATGTGACTTAGGTACGAAGCTATTCAGGTCATCGAGAGTTTTTTTCCAGGTACTCCGATGCAGTCCATCCAATATTTCAAAATTAAGCATACGATTTCCTTATCGTAGTCTAAAAGCGTTGACCCTGTCTTTAACCACATGTTTGTGTGATAGATTTGTGTATGAGAGAGTGTGTGAAACACGTGAGCGTGTATGTAGATACAGATCGCCGCGTTTTAAACCCGATTAGTGATTTGGAGAAATGCGCGTATACAACGTCCATTAGAAGAAGTTGTTCGTGTTGCTTTGTTGTTGTTGTTGTTGTTGTTGTTATTAAGGGGGTGATGTTAGCAGTATTAGTAGTAGCAGCAAAATGGGTGATTTGTGTAGGCAGTCAAAGAAAGGCTTCATATAGATATTCCGTCATAAAAATGTTTACAACTAACGAACATACCATGGTAGACTGAGATCATCTAAATTAATGGAGGTAAGAGAGAGAGAGAGAGAGAGAGAGAGAGAGAGAGAGAGAGAGAGAGAGGGAAAGAGAGAGATAGATATAGAGATAGATAGAGAGAGACAGACAGACAGACAGACAGCGATAGATACACAGACAAGCACAGACATTTTCGAATAAAACAGCTTTGAAAAGGTTTTCAATTTCAGGAACAGCTCTAGCAGGGTCCCGGTTATGACACTCAGGATGTGTACAAAATTACCGATGCTCGGTGAAGCAAAGCATTCTTTATTCATCGTTACCCAAAGAAAACTGAAATGATCATGTCGCCGGAAGTTAGTCCATTTCCGGAAACACCGAAGAACATGACAAAGAATAAAAGACAGTTCGTGACAGCGAAAACCTTAGTGGGAATGTTTTTGATTGCCCATGCCAACAGCCTTCACAAAACCATGGTAGTGGGGTAAATGTGAGAAAATGATTTTGGTTGAGGGTGAATTTTTTTTAATACATTGACAACCTTTGTCCTTGACGTGAAATAAGCTCTCATTACTGTTCCATAGTTTACAGAAAATGCCAGACCTGGTTTTAATTACATTAATCTTTCAACGATTCAAATACGCACACACACACGCACACACACACACACACACACGCACACAAAGACAAACTCGTACTTCTTTGTACTCAAGATACAAAGTCTCTGAATGGTTAACTTCATCTGTCATCAACCACATCTGTTTTCCCAACCAGTTTAACGTTTCCATTTTCAATCAACCCACAAAAGTAGCAAAAGCTATCATCCAATTCAAACCACCACAGTAAAAACCTGTCGCCTTTTATCGTGCTTCTTCTAATCCTTCCAAGTGGTTAAAACCACAGGTCAAATTCAATGATGTCTACCGCACAACGATCGAACAACCAGTCCTGAAAAAAACTTATGAACAACAAGAATCGGCGGGGAGCCTCGACTGTCACAATCTACCGGAATGTTCAAACGCGGTGCGTTAATTTAAAAGCGATCGTCTACTTGCGGGCACCAGAACACGCGTTCTCGTTGATCAACAAATGAAAAAGAAAGAAGGAAGGAGGAGAGAAGATGAGGCAACGTGTATTCTGGGCTTAATTTACCGGCTTGCACAATAATTCTCTTATTACCGATGTATGCTTTTCATAGGTTGGTTGCATAGGAAAGGAACTCAACCCAATGAACTTCTTCGTCAAAGCTGTTGAAATATAACGATAGAGAACATTACACTAACCAATCCTATCCTATCCTATCCTATCCTAATCCCGAAACTCAAAGTCGTTGGAGCACAACAGATGATCGTTTAACCAGCGTACTCCATCTTTCCCTGTTCTCAGCAACCCTCATGGCTTCGTTCATGAGTGTCAAACCAGTCAATTCTCAAATGTTGTACTGCCACCTCTTTTTCTGTCGCCCTCTTCTTCTGCCTCATCGCACCGTGCCTTACAGGATGGTTTTTGCAAGGCCTGATGCTCTGGTGACATGGCCATACCATCGGAGTTTCCGTTTCTTCACCACTGTTGCACGTCATCGTGTTGTCCAATGGCTTGTGTGGTGGTCTGTCGGACTTCGTTGTTGGTGATGTGCTGGGTATAGGAAATGCCCAGAAGCCTTCTGTAGCACCTCATCTCCATGCTTTGCATTCTTCGTTGTAGATCTGCTGTGAGGGTCCATGTTTCGCAAGCGTATAGGAAGATGGAGATGACAAGAGAGCGCAACAACCTTACTAACCAATCAGCCGACATCAATACACGCGTCTCCATATAAAAAGACGAAAGCATGGATGCGTGTAGTTAGCGCCTTTAATTAAACTTCGCCAAGTTGACTGCCACCCAAGGTCAGCCGGCACTGAAGTGCGCGAGTTACTTGAAACAGTGCACACCCAAACCTCCCAGCTTGCACGTGCCCATGCTTGCACACCGCACAGGAATGACATTTAAAAAAAAAAGAGCGTGCATCCAATCGCTGCAGCATCAGCCTGTTAATTACCGAGAGTAATAACCGTTTTTAACAGAGCAGAACGGAGCTGCCGCTTTGTACAGAACTATTCATTACGTTCATTATCACGGAAGAGCCGGGTGGTGGCTGTGAAGTGAAAACGCAGGCGGCTTCAAAGCGACGGTTTGGCAAACACGGTGAAACACAAGCTTCATGTTTACACTGAAATCGATCGCCCGACTTTTGCAAACAAGGCTTCAATTTGTGAATGGAGATGGCGGGAAAAAAATGTATACCGCAAAATGTTTCTCTCTCTCTCTCTCCCTCCCCCTCCCCCCTTTTCTTCCAGACCTTTTTAAAGTCAAGGAACAACGGGTTGTGAGCTTTTTACTCTTTAATTTAAATTAGTTTCATTTAAAGCCATCACTGAATCAGTTGAAGAAGATTTAATGATGAAGGGTAAAGGAAAAGTTTTAGCCGCAGTTCTACGAACCTGTACCGGAGTAGTTTGTTTACTGTATTTATTGTATCGTTCTAATATAGCGCTTTTCCAGCTCAAGAGCTGCTCAAGGCGCTGGCCGGTACAGGATGTAACTCAAGCGGCCTGAGACGTCCATTTGCTGCCTTGTGCACGTCGCCTCACGCCCCAGACAACTGAGCACAATCCTGAGCCACTGGGTACAGGGGAGAAGGAACCTAGTGCGTGCTGGGCACTCGCGAGGAACGATCAGCAGTCAGGATTGTTACAGTCCGTGCGTGCGATCACCGACTAGACCTCGGTTTATACTCTCATCCGAAGGAGTGGTAGGCCGTATCGGGGTAGTTAATAAATGCGGACTAAGCAATGACTGCTAAGAAATTCAGACCGCTGTTCGCTCCACTGAGGATGACCACCCACATTCCAGCAACATGACCCTGACCCTAGATGGCCGCGTTACTGCCCCTGCTCTTTCTGACGAGAGCGTAAACCGAGGTCTACAAGTCTGTGTTCTTATAGTCTCTGCCGCGGTCGCGTTTAAACTGAGAAGGCAACTCCGAGGAAAATACACTCGGCGTAGCCCAGAGAATGGGACACGTTCATGTAAAACAGGCGGGGAAGCCTAACAACGGGTCTTGCAACAACAACACCCAAACTAGGGCAACATCGGAAACAAAACACATTCTAATAATGATAGCAGGACTCGCACAAGAGATTGGCGCTGTATGGTCTGGTCTGGCTGCTACAACAGCATCATCAAGGCATAAAGGCGGGCATAAACTGGCATCATCCCAACTCAAAGAACGTTCCCGCGAGCCAAGCCGACAACAATCGTGCTTAATGATGCACACCAAGTATTGTCACTCTGCCAATCTTCTCTTCCCGCCTTTTTTTCTTTTCTTTCCCTTGTTGTGAGGATTACAGCACTTTCAGTTACAGGCCCAATTTTTGGGGTCCCTCATCATCCGCAGCTTAATTCTTTCTGTCTTCCTTGTTCATTTCCCCCATCTCTTGACGTTTGGGAAAATCAAGACTGTCTCCCTTGCTCCTTCGTTTTGGAATTATTGTTCGTTTTTCTTTTTACATTTTCGGAAACGAAGTATGGCTGGTAAACTTTCCCCTATCTACCTGCTTAACCCCCTTTATTGCTACGTTTGTAACCAATTTTTATTAATGTATGAATTAATACATGCATTAATGATTTATATTGAATGTAAACTATTACGCTTTTAGCGCATACCATAAGTTTGCAAACAATTCACATGCGATGAATCGTTAAATTAAAGTCCGTTCACAAGACTGAAGACTGATATGTTTTGAATTTGAGTGTAAGCTTGCTTATTTGGGTCCATGTTTAGTTCAGTCTGTCTTTTCAGCGGCAAAACTAGTTTATCTGTGTGTGTTTATGTGTGCGACTGTCCGTTTCTGGGCATAACTGCTCTCCGATCTCAGTCGGTACGTTTTGCGCGCCTGATTCCCTTCACAAACTAATCCTAAACATAATTATGTCGGCCTCTGTAAACTTTTGAACGAATACATTAAATGCAAAATGCGTGAAGTTTTCTCCTTCTTCTTGTTCAGTTTCCTTATATTTCTTTATTTTGTTTTTCTTTCAACTGATTTGTTTGTTATGTTCTTTTAAATTCTCCTCAAATGACAACATCACTATTTTTCCCCCCTTAAAATAATCTCCAACCTCATCATTATAACACAAAAAATTAATTCCATTTTTGAACACCAGAGATAGAGCAAGAAGGCTGAAAAGGTCTCGGCTACGCTGCATGTTCCTCGTCCTTTACAAGTCTTATACACACACACACACACCGACACCATCCCCAGCCCCAACCCTTACTCCCCCTAACCCCTCCGGCTCTTGTCTTCTGTCTTCATCCCGCAACCTTGCCCACACCCCTGCCTCTGCAACCCACACCTCAACGTTGCTCAACGACACCTTTTCTGCTTGAGGGTAGGAGAGGGGACTTGTGGGGGTTGTGCAGGTCGGGTAGGCGGGTGGTTGGGGACGGTGGAAAAGGGTGAGAATAGTGAGGGTTAAGACTGTTGTTGGGATGATGATGGAGCTTGGGGGTGTCACTAGAGTCCTGTTTTCACAGAAAACTTGATTACTGAGCTTGTTGTCAGCCCCCCCTCCTCCTTGCCCCCCCCTACCCCCCATCCCCCAAATCTTCTTCTTTCTTTTCTTAAGAAATTTCAATCTTCTCTTGAATGCCCTTTTTTTAATTCTTCTTCTTTTTTATTCTTCTTCAGATATCGTCCATGAACAATTTTCTTTCTTCTATTAATTATGGAACGACAGTTTCCTACTACTTCTACTTCGTCTTTTTTAAATTTTGATATCAGTACAGCCAATAGTATTTTCTTCCTTCGAAAAGTTGGAATCTGTTTGATCTTCTTGTTCTTCTTTCCTTGCTCGTGTTCGCATTCTTCTTCTTCTTGAACTGTTTCCGTCTTCTTGTACTTTCTTCTTCTTCTTCTTGTACTTTCTTCTTATTCTGGTACTTTCTTCTTCTTCTTGTAATTTCTTCTTCTTCTTGAACTTTCTTCTTCTTCTTCTTTCTTCTTCTTCTTGAACTTTGTACTTTCTTCTTCTTCTTGTACTTTCTTCTTCTTCTTGAACTTTCTTCTTCTTCTTGTACTTTCTTCTTCTTCTTGTACTTTCTTCTTCTTCTTCTTATACTTTCTTCTTCTTCTTATACTTTCTTCTTCTTCTTGTACTTTCTTCTTCTTGTACATTCTTCTTCTTGTACTTTCTTCTTCTTCTTGTACTTTCTTCTTCTTCTTCTTCTTCTTCTTCTTCTTCTTCTTCTTCTTCTTCTTCTTCTTCTTCTTCTTCTCCTCTTTTCCCTTTAATCTCTCCTATTATGTCCCCTTCTCCCACTCCAAAAAGAAATAAAGAAAGAAAGAAAAAGGTCAGTTCTATTTCCTCTCTTTGTTCCCCTCTCTTTGTGCGAGAAGAGAATCAGCCCTAGCCTTTGTGATCGTTCGGGAAAATCCGATAGATTAACTTTCCCAATGAACACCTAATGAGCAGTGGCCCTTCTTCTCTGACCACGTGGCCAGCTATTGAGAGGACTAATCTGTATGATGACCAGATTTGAAATGGAATGAAAAGACTAAGAACTCGCCATGTTTCAAACAAAAACAACGTTCGACGACGACAACAACAACATAAAACAAACATAATGAAAAAAAGAGAGAGAAAAAAAGTTTTTGATAAAAGAAAGAAACAAAACAAGGAAATAAAAGAACACAGAAGTAATATATGGAATGGACTGGCTTGACACTGTGCGAAGCCATGAGGGCTTCTGGGGACAGAAAGTAGGAATACGCTGATTATACGATCATCTGTGGTGTATATTAATATATATATATATATATATATATATATATATATATATATATATATATATATATATATATATATATATATATATATATATATATATATATATATATATATATATTTCCTTGTTTATATATATATATATATGCAGTTTATTATCCTTTCCTATCGGGAAACTCTGGGCCGCCTCCCCCGGGGAAGGCGTAGTCGCAGCCAGTGGCGCGCCCAAACCCTACCTACCTAACATTATTTGTGAATTTTTGAAATTTTTTGCTGGGGGAGCAAACCGGAGTACCCGGCGAAATCCCCCGAGACGTTGCCCGAGTCGAAAGTAAATAATATTCGGAGAAACATAACGCCCAGATGCTGGATCGAACCCACACTTGTCAGACGCCATTGGTTTCTGGCTTGTGGACAAGGCCAGTTAGTCGCGCCTTAGCCCACAACGCTCGCTCTTTTTTTTTTTCTCTCTGTTCATCATACAGATTATTCCTCTCAATAGCTGGCCACGTGGTCACACACACGACGAGTGGGAAAAAAGAGAGTAGGTCCGAACAAATCAACAAGGTATTACATGAGAGACTGAGAGAATGATGAAGAGAGAGAGAGAGAGAGAGAGAGAGAGAGAGAGAGAGAGAGAGAGAGAGAGAGAGAGAGAGAGAGAGAGAAAGAGAGAGAAATGATGATGATGATGTTGCTGCTGCTGATGATGATGATGTTGGTGATGATGATGATGATCATCATCATTATCATCATCATCATGACCATGATGATAATGATGGAGACTTGAAGGGCGCTTGATCTACGAAGATCATGCTCTAAGCGCGCAAAACATAATAGGCAAAACTGACGACTAACACAAATACAAACACATAATGGAATTTGATAAACAAATTATGTAAACACGGAAGCGACCCAACAACAAAAATGATTTTTTTTTAAAAAAGGTCACTCCTCACATATATTAACGAATTGATGGATGAAAACAGTTGCGTCTTTAGGCAACGGCCAGTAGAGAGAGAGAGAGAGAGAGAGAGAGAGAGAGAGAGAGAGAGAGAGAGAGAGAGAGAGAAAGAGAGAGAGAGAGAGAGAGAGAAAGAGAGAGAGAGAGGGTGGGGGGTGCGAGGGAGAGAGACAAAGAGACAGAGACAAATAAGAACGAAAGAAAGACAAACAAACAAACAAGAAAAAAAAAGAAAGAAGGAAAGAAAGAAAGAAATGAAGAAAACAAGAAAGAAAGAAAGAAAGAAAGAAAGAAAGAAAGAAAGAAAGAAAGAAAGAAAGAAAGAAAGAAAGAAAAAGGAACTATGAAACAATAAAAGAAGCCGAATAACCCTGAAAATACCAAACCAAAGAAAGTACATATAAGAATATAAAAAAAGTGTCACAAACGACATAAACAAAAAGGCGTTGTAGACAGAAAGACTAAAGGAAAGAAAATAGAAAGAAAAGAAAGCAGCCACAGAAAAAGAAAAATGTAAATGGGGGAAACAAAACGAAGTTGCGAATTAATGACTGACATAGCCTAAATACGGAATAACGATGGAGAAAAATATCAGGGATTCGAACTTTGAAACGGTGTCCTTTGATCCTCCACACCCCAAAAGAGGCGAGTAATGGGATTAAATCTTGAATCTTGATTTCAAAACACATAATTTTAACTATGTATGCAACGAGGACTGAGGCTGAAGAGAGAGAGAGAGAGAGAGAGAGAGAGAGAGAGAGAGAGAGAGAGAGAGAGAGAGAGAGAGACAGAGACAGAGACAGAGACAGAGACAGAGACAGAGAGACAGAGAGAGAGGATTGATTGATTGATTGATTGTTGCTTTAGGTCCAGCGGACTCTTCCGAGCCAAATCAGGACCGGACAACCCCAGATCCGCATAAAAGATCTGCTGAAACAACCCTAGTGGGAAAATTGAATGCCCTCCACCGGCCAGTCACTTTACAATAAAGACATCCCACACAGGGGACGGCTGAGGCTTTACCCCAACTACTCGAACCCCCGTTTACAAAAACAAAATAGAATACAAACATCATTATAAATCATCAACAAAACACACACATATAAAATGCCTATAGTGCTAAATAATAACATCATAGGAAGCCCTAGTGACCACCCGGCAGAAAGCGTCCAACACTCCCAAGCTGATCCAACAGACCTCATACACAAACAAGGAGTCTTGTCCAGGAAGAGTTTTCAAGAAAAAAGGTAGGTCATTGATCTAGCGAAGAAGAAGATAGTATAGCAGAGTGATAGGACAGATCAGGAATGGGAAAGAGCAAATGAGGAAGACAGCGACAGTGGGAATTTAAAGCACTAAATTTCCAGAAAGTGGGGATACTATTTATACTGAAATCCCCGGCACTCCAACGGGGGTACTGTTGCCCCAGTGAAGCGGTCATGCCTACAAAGTCAAGACAGGTTTTCAACTGGGGCTTTCACTTTTCCCTTTATAGGTTAGAACAATCTACAGTGGCAAGATTGCTCATGACCCCAAGGGGTAGAGAGAGAGTTAGTAATTGTTTATAAGGTCCAGCGAACTGCAAAGAACCGAATCAGGACCATAACTTGGTTCAAAGAGGACTCACCCCGATCTGCTTAAAAGATCTGCTGAAATAACCCACCAACCGGTCACTTTACAGTTATGACATCCCATGCAGGGGACGCTTAGGCTGTACCCTAATTTATCAACCCCCCCTCCCTCCCCCGTTTACAAATAACCAAATATAAACAGCATTATAAAATATTAACAAACACTTACATATAAAATTCCTATATTGCTAATTAATAATAATACCATAGAAAGCTCCAGTGACCATTTGGCAGAAAGCGTCCAATATCCCCAAGCTGACCCAGTAGACCTCATACACAAATGAGGAGTTATTTTTAAAAAAGGGGGGTAGGTGATTGGTCTAGCGAAGAAGATAGCTGTTTGATAGAACAGAGTAGTAACGAGAAAGAACAAATTAAAATTACAGAAACAGTGGGAATTTTAAGCACTACGTTTTTACAAAGTGGGGATATATGTATGCAGAAACCCCCCGCAACCCAACAGGAGAGAAGGAAGGGGGTAAAGGAAAAAGGGGGGGGGGGGAGAGGAGAGAGAGGGAGAGAGAGAGACTACAATGTTATTCTGCAAGGATAAAAAGGGTACGCGCTGGATGCGCTTTTTTACGTCATGCCCTTGGGGCTAGTAACAATAACTATTAAATACAACTTCATTTTATTACATTAACATCTTGGAATAATAACAAATAAACCAGGTCATCATTAGATAAAATCATTTTCAAAAAACTGAAATCAAGTTGTTGTTAATATCAAATAACAACATTACCAATCTAATGTTTATTTAATTTTTTATGTGTTTTAAGAGACTTGTTCTATATGATGTAAATTTAGATGCTGGAGAGCGGAGAACTTCGGGAAAGTTATTAAAAAAGTGGAACTGGAAGAAGCTAAATTAGTTTGGAATATATATAGTAGATAGCATTCTGTATTATTATTATTATTATTATTATTATTATTATTATTATTATTATTATTATTATTATTATTATTATTATTATTATTATATCAATTCTTGAAATTGAAACAATTAATTTTGAGGATGACCTGGCAGTTTGTTTTTGTTTTTTTTAAAGAAGAAAGATAGGAAGGCGCATTGCCATTGTTCATGAAACCCCTATATTAAATTTAATCTGTGGGCAAGAGGTAGAATGCCGATTCGTTTATAGTCATCCGGAAATATTTTTTTTGTTTTAGAAAGACATGGAACAGTGGGAATTAAAAGCACTAAATTTCCAGAAAGTGTGGATACTATTTATAAAGAAACTCCCGGCACTCCCACGCGGGAGTTTTGCCAGATTTATTTTCTGATGTTTCCGATGACAGATAGTTCTGACCCATATGATGATGATTACTCGTGTTTGTGTCTCACTCTGTGTGTGTGTGTGTGTGTGTGTGTTTCTGTTTCTGTCTCTCTGTGCCCGTTTCTTGTTTTTTATTCCCTCAAATATTGCTGACGTATAATGACGATAAGAAACACGAAGATTCTGACCTCTCCGACTCAAGAAAAAGTAATGGATTGTCTTCATTGGAAGGTCCGTCAAAGGTTCGTGGACGTTCAAACACATTTTGTTGAGGTTCTCAGATCCCGAACCTAGGTTTCTGAACTTTTTCTTTTGTCCAAATGGTTCAGCAACCAAGGTTCGGGATCTGAGAACCTCGATAAGAAATGCTTGAACCTCCACGAGCCTTTCACGGATCTTCCCATTAAGACAGGCCACAAGACGCGCGAGCGCGGTCAAACCGATACACTCCTTTCGCCCCCTTCCCGCCTCCTCTCCTAGTGTCCTTCACCCCAATCTTCACGCTTACCCCACACACGCAATAAAACACGCACATGCACAGTCATGAACTCTTCATTGTTTTTAATTTCACACACACACACTCATACATACACACACCAAAACATGGGGCGGCAAGGCAAAGTTCATAAAGTTCTGCTTCAAACTGATTCCAAACCACCGACCTCCAATTAACGTTTGCCAAAGAATGAAAACATTCTATCTCTCCCCCCCCCCCCCCCCCCCCTCTCTCTCTCTCTCTCTGATTAAAGTTTGATGTTACATTCTCTCTACCTACTATTACTACTACTACTACTACTACTACTACTACTACTACTACTACTACTACTACTACTACTACTACTACTACCACTACTACTACTACTACTACTACTACAGATTTTGTGAGGGGCTCGATCCCTTATAAAATCTCTTTTTCTTCTTCTTCTTCTTCTTCTTCTTCTTCTTCTTCTTCTTCTTCTTCTTCTTCTTCTTCTTCTTCTTCATCCTCCTTCTTTTCTTCTTCTTAGCCCTCCTCTTTTGCTTTTCTTGTTCCCTTTCTATGCATCAATTTTAACGAACAAAACGAATCTAAAACGGAAAAAAACATCGAAAGCTCATTAACCCTTTGTTACAAAACGACGTTCTTCCTCTTTTTGTTTACAAATTCCCTTCTGTCCTTCAACAATGTCAGCTGATGAAACAAAACAATACAAAAACGCCTACAAATCCTATTAGCACCGCCTAAATTAAAAACGTGTTTTCAATTTCAAATGCTGGTCTGGTTATAGTTCAAGTGCAAGGTCCATCAACTGTCCGAAAAATTAACCCAAATTAAAAACAATCTGCCCAATTAAAACGGAGAGCTGATATCTGATTTTAATAAGATCGTATCTCCCATTTAAAGACCAATCATAAGAAAAAAATGATACACCGATGCCGAACTTACTGTATATATGGAAAGCAAAACAAAATTTAAAATAAAATTTAAAAAAACAACAACATAGAAACATGATTCACCGATATTGAACTATTTTCTTCATTTAAAAATATGTAAAAGGAACGTATCTCCTTTATAATTATATGTCATAACTACACCATACAATAGGCCTATATTATTTAGTTATGATGAACGTGGCATGCGTGAGGGGTTGTGCAGCTGGATGCACCCTCTGTGTGTGTGTGTGTGTGTGTGTGTGTGTGTGTGTGTGTGTGTGTGGGTGGGTGTGTGTGCGTGTGCGTGTGTGTGTATGTGTGAGCGCATGCTTTTTTGTTGTTTTCTTTCCTTATTTTGGTAGTCTGCTTTTTTGTTTTGTTTCCTGACAAAATTTGTGTGCGGTTCGCTGATGCTTTGTGGATGTGAGTGAATGAAGAAATTGTTTTTAGGTCCCGAGATATTCACAGATGTCGGGACCAATTGTGTTTTTAATTGTTACTTTTAATGATTTATGCCATTCCCAGACGCGCAAAGCAAATTCTTCTGTGTGTTACATTTGAAGCGAATAAAGAATCTTATGTCTTATGTCTTATGTCTTATGTCAAACCGGTACATAAACTTAAAATGCTAATTTTATAAGGAAAACCTTCCATTAATTCTGACCAAAACTTCTGAATGCTTTGAAGACATTTCTAACTGGATGACAGTCAACAAGCTCCAACTCAATGCAAACAAAACTGAAGTCATGCTCACAGGTACCAAACACAGCCTGTCTTTTTCCTCTGTAGACACTGTCACTCTTGGCCAGACCACTCTTCCTATGCCATCTTCTGTCAAAAACCTTGGGTCGTTCTTGACAACACCCCCTCCATGTCAGAATTCATACGCAAAACCTGTCAAACATGCAACTTTCATGTCCGTAGAATAGGCCTTGTCCGCAAACATCTGACCACTGACGCTACTGTCAAACTCATTTCCTCCCTTGTTTTGTCACGCTTAGACTACTGTAACTCTCTCCTGGCTGGACTTCCTTCTTCTTCCATTTATCTGCTCCAACGTGTTCAGAACTCAGCTGCACGTCTGGTTCTCAAAAGGAAAAAATCTGATCATATCAATCCCCTTCTACATTCACTCCACTGACTTCCAGTGTCTCATAGAATTATCTACAAAATCGCAATTTTTTGTTACAAGTGCGTCCATGGCTTAGCCCCTTCTTACCTCACCCAGAACATTCAATTCTATAAGCCTTCTTCTAGAAATCTTCGTTCTTCCTCTGACACCCTCATGCTTCACATACCCCGCTACAAACTCTCCTCTGCTGGCCATCGATCTTTCTCTCTCAGTACTTGGCCCTTTAACTTGGAACTCTCTTTCCGTCTCTCTTCGCAGCTCTCCAAACATAGTTACTTTTAAATCCAACTTGAAAACTCATCTCTTCCTTAAATGTTTCTGACCTTGCCTCCCATCATCATCGTCGTCATTCCTCCATTTGTTTTGTTTTGTTGTTTTGTTTTTGATTCAGACCACCGTCACCACCCACCCCATCACCCATCCTTAGCTCTCCCATCCTCCCTCCCTCCCTCCCTCGTCTCTTATTCGTTAGCGAATGTCTATTTTATTTTGTATGAAGCCGGATGTTTAGAATGAATGCGTGAGTACTGCGCTTTGAACTGATATTGTTCATGGGGAAAAAGCGCTATATAAATATCCTTATTATTATTATTATTATTATTATTATTATTATTATTATTATTATTATTATTATTATTATTATTATTAAAACGAATAGGTGTTTTCTTGACCTCGTTAATTTATAAATCGACAACTGATCCAAAGGGAGTTTTGCGTCAAATCCTTTAGTTTCTGAAAACAACCAACGAAAAGCTGCCCTAGAAAGCAGCACACTTGTCAAAACATTATTTAACTATCAAAAATGAAACCTCGTTGTATAGTTCAGTGTGAAATTCTGTTTCAGAATGTAATTGGTTGCCGACATAAATAAAAGCGTAGGATGAGCAACAAAAGTTTAGAAGTCTCCTCTCTGAAAATCCTTATCGGGAGGAGAGGGGACTATAAACTGATACACATACATACATACAAAAGTTTAAAAAAATCCATGTCCGCGAAGTTAAACTTTTTTTTTAAATTCTGGGGAAAAACAATTTCAAGCGAATAACCGAAACTCATTTTCATTTATTTAATGACTTTCATTTAGCGCCTGTCCAGCTCAAGAGCTGCTCAAGGCCGATACATGATCTAACTCAAACTGCCAGAGGCGCCAACTTTTAACCATTGGGCACATAGTCTGATGCCAAGACAACTGAGCACAATCCCGGGTGACCAGAGATAAGAAGAAGGGACCTAGGGTTGGGTGTAAGCTAATACGGCCCTCACTCCTCTAGACACGAGCGTTAGGATCTTTAAAGTCCGTGCGGTGGAATGAGTGCGTGAACAGACTAGACCTCAGTTTATATTCTCATCAGCAGGAGTTTTATTATTTTAATCCCACGTTCAAAGTCATCCAATCAACTCGTCTATCGACGTCACCACATTTATTCCAACACTTCGGTGCACAGACTCCATACAACACTGTAGAATACATCCTCCTCGCATCGCCATCGTCATCATCATCGTTATCATCATCGTCATCGTTATCATCATGATCATCATCATCGCCATCATAATTGTTATTATAATGATCACATTCACATTTTCTCCCTGCATCCTCCTTACCCCATTAAAATCCACACACCTTCCATATAGTGGCCCAATACCTTAACAAATTGTACGCAGTACATTGTACATTTCATCACGCCTGCCCAGCCTCTCTTAGAACGAAAAGCCTGGTCGGAGACTAAATCGATTGAGTGCCTGGAAGCGGAACGAATCCTGTACGCGTGATTAACTTTCAAGGCTACTTTATTTAACGACTACTAGCGAACGCCACAAAAAAAAAAAAAAAAAAAAATGGCGAGAGGTGAAAGTTACACGTGGACACTGTGTATGACACAGCACGATTCTAAGTGTTACGCAGTGTGATGTGGTTAATCTTTCTTTCTTGTGTAGATTAACGTCCCCAAACACATGGCAATAAAATAAATCTTTGAAAGTAAGTAATTGCCTTATATTTCTTTATGTATTTATTTTACTACAATGTTTCTCTAGTAGTATATCTTTATTACAGTCCATAAAACATTGAAGTCAAAGAGGACTAAAACACCTTGATATCGCTGGGGGTCCATTATTATTATTATTATTATTATTATTATTATTAGTAGTAGTAGTAGTAGTAGTAGTAGTAGTAGTAGTAATATGATGATGGTGATGATGATGATGATGATGATGAGTAGTAGTAGTAGTAGTAGTAGTAGTAGTAGTAGTAGTAGTAGTAGTAGTAGTAGTAGTAGTAGTAGTAGTAGTAGTAGGATGATGATGATGATGATGATGATGATGATGATTATTGATGATGATGATGATGATGATGATGATGATGATGATTATTATTATTATTATTATTATTATTATTATTATTATTATTATTATTATTATTATTATTATTATTATTACTATATGTCTTGTAAGACTAATGCTACTGCTGTAGCGATCGTGCGATGGAAGTGTCAAGCACGCGCATGACTTGTTCGACCAGACCAGTGTTATTTAAGGCAAAAAAGCTATGTGCAGTCAAAGGGAAAGCGTGAAGGTGCAGCGCAGTGCAGAGCAGTGCAGCCTCTTTAGCGGGTTGCACGTGCATCAGCATCGACTGATGCTTCTTCTTTGTCCCTAGCACAACTGAGCATCGATTTCCCCTCGCTCCATCACACACAGCCACTACACTGTGAGCAAGAAAGCATGCGCTTTGCCTTAGTGCGGTTTCTTAAGTCTTCGCCACTTTGCACAGAGAAAGCTTCAAGTGCAGCAACTTAAAGCAAGCAGTCTTGTAGAGGTATGCGAAACAGCTGTTTTTTAAAATTTCTGCATGTAAAGTGCAAGGGACTTGCGCCTATTTACACTTACAGAGATAACCAATTCGTCATCATGAAATCATCCTTATCAACAGTGTTGTAACTGATATCACTACAGTTGTTTGTTTTATTGTTTTGTAACTAAATTAATTGTCTAATATCACTGTCGTGAAGAGACAATAAATTCAACTATTGAAATTGAAATAGATAACCAAAAACACAAAGCTAAACAAACAAACAAAAAATGACTAAGAGAAAAATGCATTCATTATTTATATATTTATTTTTATTTATTATATAGCGCCTTTGCCAACTAAAGAGTTGTTCACGGCGCTAGCCGATACAGGCAGTAACTAAACCGCCCAATGCGCCTACTTGCAACCTTTTGGGCGCATAGATGACTAAGCCAGATTCTGGGCGGTCTGGTATGACAGGGGAAAGAACCTAGTGCAGAATGTTCTTGTGTAGCAGGCACTCAACCGTCTAGGACATGAGCGTCAGGACCTTTAAAGTTCGTGCTATGGAATGCGTGCGTGCAAAGGCTAGACCTCCGTTTATACTCTCATCCAAAGAAGTCAAATGTATGAATAAAAATAATGTCTGAACAAAACACACAATTATAGAAGTCTTATACGACGATCCTATATAGTATCCTATCCTATCCTATCCCGTAACTCGGAGGTCGTAGGGGCACCACAGGCGATCGTTTAACCAGGGTACTCCATCTTTCTCTGTCCTCAGCAACACTGATGGTTTCGCTCAGTGTCAAACCAGTCCATTCTCGAATGTTGTCCTCCCACCTCGTTTTCGGTATCCCTCTTCTTCTACCTCCTTGCACTGTGCCTTGCAGGATGGTCTTTGCAAGACCTGATGATCTGGTGACGTGACCATACCATCGGAGTTTCCGTTTTTTTCATTACTGTGAACAGGTCATCGTGTTGTCCAATGGCTTGTGTGAAGGTCTGTCGGATTTCGTCGTTGGTGATGTGCTGGGTATAGGAAATGCCCAGAAGTCTTCTGCGGCACCTCATCTCCATGCTTTGTATTCTTCGTTGGAGATCTGCTGTGAGGGTCCATGTTTCGCAAGCGTATAGGAAGATTGAGATGACAAGGGAGCGCAGCAGTCTTACCTTGGAATGGTCTTTCCAAATTGGCTTCAGGGCAGCCGTTGTTTGTGCGATCCTGGAGAGGACTTCCTGTCGGGACCCATTGTCTGATACAATGGCTCCTATATATTTGAAGCTATGCACTGTGTTGAGGGATTGGCCTTGGACCTTGATGTCCATGTTGATGCCATTGGTGTTGTTGATCATCATTTTGGTCTTCCCGGCACTTATTTCCATTCCATAGGCTCTGGAGGTGGTGTTACGCCTCTGTACCAGCTGTTCAAGTTCTTGTTCCTCTCCAGCCAATCCATCAATGTCATCCGCACATCGGAGGTTGGAGATTGCCCACTACGAGTGAAAAAATAACCTGTATACACCTCATATTTTGGGGCATTTAAAATAACCACAAATATAACACAGAATTATATCACAGATGAAGGAAAAGTTATTTTTTTAAAAGCTGAGAAACTTTTCAGAGGCTTCTAAACGCGGCACGGGCGCACAGAGAGAGAGAGAGAGAGAGAGAGAGAGAGAGAGAGAGAGAGAGAGAGAGAGAGAGAAAGAGAGAGAGAGAGAGAGAAAGAGAGAGAGAGAGAGAGAGAGAGAGAGAGAGAGAGGAATATACACAGACACACAAAGACACACACACACAGACACAGACAAACACACACGCACACACTCACACCCACAGACACACACAATTTGCAACTTAATCCTACAGCGAGAGACACATACTGCACACTTACGCGTTAACGTAATCGAACACTACAACACAATCAATATACATGACAATACCCCTTACCTTATATAAAAACAGCCAGAGACAGTATACTCCTCCAACGCCGAGTATGGTCCCAGAATCAATGTAGTATAGCAGAACACAAATCGTGAGGTACAATTGTATTTTCAATCAACCACTGTACTTTCTTTTTCAGCATAATTTTGTCACGATTTTAGAGCGTAGATGATGATGATGATAATGAGGATGATGATGGCATAGTCTTGTATTGCGCTGGTATCCACGGGGAAAGTTCATGCTCATTGAAGGTTAAGCGCATTGCGCAGAGACAGTCCTTTTGGTTTCCACAGAATATTATGAAGAATTTGCTTAGGGTAAATGTGGAATACCCACAAACTGAGCTTATTGTAAATCTGTTAATAGTCAACTGTTTTGTCTATCATAATCATCTACTTGAGGATACCTCTTCCGTTCAGATTTAGAAAATAAATAATAAAAAATAAATGTAAATTTACGTAGCTTTAAAGTGTTTCACGGAAACTGCTCTTACTAAAACTATGTCCAAGAATATGACTATAAGCTTAGTGTAGGCACGAGTTAACAAAGCTTAGCGCCGTCAGGGTTATAAGGTTTTAATTCCATTCAATTTATTTACAAATTTAATCAATCTCGTCAGTTTATTAGTTCCGGATATAAACCTGGAAAGTGATTCATTCAATTTAAATTAAACCAAGATGTTAGACAATTGAAAGGAAATCGAAAATGTTATCTTTTTGTTGATTGTTCTGCTATAATGGTCATTATAATCGTACATTTAAATTGCTTCTTCCTCTTCTTCTTTTGCTTCTTCTTCTTCTTCTTCTTCTTCTTCTCGTCAATTAGTTGTAACTTTAATACATCATCCCAAAAAATGTTATCCTATTTTTTAAAACGTGCTGAGCGAATTCATGTACTTCGCGTATTCTTTTCTTCTTCTTCATTCTCCTCCTAATGCCTTTCTTTCTTTGTTATTTTATCAATTTCTAAATTGGTAATACTTTATGCAATCGAGCTTCCTAATTGTGCATAACTTTTGAATCAACTAAACCTAAGGCACATTCTATAAATGTTGGAGACCAAGTCACTGTATTCCTAAACTGCTACTGATGCTATTTCCGAACTAGAAAATAACTTGCTTGGGGTCATCAACAACATCTGTATCGGTTGATGCGACAGAAATCTACAGTGGCTAAAATCCGTACTCACCTATTCTTGGGTCGTTGGTGGCAGTCAGGAAGCCAACAGACAGCGCGCACGTGCAAAACTGTCAATCACCAAAACAAATCAACACACGAGTGTGCGTCTTTGACGACGAAACTGAGTCCTCCAATGAAACAACAGACGCACAGAAAGCTGTCAAAATGACAAACCGCGCTCAACTTAAAATCATTGTCTCCTTTCACCATTGTGTAGTGATTTTACAATTGACGGTTATTTGACAGTGGCAGTAGTCACATTACAGCAGTGAAGCTATGCGGCTGAAACTGACGACACTGCACGCTCTGCAACAAGACGTAATAATTAGGGCTTACGGGAAAGCAGCCGAATCATTGGCCTGCCAACTGACGGACAAGAGAGCTCGCTACTTCGTCAGTTTCATTCTCTCTCCCAACATCTCTTTCTCTCTCTCTTTCTTCCCTCCAGGGTGCAAAATCCCAATCACAATCCCTTTCCCCCCTCTGTTTCACGCAATGGGCACTCCCGGTTAGACTGGTTGAAAGCGCAATGGTCGATGCCAGAGGGTAGAACGGGGGGAGGACAGATCGATCGCGGGGTGACCCGGGCTGATTCCGCCTGCCAACCCTCTTCCATTGATGTCGCGGTTATCTTCCCTGCCATGGAATTAGTCTAGCCCTGGTTATCTCCCTGCATCGACGAGACCAATTATTTCGTTCGAAGCTGCTACTGTTGCTGCCGTTTTTACAGTTGTTGTTCCTGCAGGTGATGATGATGATGATGATGATGATGATGATGATGATGAAACGAAGAAGAAATTGTGTCTCAGAAGTTAGAGACAAAAAAACACACCCAAC
>CM072518.1:44726975-44731975 GCA_036898135.1 Oncomelania hupensis
AATGACCGAGGGCCGGCTGTTGGGGTGTTGAACGATAGCTGTGCGTGAGGCTGGGGGAAGGATGGTTGCACTGGGGAGAGGCAGACGAAAGGAAGAGTGCGACTGAAGGAGGGAGAATGAGGGTGAAGTGTGATGAAGGGAGGATGGGAGTGGTTGCTGTTGTCGTGGTTGCGGTTGCTTGAGATGGATAATGTGTCGATGGTTACATGTATTCATTTGCAGCATTGCTCATTTCATGCATTCATAATGTCATTTAGTTTTTGAATTATGGGTTGATTACAAGTGACAGTAATAGTAGTCAAGGGAAGTGAAGTGGACAGCAGTGGCGCCTCCTCAAGATACAGGAATTAGTTTGTGTAGTAGGGGGGGAGAGTGTGAGGAGGGAGGGGGACAGAATCGGATGGACATGACATTAACAATACGACAAGCATGTTGCAGGTTCGAAAGTTCGTCGTATTCGTCAGTTCGTCACTGGGTAACGCGGATCAACGTTGACCAGCGTCGCGCGACAACGACGACGACATTTGGTCGTGTGGACCCAGCATCATCATCACCACCCGTTCGTCCACGTCCGCGTTTGTGTACATCTTCATTGGTCCACAACCCCACCTTTCCCGCGGTGGTTGTGACGTCTGTGTACGGAACCTGGCCTCGACGTCACAGTGTTAGCCGACTGGAGGAGTCAGGCTGGGAGGCGTCGACGGCGGCAGGGCTGCCGCAACTACAGCGTCATCATCATCATCATCATCGTCAGCGGTGGGAGGGAGTGACGACACCACTACGCCTGGATTCCATAGCGACAGTCCGGTGACAGCCACGAGGAGGGGCAGATACTTTCACGGAGACATCAACGGGGACGCCCTACTATCAGGTCGGCTTTTTCCTTGTTGTCCCCCTCTTGATACTCGACCCCCCCCCCCCCCCCTGTGTTCGGACATTTGCAGTGCACAGTCAATACTTAGACGTGGTTGATTAGCAACCCTCGTTCATCTGACATTCCATTTCATTGTTCATCGACCCATTGATTGTTCCATCACCATTTTTCTCGTTTCATGTGTAAATGTTGAATGTGTATGAGTGTGTGGTATGAATGAATAAATAGCTTGAAAGTTGTATATATATTCGTTGTGTTTTTCATCACTTCCGTCTGCGGGTAATCGTCATTCTTTCTGGGTTGTCTGCGTGTGGAAGTTGTCTGTTTGTGGCGTCTGCCCGGAGAGAGTCGTGGCGGTGACATCGTAACAAAAGCGATGTTTGATCGAGTGCATGTATTTTTATGTATTGACTATGTGAAGTGCGGTGAGTCTGGTCGTAGGCTGGAGTACCCGCTATATAAAAACCCGTTATTATTATTATTATTATTATTATTATTATTATTATTATTATTATTATTATTATTATTATTATTATTTCTCTCTGTCAGAGTTTCTACTTCCGTTTCTAATTCTCTCTCTCTCTCTCTCTCTCTCTCTCTCTCTCTCTCACATAATTAATAAAGATTTAAATAATAATATATTTACTTATTTATTTGTTTTATGTTATTGCCTTTTTAAAAATTGATGTCCATTCCCATCGCCAACGATCATAATTCTAATTTGCAGAGACAAGAGCCCTAATTTTGGGGGAGGAGTTATCCAACCGTCTTTTAAATAAACAACAAATTCAATATTATTGAAACAAAACACATTATAATGTGTGTGTGTTTGTTTGTTTTTAAAGAATTACGTATTGAGAGCGGTCTTGAAACTTTTCTGTAGGCTCATAATTGATAATGGTGAGATTAAACCATGGAATTAAATTAGAAAATGTCAGGAGTTTTCTTACATTTCTCTTCTCCTTGTAATGAAGTCAAAGGTGTTCGGTTGTCCGAATGTTTACCGTTAATGAAGGTGACCGAGATAAAAGTGTACCTGTGTATGTACTTACGTATGTATGTATATATGTATGTATGTATATATGTATGTATATATGTATGTATATATGTATGTATTTATGTATGCATGTATGTATGCATGCATGTATGTATGTATGTATGTATGTATGTATGTATGTATGTATATATGTATGTATGTATGTATGTATGTATGTATGTATGTATGTATGTGTGTATTTATGTATGCATGTACGTATGTATGTTTGTGTGTGTGTGTGCTTGTGCGTGCGTTCCTGTGTTTGTATGACTGTGTGTGTTTTTGTCTGTCCTTACTTTGTTGTCTTCGTTAACAAACTATCATAACATTTTTGGAGTTGGGAGTATTTGTATTCTCTAACCAAAGAAATGAAAAAAATAAATAAATGATCTCAATTCTTTTAGAGGAGAAGACATCGAAGTTGTGAAAGTGATGGTGGTGGAATGCTGGTGTGAACAGATTTCATAAATGAACTTTTCTGTCCAAAGTAAGGAACAGCAAGCGACACTGCGCATGCTAAATAAAGCATAGATGTTGATGGTATATCAAAGCTATATTACTGATTGATTTTTCGATGGATTGATTGATTTGGGTGAGTGAGTGAATATTTATCAAGACGCACCTTGGCCGGATACTTGCCGCACTGTGCAACGGCATGGACCACAGAGCCAAATAACTATCCGACCAACCAACCATTCTGCGTTCTGTTGACGGCAGACGTGGAAAGTGACTTCCGGAGTGAGAGATGACGGGACGGAGCAAAAAAGTAATCAGAACGAGGCAGCAGCACGAAGAAGACAGACAAAACAATGGCGACACTGCCAGACGACAGCTTCTGCTAATTAGCGACCTTTGACCTCCATCGTCACGTGATTAATGGCTCCCGAGAGAGTCGACTTGAGAGTGACCGTTCTTGGGCCTTGTTGTCTCCAAGAGTGGCTGCCCTTTGTGAGAGGTGTCATGGCGTCCAGGGAGACTCGGGAGTGTTTATTCAGGAAGGACGGTCATCCAGGCCACCATGCCGAGTACACTTAGCCGACGCACGAGAAAATACTCTCAACCATGTTTTGTTCAAATTTTCAAATCAAATGGATTGACTGATTGATTGATTACAATTAATAAGGCAATGTTAATTGGTTGCCTGACTGAAACCTACAATAACAGCTAGTTGTGACAATAACTTCGCAAAATAGCCTAATATTGGACCTCGAAGATGCTGAAGTACCGTGTATGTTATAATAATATTTAGCCTATATTTAATTAGTTTGAGCCTGAATGTTTCGTTGTTAGCATAATAAATAATAATTAATAATAATGGATGGTTTTTATATATAGCGCACTTACAAACTCAGAGAGCTTTTCAAGGAGCTAATTCAAGGTTTCGTCCTGAGAATAATATTACATTGGCATTGTCCAACATAAGCCTACTTGAGGTTCTAGAGGCCTTTTCTTAGGCGCCATGAATGAGTGTTGTTTGTTATTTTTGGTGTTGGGATGTGTTTGTGGTTGCGTGTTATTGACCAAGGTACGCATGTTGTGTTTACATTTGTTTGTGTAAAGCGCTTTGTGATTTTGGAAAGCGCTGTATACATTGCCTGTTATTATTTATTTTATTAGTAGTAGTAGTACTTACTCTTTTTCAATATACAACAAATAAAGTAAACGGTGACTCAAATGAGCGTGCTCAGTGTTCAGAGTTCAAAGACGGTGTTTGCAGTCGTGTTATGTGTACGACTCTATGGGGAGAAAAAAAAGTCTTCCTACATGCGCACGAAGAGGTTGCTTACAACAAAATAAGCCTAAATAACTTTAAAAACACATTGCAAAAATATATGTCTTTGCACCCCCCCACCCACCCACCTATCCACCCACCCTCCCACCCCCACCTTCTCCCGAATTATGTTAATTGTTTTCAGGACCCTAGAGCGGACGTGTTGTTCTTGGACCTGTGCCTATTATTATATTCTGTGACGTTATGACGGAGAGACGACTCGTGGGGACCAGTCATGGAAAAACAGAGACAATGGAACTTGATACTCCCATCGGGATCAACTTCCTTGCACCCCTGCCTGACCTGTCTGATGAAGTGGCCAGACTCCAAGATAATATCCGGCTGAGGTTCGGGGTTCAAATCCCGGTAGTGCAGCGTTAAAAGAATTTTTGTTTTTTCAAGTGTCATTACCCGTTATAATAGACTGCCTTTCGGGAGGTCCTTGTGGCGACACTATAATAGGCCTACTATTGTTACATTATAGTGTATTATATTGCTATTAGTTATATTGTTTTTCATTATTATCTTCATCGTCGACGTCATCTTCGTCTTCGTTTTCGTTGTCTTCGTCGTCGTCAATGTCATCCTTATCAACATGATCTTTTCCCCCCAAAATATTCTTTCTTTCTTTCTTTCTTTCTTTCTTTCTTTCTTTCTTTCTTTCTTTCTTTCTTTCTTTCTTTCTTTCCTTCTTCTTCTTCTTCTTCTTCTTCTTCTTCTTCTTCTTCTTCTTCTTCTTCTTCTTCTTCTTCTTCTTCTTCTTCTTCTTCTTCTTCTTCTTCTTCTTGAGGCGGTTTGCCACTCCAATGGAAGAAATGTTTTTCTTTTTATGTGACCCATCATTGGTATTTTGTTATGTACGCATATGTCTTTCATAATTTTTGTTTTTAAAACTATTACCACTGTCTTAAAAATGACCTTTTCAAAGCTCCAAATTTGAGCTGTGAGCTAGTTATTTTTTTCCGGAGAATCAAGCTATATTACTTTTTTGAATGATGACGACGATGATGATGGTGATATTTTCCCCGTTGGGGTACCGGGGGTTTTAGTATAAATAGTATCCCCACTTTCTGGAAATTTAGTGCTTTAAATTCCCACTGTCGCTGTCTTTCTCATTTGCTCTTTCTCATTCCTGCTCTGTTCTATCAATCTGCTATACTATCTTCTTCTTCGCTAGACCAGTCACCTACCTTTTTTCTTAAAAACTCTTCCGGGACAAGACTCCTTATTTGTGTGTGAGGTCTGTTGGATCAGTTTGGGAATGTTGGACGCTTTCTGCCAGGTGGTCACTATAGCTTCCTATGATGTTATTATTTAGC
>CM072518.1:44741975-44749475 GCA_036898135.1 Oncomelania hupensis
GAAATTTGAAAAAGAATGGAGAAGAAGAACAAGAACAAGAACAAAAAGAACAACAACAATGACAAGAAAGACAAGAAAGAATAGAAGAAGAAAACGGAATGAAGAAGGAAAAAAAGAGTATTTATCAATTGCCCTGTGCACACACGTTTTGGTGCTATTGATACAGGGAATGCAAATATACATTTCATTATATACAGTGCATCAGCAGAAATTCCACAAGCAATTTAATTAAAAAATAATAATTGAAAGATTTAGTTCCTGAAGCAAGCCTCGTAAGTTTAGTATCGAAAGCCTCTGTTCCAATCTCCTATATGGCTGCATTTAGTATTTATTTTTAAGTTTTCCAGGCATGCAGTTCAAGTGATATAGCATTTTAATGCCGTTTGTTTTCGATTGCACGTTTAACTGTTTGATATCCAAGTATGACCTCTGTGTGTAGACCTTTTTAGTTAAATGGATTTCCACGATGCAGAGATTTCATATGTTTTTTTTTTCGTGTTCTTTTCTATTTCATGGCACACAGTCAGCATTCTTGAGTATCTTCGTTCTTCCCAAAACAGACACAGACACACACGCTCACATACACACGCTTAAACACACACACACACACACACAAACAAACACAAGCACATACAAACGCATACATAGCATGACTTGAGAACACATTCACACAGGCAAAAGCACGTACACTAATACAGAACACATATTATGTTTTTATATAGAAATACCCACGCATACAATAAACACACAAGCATTCTATCTGTCTGTTCTGTTTCTCTGTCTGTCCCTCTTTGTCTCTCTGTCTGCCTGCATGTTTGTCCCTGTTTCCCGTCTATCTGTCTCTCTGTCTCTCTGTCTCTCTCTCTCTCTCTCTCTCTCTCTCTCTCTCTCTCTCTCTCTCTCTCTCTTACTCTTCTCCTTCTTCTCCTTCTCTTAATCCCTCCCCTATACCCATCCCACACGAAACAAAACACACACAATGAGGAAATTGAAATTGGTTTTCAAAACACGAGCCATGCAAATTGCATGCAACATCCGCAACATGCGACAAAGCATGCTTCCAATGAACGCAGAGCGTGACCGAACGAGTCAAAACGGTCTGCATGTTGCAATGTGATGTTTTTTTTTCTTTTTTCTTTTGTTTTTTTTTGCGGCGGTGATCGCAGTCCTGTCAATTTCCCCCTTTGCCTGGGTTTCTGGCTCCATTTTTAATTTCCTTCTTTCCGCTGACCCCTTCGTTAAAGAAAATCACCTCGGGTGAACTCCCCTTCCGTCTCTACACCATTCCCCCACCCCCTTCTACTTCCTCCACCACTCTTGTGACCCAGCTTCGTCCATCCAACCACCCCAGCAGCAGCAGCACCACCTCCACTACCACCACCCTCATTCTCCTCAAGTTTCTCCAGGCCAAGGGTCAGCTTTCTCAATTGCCCCATTCACTCAAAAAAACCCACTGAGGTTCTTGTAAAGACTGCATAAAACGTGCTCATTTTTCTTCTTTAGGCTCACAAAAGCTCGCAACTATAAGACTACACAGACAGTTATGCACGTGAGCATGAACACGCACGCTGTCGGTGCAGAGACATTTTACATCCCCCTACCCCATCCCTCCTCTTACCCAGGCTAAAAGAGGAGAATAATGAGAGTGAAATAGGAGGCTGATCAGGAGAGGGGTTTTAAGTGGGGTTGTGAATTCGTTAGTTATTCATTGCTTACAGGGTCCAGCGGACTGCAAAGAGCCGAATCAGGACCACAAAATCAAGACCACACAACTTCGCTGAAAGAGGACTCACCCCTGATCCGCATAAAAGATCTACCGAAACAACTCTAGTGGTAACACTGAAGGCACTCCACCAGCCGGTCACTTTACAATAAAGACATCCCACGCAGGGAACGCCGAGGCTATACTCTAATTTATCGGATCCCCGTTTACAAAAACAAAATAGAATACAAACATCAGAATAAAATATCAACAAAACACATACATATAAAATGCCTACATTGCCAAATAATAACATCATAGGAAGCCCCAGTGACCACCTGGCAGAAAGCGTCCAATATTCCCAAGCTGATCCAACAGACCTCACACACAAATGAGGAGTTTTGTCCCGGAAGAGTTTTCAAGAAAAAAGGTAGGTGACTGGTCTAGCGAAGAAGAAGATAGTATAGTAGATTGATAGAACAGAGTAGGAATGAGAAAGAACAAAGGAGAAAGAGAGCGACAGTGGGAATTTAAAGCACTACATTTCCAGAAAGTGGGGATACTATTTATACTGAAACCCCCGGCACCTCCAAGGTGGGGATGGGGAGGGGTGTGTGTTGTGAATGGAAGAAAAGGGAAGGAAGAAACATCTCCCCAAAAAATTGCTCGGACGGACAGACAAACAAACAGAGGGACAGAAAGTCGGAACCATGATACCACCTTTATATTGGTCTTCATTACATGTATAGTGGCGGTTTAAAAGAGGACATATGAAAGAGGTGGTGGAACGGAGAAAAGAAGAACGAAGATGAAGAAAGGAAGAAAGAAAGGAAGAAAGAAGAATTGGACTGGGGTGGTCTCGTGGTGCAGTGAGTCAGTCGCCCGTTCCTAATGCCTAAGGTTCAAACCTCGCAAGGGTCGAACATATGTACGAGACTACTCAGGCCAACGAGAGTTTTCTCCGGGCGATCTTGTTTCCTCCCTCTCTTCAATAATGGTATTGGATGAAGTCAATCTAACATTTCCAAAATAAAAATTCGTTTTTTTTTCCGTCTCCTAATAGCGATCTCCCTTGCCTTTACACCACATGTTTGAGTGATGAATGTGTGTTTGTTTTGTGCAGGAGTGTCTGTAACAGTTCAGTCCTTTTATTTAAAGTCTATTCATTTGTTCAATGATTTTTAGATGTCTCGGTAACATTTGAGCGTGTATGTTGGTTACAGATCGCTGCGCTTAGAGTCTGATTTAGGAATAAGGCGCGTATAGCATCCAGTAGTAGTAGTAGTAGTAGTAGTAGTAGTAGTAGTAGTAGTAGTAGTAGTAGTAGTAGTAGTAGTAGTAGTAGTACGGAAAGGAAGGCTGGAATGGGAGGTGGACGAAGAGGAGATGAAGAAATACCACGAGAGAGAGAGAGGGGGAGAGAGAGAGAGAGAGAGAGAGAGAGAGAGAGAGAGAGAGAGAGAGAGAGAGAGAGAGAGAGAGAGAGAGAGAGAGAGAGAGAAAGGCGTGGAGGATTCAGATGAGGCGAAGAAGGAAGAGACATAGTAAGGGGAGTGGGAGGGGGGGAGGGAGGGGAATTGGACCAGGAGGGGAAGCATGCAGACTGAACAGATGAGGAGAGGTAGAGGAGGAGGATAGGAAGATCAAGACTTGGAATATCACCCAATAAAAAATCCCTGCCGCTGACCCTGCGCGTTTGAAGAGTTAGTCATCTTCAATAAAGACTGCCTTGAATATCTTAACGCAGAAGTTTAATGCCATCACGCGTCTTCTGCATAAATATCAATGAACTTTGACCTTTGCTCTCTCTCTCTCTCTCTCTCTCTCTCTCTCTCTCTCTCTCTCTCTCTCTCTCTCTCTCTCTCTCTCTCTCTCTCCCTCCCCCCTCTCACTCTCCCTGCTTCTCTCACACGCATTTATCGGTTCGACCTTACTTTTCTTCATATTCAACACCTTCTTCTACTCTTTCTTCTTGTTGTTTGTCTCATCTTTCTTTCTTGGTCCTGATTTGGCTCAGAAGAGTCCGCTGGACCTAAAGCAATAATCTTGTATTGTATTGTATCTTTCTTTCTTTTTTTCTTTCTTTCTTTTCTTCTTCTTCTTCTTCTTCTTCTTCTTCTTCTTCTTCTTCTTCTTCTTCTTCTTCTTCTTCTTCTTCTTCTTCTTCTTCTTCTTCTTCTTCTTCTTCTTCTTCTTCTTCTTCTTCCTCCTCCTCCTCCTCCTCCTCCTCCCTCTCCTCTTTATTTCTATTGCATTGAAATTCTCCTTCCTCACTGCCTAAGCACAACCTCAGCATTGCAGATCTGGCCGTCAGTAATTAAAAAGCGAGAGCCAACGAATTATTTCGCCCGATTCAGCACGGAAGCTGGAGTTAGTTCCCTTTTCTGGCAATCACAGTCTTGCCATCGGGGTCATTTGCCTTTTGCTATCAAAATGGAGTTTGCCGCGCGAGTCGTCAGCGCTTGTTACTGGAGTTTAATTGTCCCATCTTCATCAAAATGTCACCAAATGTTTCGGAATTGGAAGGGAAGGTTTTTGGCTTAGGAGAACAAACTTGCTGTATCATAACAATCCATCCTTGCGGTGGTCTGAAAACAAGCGCGTCTGAATGAAAGATTGCTATCGCATTCGTGGAATTTATAGCAATTGTACCTCTCTGGTTACCCGAGTAGACAAAGGGAAGATTTTTGCGGTAGATTTCCACTAAACCCGTCCATTATTGTAGATCCCAACATTCTCTTTTTACAAATCAAAAGTAGAAGTTTTTGTGATAAAAAGATTTTGTCTTCCTGACATTTTGTCACGATTAAAACAATTGACTGTGGATTGTACATAATAAAATGAAACTGGGATTACTCTTGGTTCTTGAAATACGGAGGTAGCAGTGTTGTAAAATAAAAAGAGTCAAAGACAAAACACATTTTGAATGTTTTGGGATAGAAAACAAAGAAGCTTTTGCAACTTTTAATAGTCTAAAATCCTATCCTATCCTATCCTATCGCGTAACTCAAAGGTCGTAGGGGCACCACAGATGATCGTTTAACCAGAATACTCCATCCTTCTCTGTTCTCAGCAACCCTCATGGCTTCGTTTAGTGTCAAACCAGTCCATTCTCGAATGTCTCCCAGCTCCTTTTCTGTCTCCCTCTTCTTCTGCCTCCTTGCACCGTGCCTTGCAGGATAGTTTTTGCAATGACTGATACGCTGATGACGTGGCCGTACCATCGGAGTCTAAAATCCCTTTGGTCAAAAACCGTTAACTGAAAAAAAGCACATACACACAAAAAGCAAACGGAAATACCAATAAAACCAAAAATAAAAATAATAATAATCAAGCTATCAGACCTGTTAAAGCCAATTGAATTGAATTTATAGACATGTTAACAACATTTCTGCATTCATGACTTTAGTATAGCATTTGCATGCCAACACTGTGATAGACGCTGTAACAATAATGTCTTTATATTTCGGACATCGACATTAACCCGAGGTACAGAAAATATTTAAAGTTAGCTTGAACCCTAGATCACCATGTAATATGTTTTATTCACGCTAAGAGATGATTATGTGCATAAAATTCTATAGTCACAGTACATTTATTTTGCGTCTGGCATTTGGAAAATTAGATCCTGTATCAGCCAGCGACTTGAGCAGCTCTTGAGCTAGAAAGGCGTTATATAAAAACAAATGCATTTCTAAAAACAAAATCTAAACGTTGTGGCCGTGCGTTTAAAAACGACCGATATAGGCAGTACGTAACTCCATGGCATACGTCATTAGCACGACTAAACACAGCGGAGAGTACACACACATACACGGGCAGAATAAGCGTCAAAGGCGTTGCTTTGGCTAAGGAAGACAAACAATAATAATAATAATATTAATAATAATAATAATAATAATAATAATAATAATAATAATAATAATAATAATAATAATAATAACGGATTTTTATATAGCGGGTACTCCAGCCTATGACCAGACTCACCACGCTTTACATAGTCATTACGTAAAAATACATGCACTCGATCAAACATCGCTTTTGCCACGATACACCAAAAGACGGAACAGTAAAGGTAAAAACTATTTACAACTATGTACACAAATGACAAAGAAGACAGAAATAGACTATTTACAACTATGTACACAAATGACAAAAAAGACATAAATAGAATAGCAAAAACCTATTCACAGCTATTTATATGCCCGGGTAGACCCATGAAGAAAAACAGTATAAATATTTACAGCCGTGTATACACTTATGGATCAGACAGAGACAAAAGAGGAGAGAATGGCAGCGGGATACAAATCAGTCTGAATAATGCAGTTTGAAGAGGTGGGTTTTGAGGGCCTTTTTGAATGCTTGTGTTGATTGTATGTTGCGGATATGGGAGGGAAGGGAATTCCACTGCTTGGGTGCTGAGTAAGCGTATGAACGTTGGCCGTATGTCTTAGTGCGGGTGACGGGAACCTTGAGTGTGCGAGTGTCGGCAGAAGATCTTAAAGTGCGTGAAGGGGAGTAGACAGACAGTAGATCAGCAAGGTAGGAAGGACAAGAATCTGTGAAGAAGTTGTGACAGAGAACAGAGAGTTTGTACAGGAAGCCAGTGAAGGGAATGTAGTAGAGGTGTGATGTGATCGCGTTTCTTTGCTCGGAATACTAGTCAATGCTGTGCTTATTTCCCGTGTGGCGTAATCTGGAGGTCCCCTTAGCTTTTGAAGTAGCTTTATCGCTAATGACCGAAGAATGTGGCCTCTATTTGAGTAATGTTTATACGTGTATCGGAGAGATGTCACCTCAATGATTAGGTTTACTAAACGCCAACTAGCGTAATCGTGCGATTAAATGACCTCACACTCACTTTAACAGCAACTCGTCTTCTTGACGTCACGGGTCAGAGGTCAGACAAGGCTACTACAGGGTTCATGAAGTCTGAGACATTTCGCTATTTTAGCAATTTTAATTCCGCGTCCACTATCATCGAATCCGAACCTAAGAAAGATAGGAGTATGCTATAAGAAACAGGAGCGAATAGAGGGGCATGCGGAGCTATAAAGGAGGAAGGGGAGAAAAATCAGCAATGGAGTGAAGAAAAGAAAGAGTAACAAGATGACAGGCCATTCAAATGTATTTCCAGAAATTAAACAAAACAACCTGTCTGTCTCTCTGTCTGTCTATCTCAGTCTGTCAGGTTTTCCTTGTTTTTCTCCCTCTCTCTCCCTCTCCCTCTCCCTCTCTCTCTCTCTCTCTCTCTCTCTCTTTATCACACACGCACATAAACACATGCACATACACACCCTCTCTGTCTGTCTCCTCTCTCTCTCTCTCTCTCTCTCTCTCTCTCTCTCTCTCTCTCTCTCTACTACTACTACACACACACACACACATCCTCTCTGTCTGTCTGTCTCTCTTTCTCTTATTCACTCTCTTTCCTTCCCCTTCTCCCTCTAATGCTGATAATGCTGTTCGTCAAAGCCCCCTCTTTTGCCTGTGTGGCTATCGATGCTTAAGTTGATTATAGGGCTGGTCCGCGTTTTCGTAGCCTAGCGCAAATAACATTGAAGTGTTTGCCAAACCTGCCATGCATGGAAGTCAGGAAAACCACAAAGTCTGTAGGAGGAACATGGACGAGCAAATCCGCAAAGTAAAGGTCGAGGGGAGCTTACTCTCCATCCGGAAGGAAATTATCTAAACCGAGGCTTAGTCTGTTCACAGCATACATTCCATATCACGGACGTGAACGTTAAAGATCCTGACGCTCATGTCCGAGACGGGTGAGTTGAGTGGGATGTCAGAAA
>CM072518.1:44751975-44764475 GCA_036898135.1 Oncomelania hupensis
TTCCTGCGTGTGTGTTCGTGCATGTGTGTCAGTGTGTGCGTTTGGTTGTGTGTAGGTCTATCTATCGTCTGTGTGATCGTCTGTCTTTGGCTCGCCGAATATGTTTGATTTTAACACTTTCATTCTTCTCTCTCTCTCTCTCTCTCTCTCTCTCTCTCTCTCTCTCTCTCTCTCTCTCTCTCTCTCTCACTCTCTCTCTCTTTCTCTCTGCCTCTCTCTCTCTTTCTCTCTGCCTCTCTCTCTCTCTCTCTCTCTCTCTCTCTCTCTACCTCTCTCTCGACGAAGACGACAACGAACTGGATGATAATGAGGATGAGGAGGAGAAGGATGAAGACGATGAAGAGAAGGAAAGGAAAGAGAAAGGGAGAATGACAGAGATCACAAATTGCATTAAATATTCAAGTTATGACTTTCAGTTCCGATGCCCCAGAGACGGCGGTGGGGTGGTTTCTCTTTGCATCATCATCATCATCATCATCATCATCATCATCATCATCATCATCATCATCATCATCATCATCATCATCATCATCATCCCATGATGAAAGCCAAAGACACTTGAGTAATTCTTATTGGTGACTACTACTACTACGCTTACTACCACTACTACCACTACTACTACTACTACTACTACTATTACTACTACTACTACTACTACTACTACTACTACTAGCATCTAAAGTATAGACCACAGTAAAGTAAGTGTGTAGAATATGCTTGTTTATTTCACAAAGGAGTGAAGGTGCAAGAACATGAAGATCATACACGGTTCCTGGGTGTGTGTGTGCGTGTGTGTGCGAGACGGGTGTATGTGTGTGTGTGTTTGTGTGTGTGTGTGCGTGTACGTGTGTGTGCGTGCGTGTGAGGTCGTAGAGGCACCACAGATGATCGTTTAACCAACGTACTCCATTTTTCACTGTCCTCAGCAACCCTGATTGTTTCGCTCAGTGTCAAACCAGTCCATTCTCGAATGTTGTCCTCCGACCTCTTTTTCGGTATCCCTCTTCTTCTACCTCCTTTCATTGTGCCTTGCAGGATGGTCTTTGCAACACCTGATGATCTGTTGACGTGGCCATACCATCGGAGTTTCCGTTTTTTCACCACGGTGAGCAGGTCATCGTGTTGTCCAATGGCTTGTGTGATGGTTTTCGGACTTCGTCGTTGGTGATGTGTTGGGTATAGGAAACACCCATAAGTCTTCTGTAGCACCTCATCTCCATGCTTTGCATTCTTCGTTGTAGATTTGCTGTGAGGGTCCATGTGTGTGTATTAATTCATTTCAATATTTTAATTTAACAATGTAATTTTAGACAATAACAGCAAAACAAATTAAAACAAAAATGTGTGTGTGTGTGTGAAAGAGAGAGAGGTAGAGTGAGAGAGATAGAGAGAGTGAGAGATAGAGATGGTGGGGCATGCAAGCCTATCTCGTTTCGTAATGTATATGGACTTTAAAAGAAACAAAACTATCCGTTCACGAAATAATTCGTCCATTCGTCCATTAACTCATTTATTGATTCATTCATTTATTTTCCAACGGACAGAGCAGAAAGCTCTTGACGGACCCAGATAACCAGAGAAGAGGTAACGAAAGAAGAGCAGTCCTAGAAGAGCAGTCCTGTTAACACAATTAGATCCGACGTGTAATGTAATTAAATGGGTGCTTGAGAAGGTCCTGACGTTGCATGCTCACTCGGTGATGGTAAAGGATTATCAGAAAACACGCTGATGAAAAAGGTTCGAAACTGAATTTCACTTTTCCAGTCATTTCTACTTGTCGTTTGAGGGCATTTTAGGTCTACAGAACAACAAAGAGGAAATGGGGTAGAGAGTTGAACGAAGAGAAGCAGCAGGAAGAGGAGGAGAAAGAGGAGCAGGAAATAGAAGGAGACGTTAAACTAGTTAAAGCCATCCAGTATTGATACAACCACTTGACATTTTTTGAAAACTGCCAACTAGAAGCCATTAAAAAAGTTAAAGAAGAAGAAGAAGACGAAGAAGAAGAAGAAGACGAAGAAGAAGAAGAAGAAGAAGAAGAAGAAGAAGAAGAAGAAGAAGAAGAAGAAGAAGAAGAACAAGAAGAAGAAGAACAAGAACAAGAACAAGAACAAGAAGAACAAGAACAAGAACAAGAAGAACAAGAACAAGAACAAGAACAAGAAGAACAAGAACAAGAACAAGAAGAACAAGAACAAGAACAAGAACAAGAAGAACAAGAACAAGAACAAGAAGAACAAGAACAAGAACAAGAAGAACAAGAACAAGAACAAGAAGAACAAGAAGAAGAACAAGAACAAGAACAAGAAGAACAAGAACAAGAACAAGAACAAGAACAAGAACAAGAATAAGAACAAGAAGAAATAGGAAGAGGAGGAGGAGGAGAAGAAGAAGAAGAAGAAGAAGAAGAAGAAGATGATGATGATGATGATGATGATGATGATGATGATGATGATGATGATGATGATGATGATGATGATGATGATGATGATGATGATGATGATGATGACAATGGTGATGAAGAAGATAAGGATGATGACGGGGATGAGGATGAAGTTAAATTAGTTGAAACGAACCAATTTACACACAATCTCCAGTCATTTTGTTAAAAAAGTGTCCTCTCGTTTCTTCTTGTCTTTTGAGATCTTAACGAGCAAGGAGTTAAACGTGTTAAACCTTGTAGAACCACACATAATCAGTCGCCATTTTTTCAAAAGCCGTCTGCTCAAGTTTCTGGCAAACTATAGTTACCGTTCTTGACGTTGGATTGGTCGAGCACGTTCACAGCTCTTGAGATTAGATTGGTCGAGCTCTCTAACACGTGACTTTTGAACGTGGCGTTGACGGTAATTTAAATTACGCAAACATATTATTAATCAGTGTTCAACTTTGATAACATATGACCTAAAACGAAATGCCCAGTGTCATCAAAATAATAGTTTCAAAGACAAGTCCTGTTATTGGTTCATGTTTTCTTTTAAAAAAAATTACAGTCGATTCAGCAAGTCTGTGTTGTTTTAACAACAGTGTTTGTCTGTGCCTTGATTGCGTCCAGTGTGCAACGGTGAGTTGTGTTTAATCGGAAGCGAATGGCAGTGATTGGAATAAAGACGCACGCTGTGCAGTTAACACAGCTATAGTTCTTTGTTGTTGGTTTTGTACCTCTTTTACTGAGTAGCACTGCACTCTCTGTCTTAATCCACAAACTTCAGTGATTGTTCAAGCTCAAAGTCGCAGTACTAATTTCTCCTCTCAAAATGTTCCAGGAGTAAATCACAGAGTAGCGTCCCCAGGATGGCATTAAACAAACATGAGACCGAATTTCAACCTTATTGATGTTGTTCTTGTATCAATCTTTATTCATCAGATTAACATAAGTTGTACTAATAAACATTTATTTATATATTTCTATTATTTATATATATATTTATTTGATATTGAGTGACACCTAGTTTTGAAGGCCTCCCTGATTCTGCAGAACATCTGAATTCATCAGTTGTTCCCCTTTAACTTTGTATTAGCCGTTTTATACTGTTTATTATAGAAGAGACGAGATTAGAAAAAAAGATAAGATGAGAGTATAAAATAGAAGAAAAGCGAAGCGATGAGCAGAGAAGAGCAGAGCAAACAGATAACATACGAAAGACGAGCAGTAAAAAGAGATGAGAACAGAGAAGAAAAGAAGTGAAGAGCATAGCGCAGCAGAGCGGAGAAAAAGAGAAAATAGGAAAAATGGACTGTCAAAGAGAAGAGAATAGATGAGCCTAGGCTCATTAAGAAGCAACGCAATTAAAGACGCACTTGAAACAAAACAGGCGAGACTAAAAAAAAAGGAAGTTGTTCACCCTTCCATTCACAGAAAATGCTCGTCATGAATTTGACTTCTTTCGGTCAGTTTCGACCTTTTTTCACGAGTGAATGGCGAAACGGATGTTTTGCCAGTAGGAAGCTACTTCCATCAGCCACCAGACACTCCTAGCAGAACAAATCAGACCTTGAACAAAGACGGTATTAATGGATCATGCACATCCCCTCATTCGTTCCTCAAATCTCCGATTCCTTGAATTTGGATTTTGGGATTTGGGATTTAGGATATTTGTCACGCGAAATTCGGGTTGCCTTCCTCATGAGCGAAAGCGAGGCTGTGGGAGAGCAGTGTCATCTAATTCAGATTCAGATTTAACAATGTTAATTTCTTGTCTTGTTAAGCTGACGTATTGAAAAGGGAGATAATTTAAGTCGCTTACTCTTCATAGCATACGATCTTTAGAACGCTCTGAAACGGCCTTTAGATTTAATTTTCACAAGGATCAGACACGACAAAATGTATAAATATACTGCAAAATCTAAGCGTCGATTAGACATTTTGTTTTCTTTACACTTTTCATTTAGGGTAAAGAGACATTTTGTAATCTTTTTGTCCGGCTATTCGTATTTGTTCATTTCAAGAAAGCTCGTATGCAATCTGTGAAAATGAAAAATTACTTGAAGGTGAAATTGCAAGCAGAGATTGTCCAGCCAGTCCATGGAAGCGGAAGTGAAAAGGACAACACTGTGACTCAATGGAGATCACCGTGATGAAAAGTGACGTCTTTTGTCCGTGCGCACTTCACTCCCCTTGATGCACGTCCGAACAGTTTTAATCTCCACCGCCACTGCAGGCCACGAAAATTGACTTGCGCATTTGGTTGATTGGGTAACTCCAGTTTGCGTAAGAGAGCTGTGAAGTGTGCATGTGTGTGTGTGTGTGTGTGGGTGTGTGGGTGTGTGTGTGTGTCTCTCACTCTCTCTCTCTTACTTAATCTCTCGATATGACGGTATGTTGATCTGTTTTTCTGAATGAATATGATTTAGAAAGGTATTTTATTATTTATGTTTTATTGATTATTTTTTCAAATAATTGCGACAATATGCTCATGTCCTGGGGTTTCGGGTACTGAATAGAATAGACCCAACAATTCCCGGCGTTTCGTAAGAGGCTACCAACAGAGGTGATGTCAGAACGGCATCACTGGGCGAACGTCTTCTACACAAAAGTCAACGGCCAGGGCGGAGGAACGTCACGTTACTATAGATTCAACGACCACGTGCTCGAGGCCAAGGCAAGCCACACTGTACTCGTGGATTTCGGCTGTGGCCAACAGCCTGGAGAGGATTGGGGCTTGAAGGTTAAACAAGTTTATAATAGCCCAGCTGAACCTAACCTATCCTACCCTATCCCGTAACTCGAAAGTCGTTGGGGCACCACACGATCCAAGGTGCCAACGACTTTCGAGTTACGGGATAGGGTAGGATAGGTTAGGCTCAGCTGGGCAATTATAAACTTGTTTAACCTTCAGTTCGATTCAATAAAACTTAATATCGACGAAACAACGAAAGAAAGAACAATTATAGCACCCAATTTTGGTGGGAACAGTTGTTCGACCGTTGATCCGAAACAGTTTTTCCACTTTTAATGCTATTCGTCACCCGTGCGGACGAAAATTTCTAGCTTCCTTCTCGGTGAAACGCAGCAAGCCGCAAGAGCAATCAGAATGTTAGCACTTTGGCAATCTGACTTCGACATGGTGCAGCTCCTGGCGGTGCCCGATAGTTCCGTTATGTGGGTTTCGAACTGCCGGAGGGAGAGATGGTGCTATAACCGCTAAAAGTTTGGGGTGGATCGGAAGGAAAAGCCCTCTTTTTCCTTTTACCCCTGCCATCTGGCCACGTGTCCCCCCTATTGCCCAGTAGAAGCGTGCGAGACAATATTTCATTAGGTCTTTGCGCGCTTAATACACCCTTCTGCGCCCTCCCTTCCCCTCCTTCCCCTACCCCCTCCCCGCTCTGCTGTCCTTTCTGCATCCTCTGTATGGTTAAAATACCCCCTCTCTCCTCACTTTCTCCTTCTTTCTCTTTTCTCCATTCTTTTCCCAACCACGCCCCGTCCCGTTCTTCGTCTGCATCCTTAATTCCTTTTCTCGACCCATCCCTCTCTTTCTCTCGCTCCTGCCTCCCGTTTCTTTGTTCCAGAGGAAAGTGAACGGGCAACCACCACACAGAGAACCTAAAAACACATCATCCCTGCGACTAACAGAAGAAAGTGTAGTCTAAATCGGGCCCTAGTTTGACTGGATGGGGGACCAGTGTAGGGTTGGGTGAGCGAAATGCCGTTAGAGAGAGGTCGACCTCCAAGTTCCAGCCGTTTATCCGTTGCGGAATGTTTGTGTTGTTTCTGTCAACACTTCTTGCACTGGTGCCGTCTGACCCCCTTCCATTCACTAATTCTCTCCCTTGTCTGTAGGACGCAGTTCTCTCCCTTTACGACTTGACGCATCTCGGGGCATTGTTTTTGATCTCCCTTTGCTAATTTTGGTTGCGCGGGGGACTGTTCCTGTTAGTTGTCTGCTCGTGTCTAGTCCCTGTGATGATGACTTCGGTTCAGTGATGTTGGCCCTTGTCTCGTTCATTGTGCTTAGCTAGACTTAGACTTAGACTTAGACGTTTTATTGAATAAACACAAAACAGGTTCATTTCAATGGGAAGGATGGGGTGGGAGATTCAGCGCGATCATGTGAACTCAGATTAAAAATGACAACATATGCAATAAAAATAAAATTACCAACAATACAAACTTAATGTTTCTGTACATTCCATATTCAAAAGCTTACATAAATAACGAAATTTGATGCAAAATCCAAGAAAAAAGAAATACACACCAGAAAGAAGACTACAAAATTCCAAACTTAGAACTATACAAGACTACAAATTTCAGCCCAAATGCCAAAGGAGATTTACCAGTCCTAATGCTTTGTCTCTCTTTCATCATCATTCATTCACATTTATTATATCCATCTACTCTTCGTCAACACTAGCTCTCGTCTTCATTCTGTCACCCCCTCTCGTTATATAATCCACAGGATTTTTTAAACCTTATATGCCCATCCATCTTTATAATCTAATACTCCTCTCTCCGCTACAAATTTAATAAGCCTGTTTCAACTTTCAAATTTCAATACGTTCAAAATACAAACAAGAAACGTCATAAAAAGCAAAAATTCCTGCCAAGATTCTGTTCAATCCAAAACAACTCTACTGTAACTCTGCTCTCTTTCTGAATGCTTTATACAAAAACCTGGACAGCTCGCACACATTTGTTTGATCATCATCACTCATAATTCCAGAAATGTCAAAACCAGTATCTTTGTACTTTTCAAATATTGGTGACTCATTCCTTAATTCTTCGTATGCGGGACAAGCGAACAAGAAGTGAGGCTCATCTTCCACATCGTCTTTGCATACTGGACACATCAGCTGTTGTGGTGTTACTCCTGACCTGTATCTTCGTCTGTGTGTGTTGATCGGCGAGATGCCGAACCTGAACTGGACATAGGCAATTTTAAAGCATCGTAGCTGGTGACAGTCTACATAATGTTCCAGTTTAAACACCCTCTTGAACTGAGCATAGTACTCAAAGCGCTCGCTAGAAAAAAGTTTGAGTTCCCAGTCACTTTTGAATCGATTTAAAAGTCTTTCTTTCAAGGAAGCCAAAAACGACTTGACGTCACCAACACTTTGCTGTTGCCATGCTTCAACAAAACCATTGTCTAAAAACAAATTCTTCAAGTGAAAAACCCAGCATTTCTTACCAGAGTCACACATTGCACAAAGCATCAAATACGCTTTACGGGGAAGCCTCTCTGACGACATTGTAATTAATCGCAGCCAATATTTAACTGCTCTTAGTGTGGAGTTGACGTACAGTGGGTACCTACCCAAATCACCATACACCATTTTGTTGGGCGTTTGATGACCCACATGAAGGAATCGCTTGCATGCAAATAAATGCACTTTTTCTATAACTCCGAATTGATGGATACCCCACACCTCCGAGCCATACAGCAAAATTGGCATCACTTGAGCATCAAAAAGTTTAAATAAAATGCTGCTGGATACGTCTCCAAGCCTGGATAAACAACTAAGTATTCTGGAAGCCCGTATTTTACCTTTCGTAGCCAGCTCACCAACAGCTTGAGTTAATGATAGCTTGGTGGTAAAATGTAACCCTAAGTACTTGTAGCTGTTGACTACTTCAATGGCTTCATTTCCGTACCACCACTGCTCTTTCTTTGCTAGAAAACCCCCCTTTCGGAAGACAATTATTTTTGTTTTGGATAAGTTAACTTCCATACTAAAATTGTCTGCAAAATTTTTAAGAATATTAATTTGTTTTTGAAGTCCTGCAACTGAGTATGACGTCAACGCAACATCATCTGCGAATAAAATAATTAAAATCTGGATGAAGTCTGGGGAAAGCTGTACACCATGTATACCTTTGTGAGCGATTTCAAGGGCTAATTCATTTATTAAAAATGAGAATAGAGTGGGAGATAACACACATCCTTGTCTAACGCCACTGGGACACTCAAAAAACTCGGTTAAGCCGTCTGCACAACGTACGCATGCGCGAACTGACTTGTATATACTTTGAAGAATATGCAACATTTTCCCTCCCACACCAGACTTTCTTAAGGAATTCCACAAAACCGCTCTGTTGACACAGTCAAATGCCTTGCGAAAGTCTACGAAACACACATAAATTTTACCAGATCTTCTGAGTAAGTATTTTTGTACTATTGCATACAATACAAAAATATTGTCGACTGTGGAATAGCCTCTCCGGAAACCACTTTGCGTTTCTTCAATTTTAACGTTAGTCTCAGCCCAGTCAGATAACCGTTTGTTGAGTATGTGAGAGAAGACCTTTCCTAAAATACTGAGCAGAGACACTCCTCTGTAATTGTCCGGATTGTCTATGTTTCCGCTTTTGTGAATAGGCACAACAATGGCACCTGTCCAGGCGCTTGGATAATTTCCTGAGTCAAAAATACGGTTGAATAACTCCACAAGAAAAGATAGTGTCTGCGACACTGAAGTTTTAAGCATACCAGCAAGAACATCGTCAGGCCCCGGAGACTTATTCAGATTTACATGCCTGATTGCTGAAAGAATTTCCTGAGCACTAATGGGACAGTCAAGATATTCCACACTTTGTGGCTCCGGCCAAGTTTCAGCGTCCTCAGCTATTGTCGTTGAACGTTCCGAACCGGAATTAAAGACTTGTTTAAAATGTGTGAGCCATTCCTCCGCATTTATGTTTGGGCATTTGAGTGATGTTTGACAAATTGATCTGACTTCACTCCAAAACATCTTGGAGTCGTTCGCTTTAGCAGTTAAATTAAAAAGCTTTTTGCGATTGAATTCCTGCCTTTTGGTTTTCAATAAAAATCTGTATGATTTCCTGCACTCAACATACTGAAGTCTATGAGCAGTTTTCGTTTGTTCACACTGAGACCTTCGAAACAGTCTCCACCATCTACGTGTGTCTCTCTTAGCAGTCCTACATTCAACATCATACCATTTGCTTTGACGCGGGCCTGTGTATATTTTGCGTTTCATGCATTCCGAAGCTTGCAGAAGACCCAAGTTGAAACGGTCAACGGCTGCGTCTATAGACTCATTCAACAATACTGTGGCTTCGACGATTGCCGATTCAAATTTCGTTTCCTTAATGGCTTTCTCAAATAAAGGTTGTTTGGTCTCATCCCATAAGAGCTTTTCTGCAAAATGTGACTTAACAATTGGGTCACAGATTTTATTCTGAAAAAAGGTAAGTGCAACAGGCAAGAGCTTAGATTCGAATCTCTCTTGCACTTCTAGTTTAAGATCTCCAATGAGTTCCTTAGATGCGATAAAGTAATCTACGGTGCTACACCCTGACGAGCAAACATAGGTAAAACTGCCTTTTTCATCACCATGACATGTACCGTTGAGAATGCTAATATTGCAAGTAGCGCACATCTCCAGGAGCAGCCTACCAAACACGTTCACTGTTCTGTCTTCTGACTGTCGTGAGCTATAGAGATCTGATTGTGCAATTGCCTGAATGTCGTCATCGTCTGCATTATGGTCTGCCATGTTGAAACTGCCAGTTCTAGAGTTAAAATCTCCGCTTAATAAATAATAACAAGAGTCATGAAAGTCTTCTTTGTAATTGAGAAGGCACTGTTCAACAACACTCAGTGTGGATGTGACTATTACCTTGTCCTGCTGATAATACGGCGAATCATACGGACAGACATAAAGCCCGCAAAATATTACGTCTTTGTCACTCGAGAACATCCTCTTATTCAGTCTCAACCAGATCGTATTGTCTTGGGTATGGTCCAGCACCCGAACCTGATTCTCAAATGATCGCTTTACTAACACCATAACTCCGCCACAACAACGACCATGCTGTGACAGTTTGATAGCCGGACTGATGAATTGGACGTAGTCCGGGAAGCAGTCAAGCGGATTCTTAAACTGAAGAAAAGTCTCGGTGAAACACACAATATCAAAACTGTGTACGTAATTAATAAAATTCGCGTCTCCTAATTTTCGACATAAACCTTCTATGTTCCAGTTGAGTATACACAGAGGTTTACGGGTTGTTTGATACGCGGCACTAGAATCTGTATTTATGTTAACTGTAACCCGAGAATCTGTCGCTAGCCCACCACCACCAACCGAAACAATGTTGACAGTGTCCTGACGTCATTGTGTTTCGTGAGTCTCAGGGTTGTCATCAGAAGTCAGAGGTTGTCGTTCATCGTGAGGAATGTTGTTAAAGTACGAATTGATCGACTTCATTTGCAGACGAGTACGTGGTCGATGCGGAAATCTCGTACCATGCCCCCCTCCTTCGGACGATGACAGTGACGCCGCGGAAGAGATCTCACAGCCACTCACTGGAGTACCGCGCCCAAATCCACGCAAAGCAGATCCCCCGCTACCGCCGCCCAGAACAACTCCGTTCTTTTCCTCATCCTCATCGGTGTCAGGTGTGCATCCTCCCCAATCCCCTCGCCCAGCAGATCTAGGTGTGCGTCGATCGGTTTCCACATCCTCCCCATTCATGGCCTCATCGATCCTCTGCACCACGCCATCGACTACAAGGTTTCTGTTTACATCATCCCAATAAGCATCGATGTTATCATGTATGTCGTCATTGTCGTGCCTTTCCTTTTGCTTGTTTGTGTTGTAAATATTGTCATTCCCTCGTCGTCGCTCTTTTTGTACTAGCCTTGTGCCTCGGTAGTAGGCTATGAAACCATCATCCCACAAGGATTTAAGCTTGGTTCGCTGGCATTTTGTCAGATCATCGTCCATTCTGATGTCCACGTCTCTCAGCCGTTGCCTCATTGCTTTGCTTGAGATCAAATTGCGTTTGTCTGTGTTCCTCACCAGTTTGGCCAGTAGAGGTCGAGGTCTTGAGGTCTTCGGGTCTTTTTTACCCAGCCGATACGCACACGAGATGTCACCAACCTCCCATGTTTTCAGTGATTGGTATTTATTCAATGTCTTCACAATAGTGCAAACACAGTCCTCTGTTTCTTGTCCATTAGCTTCAGCAACTCCGTACATAATGATATTATCACGCCGTGACAGGATATTGTGGTTTTCGAGTTCCTCCCTCAGTTTCTCCACTTCACCTTCCAGGTTGTCTGTCCTGCCTCTGACCGCGTCGATCTCCCCTTGCTTCTGTTTGAGCTCGTCCTTCAGAGTGTCCATCGACGACGACAACGACTTCATGTTACCCGACAGAGACTGTATTTCCTGTGACATGGCTGACATTTGCGCGGACAGCGAGGCACCCAATTCTCTTATTAGCTCGTTGGTAAGTTGGCCGGTAGGTCCTGGATTTAACTCTATGTCACCACCCAACAACAGCCACTCACGCGACGACGGATTAGTATACTTTGTGTTTGTCAGTGAGGAATTCGTTTCTTGGAAACCATGACACGTACTGGTGACGTAAATGATCATGCTTAATTGGATAGCCAGCATTATACACAGCAACAGAGGGCCAAGTTGCAACCATCCAAATTTTACTACGATTGTGCTTAGCTAGAGAGAGAGAGAGAGAGAGAGAGAGAGAGAGAGAGAGAGAGAGAGAGAGAGAGAGAGAGAGAGAGAGAGAGAGAGAGAGAGAGAGAGAGAGACAGAGACAGAGACAGAGATAAAGAAAGAGAATGTATATGTGTATGCGTGCAATGTGGTACATGTGTGTTTGTGCGGGTTTGTATGTGTGTGTATATGTGTGTGTGTGTGTGTGTGCGTGCGTTTTTTGGATAGTGTATGCGCGCGAGTGTGTATGCAAAGAGTGAAAGACTATGCTATAAAAGAAGAAATAGAAGAAGAAGAAGAAGAAGAAGAAGAAGAAGATGAAGAAGAAGAAGAAGAAGAAGAAGAAGAAGAAGAAGAAGAAGAAGAAGAAGAAGAAGAAGAAGAAGAAGCGGTGGTGGGTTTAGAGAAAAGCTAAGTAGAACGAAGGCAATGAATCTGATTTGTAACAATTCAAAAACAATTGTGCCGTCAGCACAATCCAGACTTCGCGTGGAAAATAATGAAAGACGAATCTCTGAATGCATTCCAAGGAAATATTTTATGCACGGTCATATGCCGTCGCACCACATCACGCT